>JAWNOR010000194.1:0-207500 GCA_035045885.1 Drosophila borealis | reverse complement strand
TGAGTTTGATGCCGATCCGATGGTGAACAAAAAAGTTTCATACAAAGGTTATAAACTATTTTTCCACACATGCGTGTGGAATTTTTCGAACGTGCACCTTCATCACATAAGGTAACTAGAGTAGCAAGACTCAAAGACAGTACGTACTAGGTCTAAGAAATGTTGTACTATAAATTAAGAGATATATCTAGTCATACATACGTAGATGAAATGTAACTGGATTTCTAAAAGGAAAGCGCGTTCCCAGTAGGTCGCAAGTGCTTCTGGTATGGATCAGTTGAGGCTCTGCTACCGATATGCCACATTCCGGAGAGCAGGCAGACGGCGATCGCCGCATTCCTTGGGGCAAGGAGCGCTATCTGCGAAGCGCCAGACACAAACCGGCACAAATGTCACTTGTCATCGCGGCATATTCACCGATATGCCGCAATATATATAATTCTATATATATGTATAAGGCTGTGCCGTCCGATTGACTCCAGACACACGTATCTATAATTACGACAAAGAGGCTGCGCTGCTGCTGCGCTGCTGCTAGTGGCAGCGGCCAGTGCGTGTCTCCGCATACATTTACATACATACACTTACAGTTACAATTACAGTTACAATTACTGCAACAGTCATACATTGAGAAAACCAAAATGTGAATCGACAGACAGGCACACATGTGTGCGTGTGTGTGCGTGTGTGTGTGCACACATAATCAGCAAGGCCGAGAAATATGTGAGACGATAGCTCGCTCACCCACCAAACTCCCCCCTGCCCCATTCCACTTTGCTTATGCTCTTCCTCTCTCCATCTCTCTCTCTCTCTTGAGTGTATTCTTAGTATTCTTAGTAATCACACACACACACAAATGCATACATACATATATACAGGGCAAATATTACAGAGATAATGCATATGTCGAGCGAAACAAAAATTTTCCAATAGCAGCGACGGCGACTGCAGCAGCAGCGACTGCAGCAGCAGCTATTGCGACAGGTTCAACGTAACCATGAAAAGTGCAGCAGCCACGTGCACATTGACAATTGGGTCGGTTAAAAAAAGGGGGGGGGGGGGGGGGTAGCACAGATCAAACAGAGCGATCCGCTTACCTATAAGAAAGTTCCTAAGCAAGTCAGGACTTACAGATTCTATGCGAACGTGTGTGTGTAAAGCGAAAAAGTTCTTTCTTTTAATAAGGGGATTTTTTTTTTTAAATTGGGAAATATTTTTTACCTATATATTCTATAGGCTGCCTGCATTCCATTGTGAAGAGAAAATAGTGCCATAAAATGTATATTATTATAATTTTTATCGTAAATTTACGTAGCTATATTTAGAACTGATATTCTAAATTCTGGTGAGAAATTATGTCATTTAATTATTAGATAGTTAATAATACAAATGTTGGGTAATCGGCAGAAGTTAAAGATAATTCCCGTATACGAGTTTAATATTCCAAATTTAATGACAATAATATTAATATTCCTTGACATCATGTAGAGCTCAAATTGCAATCTTTCACATGACTAAATCTACTTAACTCAGGAATAAATCTCTTTTATGAAAAAAAATAATAATGAGGACAGGGTAAAAATAGTCTTTCAAAAAATATTACCCTAATGGAAATACGCTTTTTACAAAAATCATACATAGATCATGGCCTCAAATAGTTTTCACCTATTGCAGTTCTCGATTTCTATAGTATTTCTATGTTAATGTATAAGCCATAATATTATGAGTATTATTGTTATGAGTTTAATTAACAGGTATTTACGACTTAAGGAGGTCAGCTAGATGGAAGTGGAAGCGGGAGTTTGAAATCACGCTTGAGATGAGGATAATGGTCGTTGCTCAATTTACTAATGGATGCTTACGGGAGCGAGGGGCACTTGTTGATATGGCAGCGCCTTGACTGATGCTGATGATGCTCTAATTTGAATGATTATTACGTGTTGATATGCGCTGCGCAGTCTGTCGTGTTATCTACCTACCTATAAATGGCCAGCAGAGATGACGCCGAGGATTACGGCGGGTTCGGTTGCAAAGCTGCAAACATAAACAGCCTCTCAACGTGCGTTACCTGCCTAAATACCAGAGCTGTGTGTGTGTGTGTGTGTGAGTGTGTATAGGCCCAAGGACACGGTGTTAGGCTGCCTAACAACCCCCAGATTAAGCCGTCGGCAAGAGCTGCTGAGCGAGCAGAAGGCCGACGGATGTCGAGCATGAAAGGCTCCTAGCCCGAGGAAAGCGTCTGTCTCTGTTGCTGCCCAACCAGCAGGCTCGGCGGGACTGGCGGCGGCAGCAACCTATTGGAGCACAGGACGCGCTGCGCAGACTCCTGGCCGCTAAACAGGAGCCACACCCACCGACGACGGCCCGGCGGCGATATTAACCAACAGTTAACGGCCGACCGACCACCCGGTGCCCAAACGTTTCAAGCCGAATCGAAAGTGTGTCAAGAAAGTCGCCCTAGCCTTGCGTTGCGTATACGTACATATTACCGTTACCTGTCATAGGCAAGTCCCCGTAAATAGCCCGTCTCTGTCGTGTGCATGGCAAGGCGTTGAAGTGCGAACGAGTCGGCGTGCAAATGCATTTCGGGGGTTGAGTGAGAGGAACAAGCGAAGCTGCGAAATGTTTGTAGTAAGAAGAGTACACGCATCGCAAAGCCGAGAGAAAGTAAGTGGCCGCTGCCCGACGTCTGAGTGTGAGAGAGCGAATGCTTTGTGCGTGTGTGTGTGTGTGTGGGAGAGAATTATTGTGGAGTGTAAGTCAAAATCATACAAGTGGTCTTGTGGAACATAATGGCTGTGCTAATCAGCAAAGAGCTTAATAGGTTGTAGTAGATTAATTTATTAGCTGGAAGTATTGTAATGCACACTATTGTACTAATACATGCATACAGCATGTGCATATGTATGTATTTAAATGAATTCTAGAAAAGACTCGCATTTTTGGTGCTCACTTCTCTTTTATTCGCTCGCCCCATTGGCCATGCCTCCATCTCACTCTTCCATACGAGCCTAACTCTTTGCCTTTGCGCTATTTTATGTTCTATTTGCTTTCGTTCTTTCAGCAACATGCGATTGTGTCGTTTTTATTTTTCTTTCTGTATTTTAAACGACGCAATTGACGCCGACTTCGCTGTCGCAGTCGGCGCCGCAAACCACGTTTTTGCGCTACTTAGTTTGTACGTGTGTGTGAGCTGTGTGCGAGCCTGTGTGTATGTGTGAGTAGCTATGCGTGTCATTTCATACCACATTAGGTAAGGTTAGGTTTTTAATTTTGTTTTCTAACTTCGCGCCGCTTTGTAGCTGGCACTTTGCCAGACACATGTACATACGGTTGTATGTAAGTCGTATGTGTGTGTGTGTGTGTGTGTGTATTTCTGGTTTAGCTTCACTTTTGTGGGCGCCATTCTCCACCGATCGCGGGCGCTTCTCTAGCGCTCTCTTTCTCTTTGCACTCCAGACAAACTACTCTGGTTTGTTTACAAAAAACCTTTCGCGTATTTGTGTTTTATTTCCGCTTTCTTTGCTTTTGTTTTTGTTTCTGTTTTCATTGCTGCCGGTATCCAACCTGTTCGCTGCACTCTCTGCGCTCTTGCCGTCGTCTTCATTATCGTCAGCGCTGCTGCCCCTTCCAAATATTTTCGCGTAGCATGTGGTTTTCTTCAATTCACATGGCATACATATGTATGTATATGTATGTCCGTATTATATACACATACCTACATACATATGTATATCAGAGTGTCTTGTTATACGCTTTGCTCTTTTGCCTATTTTATTGCGCTCTACGTCTTGTCTATTTTCGCTAGTGAACTTGAGAGACCACGTGGTTTTATGTTGGCGAGTCGCCAGTTCGTAAAGTTTGTGGATGTGGATGCCAAGCCTGTGCTTGTGGACTGTCGATTTTCGCTGTGGATGCCGTTCGGAAGAGCGTCGCGCTCTTTTATCTTAATATCTGGTATCTGCTGTCTTCTAGCAGCATCAGGAAGTGCTTCATCAAATTAACATACACACAAATACAGTTATGTATGTCTGTGTGTGTGCCTGTATAACACTCGGCCTCAGGCCCCGGCGACATTTGCATATTAAACGACGTCATCAGCGAACGTTCCGCTCCGCTCCGAGAACAACCAGTTCCATAGACTCAAACTAAGTCGCACTTTCATTGACGTCTTTGAGGATGTCGATGGATGCAGCGGGATGCGGGGTTGCAGCGGCTGGAAATACAAGTTTTCTTTCAATTGCGTTAATTCTTGGGCTGTGCGCTAATGTGTGATTGCATCAATTGCGCCGCTTAATTAATCAGAATGCATTAACTTCATTAGTTTAGTTCAAGTTAAAGTATTGCGCAATTTATCGCTAGGCTTGGAGGATTTAAATAGACACCCATCAAATAATGTCCCACAGAAGCTTTTTGATTCCGTTTAAGAACGATTTGTATGCTTCTATATTTCGCATAAATAACAGTAATAAATATTTTATTCCTACTCATTTCGCATTCACCACACACACAGAGAAACAGCCAATACTATAAGCCAGAGGTACCAAATAACCAATCTATATTCCAGTTTAGACTCTATCAAGCCAACAAATTGTTAGTACCCATATTCAAATTGGATTCGCAATACACACACACACACACACACAGCGGCACACTGAAAGCAAACATTCTAGACACAGACAAACAGACATCAGGCGAGTTAGCTCTCTCTTCTCCAGTTTCCCTTCTCTCCCCTCCGCTTCCCTTCCCCACTCCACACCCCCTCTCATCGCATACCAGTCAGCGCACAGGCGAACCATTAAACAGAAATTATAATTTTTTGAAGGCCAGTCGACGACTGATATCATTACTCCCCATCTAATTCCAATTGAGCCGACGTCGCGCTAATTTTTTACTACGTCGTCAATTGCTGGAGCGGAGCTTTGGACCTGGCTCTGCCGGCAGCGGCAGCGACAGCGGCGCATGCGCCGTGGTAGCTAACGTGGGCGCGGTGGATACGCCTTATTCGCCGTGCCGAGCGGTACTTGCTGTCCGCTTGTGACGTCACAAATCGCGCTGAGAACATTCGTCACTTTTTTCGCTCATGAACATTGGGAAGTCAGACGACATTTGACGTCTATGTGAAACCTTATTTAACACCTTGTGCCGATTTTGGATGCGATTAGAAGTCGATGATGACGCCGACGTTCGGACTTGAATATTCGACACGCGCCAGCTCGGATCTGTTGATCTCAAACAAACTTTAGAAAAACCAATCATTTGCGAATGTATTATGCGAGGTTTGTTAATGTTAACATTTATAACAAATTGTTTTTAACAAGTTTAATCTCCAGTCCTGTCCGGTTTCATATGGCAAATAAACCTAATAAGGTTCTTCTCAATGTTCCGAAATGAGTTTGGAAACTCTTGAGCTGGTTCACAAGCTAGTTCATGAACCCGAACGAGTTCGCAACATTTTATATTCCAGACAATTGGGATCATCCCAATGGGATGTAGCGCGATTTTAGTAGGGAAATTTATGTACTGCAGTTGGGAAAGTTTGAATGCCAGATTATAACGCGGCAGAACACGGATAGAACTAAAAATTGATCTACGCCTCATAAATTCTGATCTAAGCACTTTTGCGACTCGCAACTGTGAGCCGTGTCTGGGCTGGAGTCTGGGCCATAAACCGCCTGAGGCTTACTTAAGCTCAAACGTCTAGACTTCATTAGCAGCGTAATTTGTGGAATTTATGTGGCAGTCACATTAAAAACTCAAATGTCCAAGTCCGAATGAACCAGTCTAGGCGACAAACTGGTTCCGAGCGCGGGGCGGGGCGGGGCGGCCAATAAAATTCGTGTTATGAATGCGCGTGCCTAGCGCATTGCAAAATGCAGCGCTTTCCTTATCAGAGTGCAATTTCGGAAAATTTCCCACAGAGTGTGCGACGCGCGCAGATAACAGCGCTGCCCCATTTGCCGCTTATCAGCAACGGTGGAAACTGGATTCGACTCTGCGCGATTCGCTACCAGATTCAGATCGACTGCCAAGAAGATGGCAGGCAAAACAAAATAGCAAAAAATTCACGAAAAAATCATTTAGAGCCCACATACACACACACACAAGTATACGCAAACTATGAGCTTTATTACTCAATTGATGTGCGTGTGTGTGTGTGCGAGAGTGTTCGTAAGTATGTGCTGTAAAAATATGTGAGCGCCAAAATACAAAACGTGCATTTTTGTGGAACTTAAATGTGGATTTCAAAATACTGACACACACACACTCGCACATTTGTAAGAGAGCTTTGTCTCTCGGCGCTCACCATCTATGACCCACACCACTAAGCGAGAGACGAGCCGGGCTGGCTGGTTGCTGGCTGGCGGCTAGCTGTTCGTGTCGCTTCGTCGTTGTCGCTGTCGCTGTCGCCGTCGCTGTTGCCGACGCTGTCGTTTCCCGCTGCTTCGTTTTGTGGCGTTTCGTATACCAATCAGTTGTCAGTTCGCATCCAACTAGAAAGCAGTTAATGAGCAGAGTCCGTTGCGTTTGCGGTTAAAAGCCACGAGGTCGATCAGCGTTAAGCGCGCTACTTAACCCCAACGTCACCAAATTCTTTCGAGCCCAACCCAAGCCGTTTGATCACGTGTTGACCCGCCCCCCCACCCCACTACCAATCGACAATCGTATTAGCTGCGAACGATGAGTGATCTGAAAAGTGAATAGTTTTGCAAAATTCCAAATCAAAACATTTACATGTGAAAAAGTGAACATAGCATAATACAAAATACACACACACACACACACACACGCATACGCACACATACACAAGCGAGCTAGAATAAATAAGAAATAGCGTATGAAGAATGCGTAGTAAGAAATTAAATCAAATAGCGTAGCAAGACCTGGAAATGATCTCTTCCCATTGGGGGCTTTGCGTGCTTTAGAAACTTACTGCTGCCGGCAGCTACGCGCGTATAATCACACACACACACACACATACGCACCAGTGCAAAATCAAAATAGCTGCTCAAATTCAAATTTGAGTAAAGCAAGAATAAAAAATAAACAGTAAACGTGCTTATATATTGTATGTATGTGTACATACGTACATACATCCAAATACATATCAATTTTTCCATTTGAACTTTAAACATACACAAGCGTATCTATATACATATGTGTATATTATGTATTTATCTACATAAGCTCACACATATGCTTGCTTATGTATATGTACATATGTTGTAGATCGTTAGTGTGTGTGTTTGCGCCGTCGTCGATTGCGGCGCACGCTTTCATTGAATTCTTATACGAATTCCAATTAATTTCTGTATGCGTCCAATTGGCATGAATTGGTGACGTGACGCGATCTCACACGCTCACTCTCTCTTTTGTTTCCACTCCCTCTCTTCGGCACCAACGGCGCGCTCTTCATAAAGCTTTTAAACATATTTACATTTATACATAACTTGCTCTTGGTTTTTGTTTTTTTTTTTGTTATATTTTTATTATTATTCCTTAAGTAAATACAGTTTTAATTTGTATGTTTATAGCTCAAGCAACAGCAGAAGCCGCCCACAAAAAACCAACAACAACAAGTGTATAAATACATAAGTGTGTGTTTGTTTGTACATACATACATATGTACATTCTTATCTGTATGCGGAATCGATACACGTAACTGTGCGTGCGTGCGTGTGTGTGTGAGCAAGAAATTATGCCAGTTAGCCTTAAAACGAAGCTTAATAATAATTAATACACAAAACCGGCAAAAGTTCTGCTCAAAACAACAACAAAAAAACATCGCATTTAAAGAGTAAATAAATGCACAACAAAGAGACTCCCGCAAAAGTGTTGACAACAACTAAATCATAAAGTGCACAATATCAACTAACAACAAGTTAACAAGTAGCAGCTACAACAACAACAACAACAACAAAACAGGAACAGCAACAACATCAGGAGCCAGCAAAGCTTCTACTCAATTTCTGATTAGACCAACACAGGTAAATAGAAAAAAATTCCATTAAACATATGCCTTAGATACATATGTTTAAGACTTTTGTCCAATTAACGCCTACAAAAGGTTAAATACGAGACGCTTGTCACCAGGCGGACCAGAGTCTTACTTGATTATATTTGTGTATGTATGTACACATGTACATTAGAGCTCCAATTGGAGACATTTGATTCTATTGGACAAAACGAACTTGCGCTTCTTTTGTCTTGAGCATAAACTTGTGTGGATGTGTGCGTGTATATATCTGTGCATGCATAACTCCAATTGGAGATCTTTGATTCTATTGGACTTATTGAACTTGTGATTCTTTTGTCTTACTTAAGTATGCCTGCCCTAGAACTCCAATTGGATATCTTTGATTCTATTGGACTTATTGAACTTGCGCTTCTTTTGTCTTACTTAAGCATGCCTACCCTAGAACTCCAATTGGATATCTTTAATTCTATTGGACTTATTGAACTTGCGCTTCTTTTGGGGGGCTGCAGAGCTGCGATTTTGATTAGTGAGCATTTTGTTTGAAAGCCCAGTGCAGAGATCTTAATTAGAGCACGGCTGATAATGCGTCTATAAATAGCACGCGCTGCTGATAGCGGCGACTACAGCGCGTGTCGCGGACCGCTGTCGCAGTCGCCGTCGCAGTCGCTGATGTCGCTGTCGCTTGCTCTTTTTTTTTATTATTTTGTTTTCTGTTACCCTTCCAGCAAGTGTGACTTATTAGCTACGACACACAGGTCGAACGGCTGGGATCCCATAAAAATATAAATGGGTTCAGGCAGAAATTTTGAAGATTATTGAATTAAGTATAACTTCTTTCTTTCTTTTTTCCAATTTATTGTATTTTCTTAAATAATATACTAAATTGAGATATCAAAATAAGTAATCCAATCGAAATCTTAAAACTTTTTGCAATTATTTAATTTTGAAAAGAAATGTAAGGCGCACAGCATTTCTTATAAGAAGTCTTGCATATTGGAATTTCTTGACTTGCGACAATTTCCAAAAGGTTTTGTTTAATCTATACCACGTTTTGTTCAGGACTTAATATTGTTTTTGACTGTTGTCGTTTTCTACTTACTCAAACAGAATATTGACATTGATTATGAGATTAGGTCTAATGATTTCATTAAATGGGTCGATTCTCCGGCGATCAGCGATAACTGCAGAGCGTGCTTACATATACATAAGTATAAATGTCTATGTAAATGGCTTATCTATAGCCGCTGGTGGTAGTTGGGAGCTCATGAATTTATGGCTTCTCTTGGCCATTTTGGCATATCTTGAGTGTTTGCCAAAATGATTGCGTGCTGCAGATAGGTTTGCCAAATTATTAAAATAAAATGAATTTATTTAAGTGAATTCAAGTAAAAATTTTCCCCTCTTAGGAGGGGTGAGGCCGCGGGAAAAGTGTTGGCAATTCAGCTATTTTCTGGCTAAATTGTTAAATTTTTATAATTAAATCTAAAATACTTCTCTTTATTTAAATATATTCTATATATCCTATATAAAGATTATACTTAAGATATAACAAGGTCAGAATATAATCTCGGTTAAAATGATTTCTTTTTGATATTATATTTTTTTGTTTCACCTTTTCGTCAAATTTGCTGTCTAAGAAAAGTGTTTTTTTATTTTCGATTGGTTTTCGAGTCTAGTTTTCTACTTTGCTCAGTAGGACTAAACTAAATTAGTTAGTTGATTATTAAAAATGTCGCTGCATCTGGCCGAAAAGTTGTTTCAATCATTCGTTGATCGATCGATAGGCGATTTCCTATAACGCCTTTGATTTATAATAAAATCAAAATATAAATAATCATTTGCAAAATACTCTTGCGGACTTTTTCCGCTCCCCTTCGAGGGGATCGCGCGTGTTTCTCTCTTTGACCTTCCTCGGCACGTGTAAAGCTCCGGCGCCAAACAAGTGCGAAAGAGTCGGCGAATTGCACTTTCAATAAGCTTTTATTTGAATGCGCTTCCGCGATAATTGAGTTCATAAATTAATAACAAATAGGATTAGTCTAGGCGACAGCGCGATGCTCTTCTCGTGCATATAGTTAGCTAAAGTGGACAAGTCGCTCGAGCTTATCGATGTGCCCCCCTGGCGGGTAGGGTAGAAGCAGCAGCAGCTGACCGACCGCCTCTTTTGGTGATTTCCCTGCACTCTCCGGTGGGGCGAAGAGAGCTGCAGCTAGCGTGAGGGAGAGGGGGCGAACGGGGAGAGGGGCGGAGTGCATGGGCGCGTGCAGGGTCGAGATGATTTACTTAAGACCAGCAGCTAATGAAAAGTAATGACAGAAACATGCAAAACTACACACGCACACAGACAACTAAACGTACGCGCGCGCGCGTGTGTGTGTGTGCGTGCGTGCGTGTTTGTAAGAGGATTGACATTATGTGCAAGAGAAAAAGGCATCGAAAAAAAAGGTACTTTTGCTCTTTCTGTTGTGCTAGGTTTTAGTTTGAGGGAATGCCGCGTGTGATAAGCTACATACATGCATACATACATAAATATATATGTATGTATCGACAGACAGACATTTGTTTAGCTGGGAAAACTGGACTGTTGCTGGCCACAGATAATATACTCTGTGTGTCTGTGTATGTTATCTTAATGCGTGTGTGATAACAGAGCCCAAAGCGTTAACATTTTTTTAATGCATCAAATGCCAAGAGGCGAGTGAAGCGCGGGTTGCAAAGCCGGCAACTAATACAAGGAACATTTAATTTTTTATTAGGTGTAAAAGAAAACAGGAATTTTTTACTCAAATTCAGTTATAAATAGATTTATTTACTTTCATTTTTATTTATTTTCATATTTAATTTAAGAATTGTCTAAAACAAAATCTTTTCAACATATTTTGAACTAAATTCAAGAAGTTTTCAATTTCAATTCATATTTAATTTAAGAATGGCCAAAAACAAAATGGTTTTACAATCTTTAGATATGATTTTTGGACTAATAACAAAACCCGCAACTATCACAAGGATCGAAAGTGTACTTTTTTATTAAGGGTAAAAAAAGAAAGAAGTTTTCTTAACAAAATTCAGTTAGGAATAGTTTTATTTACCCTGAACAAGCTTCATATAAACATATTTTGCACTTAATCTAAGAAGTTTTCAATTTTAATTCATAATTAATTTAACAATTGTCTAAAACAAAATGTTTTTACAATCTTAAGATATAAAGGATCGGATATTAAGGGAAAAAACAAGAAGTTTTTAGTCTAACTCAGTTATAAATAGATTTATTTACCCTGAACTAGTTTCATATACAAATATTTTACACTCAATCCAAGCGTTTTCAATGCCAATTAATATTTAATTTAAGAATTATCAAAGCAAAATCTTAAGATAAAATTTTTGAACTGGTTATGCCAAAAATGTAGCACAAATATTTTGCTGAATTTAGTTACCAACTGAGACTTTTACTTTTGAAAAACTTTTGACTACGATTTTTATTACTAGCTAGAGGCTCCGCATGAGAATGAGAAAACATTCCAATTAGAATTCGGCAGGATATGAATTTAGTTTATGAAATCTGTTGCCATGTTGCAGGGAAAGTTGTAAAAGCGCAGCTATGGATTTCACTTTCGCCAGATGAACGGGAAATGCTAATCGACGGCTCAATATCAGCTTGGCCTAAAAGGTCGCCCGATCTCCGAGTGTGACCAGAGTGCACTCGGGCCCAATCCAACTGCAATGGTAACAAGTGAGCGGCTTTTTTGGCCCGGCCAGCATCTTTGTCATTTACATACATCTGGCCAGTCCGAGCCAAGGCGGACCGAGACCAGTTGACCAGCTGTCAGCTTTATATATATTTTTTCCCCCCTCCCCCCGTCCGAGGGCCGCCTCTCTTGCTCTTTAAAGCAAAGCCAGCGCTGACATACTTTGCTTAATAATCCTGTTTGACGAGTTATGCCATGCATCTGTATGTGTGCGCGCGTGTACCTGTATCTGTGTGTGTGTGTGTGTGTGTGTGTATTCTTTGTGTGTGCGTGTGTGGGTCCGATCTTTTACTTCCACGTAACTGAACCTGGCCATGTGTGAGGGGTTGGCCGATTCGGTCGCACAAACACATCGCTTGAGCAACGGGAGCAGTGTTGTCAAACTAGCCGAATCCAGTGTTAAAAATAACTGAAAAAAGCTGCTTTTTGCTTTCGGAGCACTAAAAGTAGTCAAATTTAGCCGGAAATTATGTGAATTGGCCACACTGATCAGAGGATCTGAGTTAAGCAACGGGAGTAGTGTTGTCAACTGCCGAAAAAAGCATGATTTTCAGGAGCAGTGTTGTCAGCTGCCGCTTTAAAAAATCAAGTGCTTAAAATAAGCTGCATTTTGCTTTCCGAGCACTAAAGGTAGCCAAATTTAGCCAGAAGGATCTGAGTTGAGCAACGGGAGCAGTGTTGTCAATTGCCTCGCTGAAAAAAAGCAGCCGTATTCAGTGTTAAAAATAGCTGAAAAAGGCTGCATTTAGCTTTTTGAGCAATTAAAGTTTTGCTAGATTTGTTATAGAGATGCCACACAATAGTTTCTACGCTATAAAAGTAGCCAAATTTAGCCAAAAATTATGTGAATTGGCCACAGAGTTGAGCATCGGCAGCAGTGTTGTCAACTGCCGCTTTAAAAATGGAGCCGAATCCAGTGTTAAAAATAGCTGAAATAAGCTGCTTTTTGCTTTCTGAGCACTAAAAGTTTATCTAGATTTTTTGCTGGGGTGCCATAAAATAGTTTCCACCCAACGACCTCTTAAAGTAGCCAAATTTAGCCAAAAATTATGTGAATTGGCCACACTTATCAGAGTTGAGCAACGGGAGCAGTGTTAACAGCTGCCACTTTAAAAAATCAAGTGTTTAAAATAAGCTGCATTTTGCTTTCCGAGCACGAAAAGTAGCCAAATTTAGCCAGAAGGATCTAAGTTGAGCAACGGGAGCAGTGTTGTCAACTGCCGCTTTAAAAAAGTAGCCGTATTCAGTGTTAAAAATAGCTGAAAAAAGCTGCTTTTTGCTTTCTGAGCACTAAAAGTTTATCTAGATTTTTTGCTGGGGTGCCATAAAATAGTTTCCAGCCAACGACCTCTAAAAGTAGCCAAATTTAGCCAAAAATTATGTGAATTGGCCACACTGATTAGGAGAGAGCTACACAGTTGGGATCTACTTGGCCCAGTCTGATAAGCAGCAGATGTAGATGTTTCTTTCTAGAGAGATGCATATAAAAAATACTCTCTCTAGTTTTTTGCTTATCACTTGATCCAGTCAAACTCTAAATACACGTGTGTGTGTGTGTGTGTGTTTTTACTCTTGAGAATATCGGACAAAAAAAAAGAAGAAAGAAGTAAAGCGTTAGAAATATTACGCAACAAGTTTTAAGTTATTTTTGTGTTTGCGTCTTTCTTATTCCGCTTTTCAATATACTCTTAACAGGGGTATCATAACTTTTATACAGAGTATGTGAGTCGCATTGACTTTATAGAGAAATTCTTAGCTGAAATACCTAGGATTTTCTCTATGTATATATATAAGGGAAGTTTGCCTAATCGGATCTGTAAGTTTTATAGCTTGACAATAAAGGAATTATCTTAGTTCTTCCATAAAAAATCTAAGTTTTTGTTCAAGATATCTTTAACAAAAACTCAGCAAAAAATTTCTCAGCAAGAAATTTCGCAAAATTTGGAAAAATCTTATAGGTACGACCTTATCATAGAGATCGAAAAGCAAGGGTATTTGATATTCGGCCCGTTTTACTTTTCGGTTTTTATGATGTGTGCTTTTTTGTTGTTTATTGCTTTCATTTTCTTGTTTGCTCGCGCCACTTGTTTTCTTGCCTTTTATTATTATTATTAAATTTCGTTTAAATATTTATGCACTATATTCTCTCTCTCTCTCCCTCTCTTTCGCCCTCTCTCTCTGAGAGAGAAGAGATCCATAGATAGACTTTTCGCTAATGAGTTGCTGTCAAAGCGAACTTTTCCTTTCCTTTCCGTTTGGTGACATTGAAAATGGAAATTGTTTCGTTTCGGGGAAATTTTGGCAAATTAACGGCACAGTTCCGTTTTGGGAGAATTGTGTAATGCTCAGAATTAGAACTACGTAGTAAAAAATTTCAGATGCTAATTTCTCGCCCACACACACACACAACATTTTTTTTTTTCTGTTCTTATACAAAAAATTGTGTTATGCTGCCGCGGCCCACTTTGAGAGCCGATTCTGACTCACTTTCAGGTGGTAATAATGCCCGATATGTGTTTAGATATATATGTATATATATATCTGTATATATATCGCTTCGATATGCGCGTTGTATATTTTTGACTCACGCCTGGCGTAGGTCTATTTGCTTTTTGTTGGGCAGGTTTTTTTTGTTTTGATGTTGTAAACAAATCACATAATTTAGTTGATATATCGAATTAAGTTAGCTGGAATTTGATAATCTATAGAAAAGTCGCGATGACGCAGTTTTTAAAACCCGAGAGCTGTACAATCAAAGATTTGCTTTGTTTTCGCATTGAAACCCATTGAAAATGGGAAAAGAGGGTATAATGTATTTGTGCAAATGTATGTAACAGGCAGAAGGAAGCATCTCCATAAACTATGTATATATTCTCTATCATCATCAATAGCCGAGTTAATCTAGCCATGTCCGTCCGTCTGTCCGTATGTATAAACGCAAGGATCTCAGAACCTAAAAGAGCTAGAGACTTGAAATTTTAGCTGTAGGTCCTCCTAGTCCATGCGCAGATCGAGTTTGTTTTCGATATTCGATAACTTGCCCGTTTCCAAGAAATCGATAAAAATCGATATCGCATTCCTATTTTTTGAGCAAATCTCGTAAATAATAAGAGCTAGAGTCACCAAACTTGACATGTAGCTTCTAGAATAGTATATACATATATATCGAGTATCTTTCATTTTATAGCTATCGCCTGTTGGAAGAAGAGGGTTCAGGGTATCCCCTAGTCGGCAGCTCCCGTCTAGAACCTCTTGTTATTCATTTTGTTATTCGCAATAAAAAAAATATATATTTATAGGTGCACAAAGTTAAGGCGTTTCCAAATGTCATTTTTATTTGCATTTCAAAGAATTTCAACTTTTATTATGCGGCAACAAGTAGCCAATCGGGCTTCTTTCTCACTTGTGCGACGCAATTTTCGAAAAACAAAAAAAAATATATTCGAATATTCGAATATTTGGACTATTTTTAAGCACAAGGCAATTGTTAGTGCCCGCCTGCAAATGCATCTGAGTACAGTGCACAGTTATTAAGAACAGAGCCAATTAATAGTTTGACACATAAACCCCAAGTTGTCGTAGTTGCTTTTACTATATATACTAGTGCATATAAAGTATACCTTTTAATACCCTGAATCCATTTTGTGGAGATGAGTATACCTCTTTATGCCCTGAAGCCATTTTGTGGGAATTTGCGTAACACATGAAGTAATGAATAAATACACTTTGAATTACACTCAGATTTGAAATTAAAATTAAATATTTTCTTATACCTATACCTTTTATACCTTCTATTTTAATAATATTATGCCTATAATATTATACCTATGCCTTCTATTTTAATAATATTACTAAATGCAAAAAAATTCGTATGTAGTGTATATATATTTTACACCATACCCCATAGAATGAAATAAGATAAACTAGTGTCATATTTATGCCCTGAAAATTGCAAACGGATCGGACAATAAGCACCGAATTTAATCAAGAAATCGTTTATGGCGAGGGGCTTTAATGTATGTGTGTAGCAGGAATATCAACGTATGTATGTGTGTGTGTGTTTTATATACTTTTTTTGAGCAGGAATATAAACTGCTTGGAACAGAGTATTTTGCAGTCGTGCACTCGACGACCAGACAATGCCGTTTATTTGTTTGTTTTTTAGCTGTAAAAGTTATGTGACGGATATAATTGGCTACAGGGTGTTTATGGGTTTTCATTTCTGTTTTGTTTTCCATTTTTGCCGTTTCGCTATTTCTCTCTGCTTTGCTGTTTTCCCGTTCTGCCGGTGGTGTCTAAGGTCAGTTTGAGGCGCAGTTCAGTTTGGCTGTGTGCGGTTCGTGTGCGGTTTTTCCAGCTGTTAAAATGCAGCTAATTTCCATCCAATTCATTTCCATTATCTACAGCCATAAACTATACTCGCTACAAATATTATGTAATGCCGTTCGACCTTATCTAAAAAAAATGGCACTATTAAAAATTATTTCAAGGCCTTCGCATGTAGTTTTTTTGTAGCCAGCATGCGTTCCAGAGAGTTTGTTCTTGGAATAACTCAGATATGTACGTATGTGCGAGTTACCTGCACAGGTAGATCCCAAGCACACACACACACGAACAGCATGGTGTATGCTTAACAAGAGCAACGTTTGTTTGATACACTTCCGTGTTCTGTGCTGTTGTCTCAAGGTATACCTCTGTCGCCATCGCCACATCTGCTCCTAAATTTACACACAAACACACTCAAACACACACACGCACAGGGTAGACCTAGTGCGCCACTGTTAACAAAAAAAAAAAGCAACAACTACACAAAATCAAAAGAAATGTTGAACGACAACGAAAACAAACTCAATAAAAAAACCTTTGCGGCGATCAACGGCCGTTGTTTTGCGCCTCTTTCGTTCAAATTTCATTGTACATATTCAGTTTTGAATGTGTGCGTCTGTCTGTGTGTGTGTGTGCGTCTGGCGCTCTCTTCGCGAGCGTGCATCAGTGTGCGCGTGAGGTGTATTTCAAATCACACATATTTCAATTTGTTTACAAAGCTCTCAAAGAGAGCCGCGGCTCTCTTGCGCAGTGGGCGGCTGTGTTATCATGTGCTAATTTAAGAGAGTCTGCGACTGAGTCGAAAATGAAACTGTGTTTAGGCCTCAATGTATTTGAATACAAAGCTTTTTCTGATAAGATACATAACTACATCCATATACACACATATACATATATGCCATATGAATTATACATATATTTCAACAAAGAGCGCACAAATTCGGCTGCCCAAAAAAAATGAAGAAGAAGAAGAAGCGTGATAAGAGCATTTAAAATTCGTACAAAGTTCGTCAAGCTGCAGTCAATCTTCAGTAGCTTATCAGCGTCCCCATGCAGACAGCGCGGCCAGTGTCAATAGACTTTTGATAATGTGCACACAAATACACACACGCACACGCACACTTTGAATAGTGTGGTATACACACACACATATTTATATACAATATGTCGTATCGACAAAAGCTTCACAAAGCAAATGTTTGCCAGCACTTAGATTACCTTCTACTTTGATTAACCTGTTGTTAATAAGCATTATCAGTTAGTTAGTTTGGCATGCTAAATGTAGTTACAAAAGCAGCGACTTTTGCACGCACACAACCCAAATGGAGCTCAATTGAGCAACGCATCTGACAAGATCATAACCCAGAGCATTATTATCGTCGTCCCTCGGTTTCTTGCTGATTGCGCCAACACACATACCCAGAGACATGAATACCCTACTCGAGTACTCTATTTACGCTCTTAAGCACACACGCCCTCTTCTGGCTTTCGCTCTTTGTGCTGGGAATTTTCCTTATTTATATTTAAAAATCTGCAAGTTTGAAAGACTGGAAATTTAATTAATTTAATATTTATAAATTAGATAAATTAAAATTTATTTTATTTATTACTTTTTTTCTGTCACAAAATGTTTTTCTTAATATTTTAATATAAAAGTTTGGAAGGACTAAAAATGTCTTAATACAAATTTAATTAATAAAATATTTTTAAAATAGGGAAATTATAATTTTAGTTTATTTATTACTTTTTTCTTCTCTATATTTTAAATTGAAAATTTGAAATTAATTTAATATTTATAAAATAGGGTAATTATAATTTTACCTTATTTATTTTTTTACAAATTTTTGTCACAATTGAGTACGCTTTTTTAAAATATCGTATTTCGTAATCAATTTGCAACAATCACCTGAATCGGAAAATCGAATTAGACTGGCGTCTATATCATCTGCTTCTTCTTAGCATGCTAAATGTAAATGAGTATTATAATGGAATGCCAGGCCCATCATTTGTCCGATTAGCCGTAAAAGCTGCTTCGTGTTCTCGTTTAATGACAAAATGACATGGCAAAATGATTTAATGGAATCGCAAAATGATTTAATGGAATTGCAAAATGAGGGCTATTGGCATTATGATTAACGGTAGATCAATTGAAAGTGTGTGCGTGGAGGGATCGTCGCTAAGAGCTTCATTTAGTCGCGATCAATTCAACTAACTCTCCCTCTCCCTCTCTCTCTCTCTCTCTCTCTCTCTGGCAGTGCTGCTTCCAGTTTTGGAGCGAGCTGAGCAAAGCCACAATACTGCAACTTCAGGACGAACTGTTTGCCATCATGGACGGCTTCGCTCAGGACTGGCCCAACCTGCCCCGGTCGGACAACGGGCTGCATATGGATCAGCTGATCGGCGAGCTGCCAACAGATGGCGGCTTCGAGCCGCAGACGCGCGCCCGCTCCAACACGTGGCCATGCCCGCGGCCCGAGAACTTTGTGGAGCCCGTCGATGAGCTGGACAGCACCAAGGCCAGCAATCAGCAGCTGGCCAGCGGCGGTAAGCATCTGTCTCAACTGACTGACTCACCTGCTCCATCTCCTTTTTACCAAATTGTTGCTCTCACAGATCCACAGCAGGCCATGCAGAATGCCAATGCGGCCAAAAAGAACTCATCCCGTCGCAATGCATGGGGCAATCTGTCCTATGCCGATCTCATAACGCACGCCATAGGCTCCGCCACGGACAAGCGTCTAACGCTGAGCCAAATCTACGAGTGGATGGTCCAGAACGTCTCCTACTTCAAGGATAAAGGCGACTCGAATAGCAGCGCCGGCTGGAAGGTAAGTCTCAGTTATTGTTCTTCAGTGGAAATCTGTCTCCCTTAGCCCATCAATTTAATCGGAACCAATTGTTCTTAATTTCCTATAAGGGAACATCTTCTCTTTAAAGGGACATCTTCTCGTTAGGGGCACATCTTCCTTAGCAATAACTTGAGCTCTTACTGTGAACGAGTTCACAATATTTAAGCTATTGCATAATGCTAACTGGTTTCTTTAACTACTGTTGTTAATTCCCCTTAAGGGGACATCTTCTCATTAAAGGGAAATCTTCTATTTAAGGAAATATATTCCTTAGCAAATTAAAAGATATGAATCTGTGCTAGTTCGCTCATTTGAGTTTTTTCTGTTTTTTTTGAGCTATTGCATAATGCTAACTGGTTTATTCGACTAGTTCCAAACACGATTCGCGGTTCTTTGTTGCGTGCGAATAAATGAAGAAGAAAGAATATGGTCAAGTTCACGGCCAAAGAGAGTGACTGATGGAGTGAAAGAGTCGGCAATCGTGTGCTGGGCTCTTCGTTTTATTCTTTACTTTTTTTTTTTGTTTTGCGTGTTTGGTTTGCCTTACTTGTTGTATTCGTTTTGTGCTTATTTTTTTTCTTTCAATTTTTCGCATATTATTCTGCTTCTGTTGTGTGTCGTTCGGTCAGTGGCCGTCGACGTCGTCGTCGTCTGCTGTTTGCATTGTCGTTTCCACTTGTTGTGCATGTTACTCAATAAATGCATGAAATATTACACATGCTCGTCCCTGACTGCCCCCCCACCACCGCTATTAACCCCTTTGGCCTGTCTGCGTGGTCCATGTACAGCACACAGAGTTGCAATTAATGCGCTTTTATCATTGCTCTTTTACGTTTTGTTTACATCCATTCATACGTAAATAGAAGAACAGTTACACACACACACACACAAAGAACACGTTTAATTTCCATTCATATTAAGTGAGAGGGTTTCCCTTTTATTTTCTGTTTGACTCCAATGCAAGCATCTGAAATTGTGTGCAAGTTTAAAAACAGTTAACAGTTTCAATTCTGATTAAATTTTAAGCACGTACATAGTATAATTTTTTTTCCGGCTGATAAGGTCACATTTTTTTTTTTTGCCAGCTATCAAAATGGCGCAAGGTCATTGACACTTGTATATCAATAAATTTGCGCTTCACACTTTCCGAATTAAATGAATTAGTTATATTTATTTTGTATTATGTTTCCCAAGAGTTTCAAATGATTTTCATAAATAATAAACACAAATAAATAATGCCAAACAATATTCAACCAACATTTTTATCGACACTTTAAACTGTTCCTAGAGAACAGCAGCTTATCATTTTCAATAGAACTAAATCCATTCCCAGTTCCATTCGCACGAATTGTTGTGCGTCATGCACGTGATTCCTGCTAGTTTTTTGTTTTTTTTTGTTTTTGTTTTGCTGGCTTTCTGGTTTTTTTATTTTGTGTGCTTTTTACCAGACTGACTGTCGTTGCTGTACTTTAACACCTCGCTGTCTGCGCATTTACCAAAAAACCAAAGAATTTGCTGCACTGGCGACATCCGAAACCACTTTTGTTTTTTTTTTTTTTATATGTTCGTATTTGGATGATGATGATGATGTACGGGGGAAAATATCGCGTGATGAGCGTATTATAAATGCGAATGTGTTTTTTTGTTATTGTTTATAAATGTGCCTGTTGCTATTTTCGCGGAAGTAGTCGAGTGTCGTTCCGTCGGTCCGACTGTCGTTTCGGTCCCTTTTCGGCGATTACGCGGCAAAATAACAGCCTGATAAGGAAACCGAGAACGCACTCTGATGACGCTTTAGGCGTGAATGTGTCAGTGCGTTTCGTGTTCTGGGAAAACTGAGACCGACTGCTGATTGGGCAAAGAAAGTACGCAGTTGGCATAAAACACGCGCCGAGCGGACTCGCAGAGCAGAGCCAAAACAGGAAGACGGGCAGTCCCCAGTCCAGGCCAGGCTCTGATTTAGTACATTCCATAATTAGGTATTAACGCGAAGGAAGGGCTATCTTAATACCCTTGCAGGCCCCATCTTTTCATAATATAAGGGAAAATAGATAATGGCGAGTATGGTTAGGATATCTTGAAAAAACAAAAAGTTTTTAATACAAGTACCTACTTTTCGACCGATCGTTCCTATGGCAGCTATATGATATAGTGGTCCGATGTAAGTACGACTTTGCATACATGTCGGGAGCATAGTGAAACTTATAAATGCCGAGTTTGGTCAAGATATCTTAAAAAACAAAAAAGTTTCCCATAGAACAACTTAATTTTAGACCGATAGTTCCTATGGCAGCTATATGACATAGTTGTCCGATATAGGTAAGATCTTGCATATATATGAGGAGCAGTGTAAAACTACAAAATGCCGAGCTTGGTCAAGATATCTAGATAAACAAAAAGTTTTTCATACAAAAACCTTCTTTTCGAGCGATCGTTCCTATGACAGCTATATGAGCTGATTCCGACATATGTACTGCGTGCAACAGAAAGAAAACTGAGTATTTGAGTCTTGCATTTAAAAATTAATCGAAATGCATATTTTGGGCATGCATTTTCTCTGAGTGTACAACTGCAGCGGAACGTGTGTGCACTCATGACTATTTTTAGTGCAATTTCTGCAATTTTCCGGTTATTCTGCTGAAAGGGACAGTCGACTGCGAGAGATCCCTTTTATGAATTTCTCTACGAGTCTTTGGCTAATTTTATGCAACACGTTGCAATTTTCTGACATTTGCTTCCTTTGGCCTGCCCCCCCGGCCCCCGGCCCCGCAGCCCGCCCCTCTGGCCGTTCTGGCACTGCAATTGCAACACCTTCGCCAGGCGCTTCCTCTTCAATAAAGAAAACAGAAGAAAAAAAAAAAGAAAAACAAACTGAAATGACATTTGTGGAATTTTAAATTTGGCTTCGCGGTCGGTCTGTGGCAACGTTCACGTTCGCGTTTGCGTTTTTCTTCATTCCCAGCGACGATTGGCCATTGAACCTGTGCCAAGTTTTTTTTTTTGCTCTTTAGTGCTACTTTTTTTTTTTATTTAATTTTTTTTATATTTCTCGAAATAAAACTTGTAGTTTTATATGTACTCGTGTGTTCTCTTGTAGAAATATATTTTTATTTTTTTTCTTGGCTGCGATCCTAAAAGTGTTAACATATTTTTGGCCCAACATTTTGTAGTTTTTATAAGTCGATGCAGTAATTAAATGAGGACTGATTTATAGCAAAGGGACGTGAGCTGCAGCTGGGATATATTTTCCAACTATTTAAATGACGCTTCAAAATTAAACTTGATTTAATCTTTTCCGTTGAAAGCTATTCAAAACATAAGTATTTGGTGGTTATCTATAGATAGTTATATAGTCATTGTTGTAACTGTAATTTTGTTTTATCAATACACATTATCAGCTGTCCTCAAGTGGCCAATTCGCACTTCGCTTTTGTAGCCTAAGTACATAAGACATTTGTCCTTATCAGTGCATTGTGTGAGTGATTACCTCGATTACAGGGAGGGAGGGCTGTCAAGATTGGAACTAGTTCCGTTGCAATCGGCTGGATTTAACGGCGCACAGCAACACTAGCCTGTCTCTATATGGGGGAATTACAAAAGAACGGAGCTCATTATGCATACAATTGCAGTACACGTGCCCCGCATTTCACCACAAGGTGGGCTAAGTAATTCCATTCATTAACTGCGTTTAACCAATGTCGCTTGCGTAATCAATTTGACACTTGGAGCAGCCCCTTCTAAGGAGAGCGGAGCGGGCCGTGTGACATGTGCCGAGTCGAACTGCGTCTTAGCAAAGTTGCAAAAGGAAATACAAAAAAGAATAAAGAAAAAATGCAGCTGCGCGCTTGCAAAATTTATCAAATGGCAACAAATAAAGCGAGACAGCATGCAAACAAGAAGCAACGGCAGAAAAGAGAAGCGAGAACTAGAGAAGGAGAAGGAGAATGAGTAGTAGAACCTGTAAACGCCAACGATTAACAACAAAAATACATATTTTGCACGCTAGTAAAGCGCGCCCGTTAAGTATACGCCGCATTAACCCTCGTTCGCCCAGCTCCGTTTATGCGGTTAGCGGCGCATTTTGTGCTAAGCGCGCATGTGAGAAACAATAACAAAAACAATAACTAGTTCGAAACACACAATAAAACCAATAAGTGGGTGAGAGGGGGGTATTGTGTGGGTGTGTGTGTGTGTGTGGGCTATGAGAAGCGGTAGCAAAGTCAAAATGAAGCAAAATATTTTTGTTTTCCTTTACATTTGGCAAATCCAATAAAATGAAACGTGCAAATACTGGAATAATTGTGCACAGCAGAAATCTTGAAAAACAGACAGATAGGAGTGAGAATAAGAGAGATGAGAGAGTGACATAGATGACGGGAGAGAGAGAGAGCGTGCTAAACACATGAGAGCAATCAGTCGCATCTATAATATTTGATTTATAAATAAATAATAACCTTGCACGAGCCCCCCCTTGCCGAACTCTGTCGATCTCTACTTATCTCTCTCTCTATCTCTCTCTGTCGCTCTCTCGCTCTCTACACCCGCTGTAGCCAGACTGTGGCAGGCTACTTATTTTGATGGTCTTCGTTCGGTTCTTGTATTTGTTGTTGTTCCTGCTGCTGCTTCTGACATGTCGTCGTCGGTGTTGTTGTTGTTGCTGGTGGTGTCGTGTCTCGTCTAACTGTACCCGGCAATTGCGTAGTAGACGCTTGGCCTGACACACGCCCACTTTTCGCTGCTGACAGCGACGTCAGCAGCTGGCGGCAACGACGGCGGCGGAGGCGGCGGCAGCGTTGGCGACGCGGAAGCAGCCGTGCCTCCCTTTGGCAAATGATTTTTGCTGTGGGTATTTTTTTCTTCTCTTCTTTTTGTGCATGTGTTAGTTTCAGTTACAGTTATTTATTAACATTTTAATTGCAGGCCGTTTGTTAAAGTGCCCCCATTTAATTATATATCTTTACTGATAAGCCTCAAATATGTACGTACATATGTATGTGCATATATAGTACATGTATTAGCAGACCAAGTATGTAGATTAAGGCACTTGCAGTAAGAATCTGAAGCAAATACTTTATTAAGAAGAAAGAAAGAGCTTTAGTTTTAAGCTTTAAGCTCAATGTTTAATGTGCTTTCGAAATTATTGATCCTTTAAAATATTGAAAGTATATGAAAAGAAATCCTTGATTTAATGTAGAGAATACTTTTAAGCTTTCCAAATTGTTGCTTCTCGTCAATATCTAAAGTATGACTAATAACAATAATAATTATATGGCGAATATTTTACAATTGCTCGATTAGTTGAATCTGATTGTGAGGCTGATCTAATAGACCTTAAACACGTAATAGTTTTTATTTTTTTTTTTATAGCCGCTTCTAATTGTGTTTCTATTGCAATTGCGTCGCACTGAATTTTGCATTGTCCGAGGTTAGTGGCATTTGTTGCACTATTTCCACTCGAAACACTCGGAATTTTTACGGCACGCTCGAGTTTGTTGCACTTATTAACGCCAACGTCGTCTGCCTTAGGCCGTAAAATTGTAATGTTTTTTTTTTTTGATTTTGCTTGGCTCTCGCACTAAAATGCAAAATAAAGCTACTTCTGAATGCTGCGCGATTTATGTATGCGCCAAATATTGTCTGGCATTTGCGAGCGTCTGGCAGCCCAGCCAGAATAACAGGCACACAGACACCCACACATAGACACACACGCACACACACACATATATATGTACATATACTCACCGGAATATAGCCAAAGTGCGCAGTAGGCTTTTGGCTGTGGATTGCAAAGCGATATTTGAGAACTGTTAGGAACATTGCCTTTAATAGTTCTATTATACTCCATATAAAATGGGTCACAGGGGTATAATGCATTTGTGCAAATGTATATAACAGGCGGAAGCATCTCCGAACCCATAAAGCATGTATATTCTTGATCAGCATCAATAGCCGAGTCGATCTAGCCATGTCTGTCTGTCTGTCCGTCTGTCTTTCCGTCTGTCCGTCCGTATGTATGAGCGCAAGGATCTCAGAACCTATAGCAGCTAGAGACATGAAATTTGGAACGTGGCTCCTCCTAGTAACCGCGCAGTACGAGTTTGTTTCCGAAAATCGATAACTTTCCCCGTTATCCCAAGTTATCGATAAAAATCGATATCGAAATCGGGTTTTTGAGCAAATCTCGTAAACTATAAGAGCTAGAGTCGCCAAACTTGACATTGCAGCTTCTAGAATAGTACATACATATATATCAAGTATAAATTAACCAATTTAATTCTAAATTTAAATGCAATTATCTTTTTGGGAGCACACGAATATTCTATAGCTTAATAAGATCTACTGGAAACATTTTCTATTTCAATACATCTCAACCAAAGTCGGTCAAATCTTTTAAACAACCCGATCTCTAAACAGGAACGATGAGTCAAAAATGAAGCCAAACAAAAAAAATTATATAATATACCCAAACTTGGCTCCAAACAAATGCGCCAAATCTTGTGCTTATATAAAGCTTCAGTTGTTTCTTTTAGCGGTGCGAATAAGATTAATAGTATAAATTATTTTTTGATCAGCTCACATACATATACATACATATAATACATATAAAGTACCAAAGTTTGGCATTTAATGAACTTGAAGAATTATAAATAATGCATTCCAAACTGGTCTCGAATTGCCAAAAAAAAACAAAAAAAAAAGTAATAATAAAATAAATTAAAAATTTATTGAGAAATTATCTCATAGAGAAAATGCCACCCGGCAATAAATAATAATGCAATAATAATCAGAAACGCCAATAAAAATAAAAAAAAAACTGATCAAAGAAAGAAACAATAAAAACTTGGCCATAAGAGAAACTGTTTTATGCATCGGCCCAGAGATTGTGTGGAGCAGCTCATGTGGTTGGCCCTGACGTGGTTAAACTGACCAGACGGACGGACAGACCGAGGATAATAAAATTATATTTTGTGAACTTAACGCTGAACGTGTTGCAAGAACCTGTCTCTTTGTTTATGTGGGCGTGGCCAGCACTGAGGAGGACAAGGAGCCAGGCGGAGCACGTTCATCATTTGAATGGCCAGCTAATGGCCAGGGCGTGGGCCAGCAGCTGCTCGTAAATGTGGTCTGGGTTAAGTTGAAATGATGGCTAAATGATTATGGAATTTAAGTTGCGCGATTCTCTGTTTAAGCCCGTGCCTTAAACCTGCTCCAAAAGTCTGTCGCATAATCAATCACGAGTGCTAAGCGCTGGCCAGCGGCGATTTGTCGAGTACTTAATGAATGTCATCGACGGCTTCATAAGCAGACAGACAGACAGACAGACAGACAGACAGACAGACAGACAGACAGACAAACTACTTGCCACAAATTGTGGCGCAAGCTGAATTCAATTCGCTGCCATTTCGATTGCATACATTTTGGGGCAATGTCCTCGCACAAATTGTACATAATTTGGCTTGATTTGTTTTTGTTGTTGTTGTCGTTGTTGTTGTTGCAGCCACTTGAATGGGAAAAGTTTTTCTGTTATTCTTTTATTTTATTTGTTCACCCTAAGCTGAACCTTTTGGCCATTCAGTTTGTTGCGCTTGCGAATCGTCGAGACAAACGCGAGACACTTATGAACTGTTTATGGAGTGCATTCCCGTCCTGCTGCTGCTGCTGCTCCTTCTTGGCAGACAGACAGGACGATCAGATCCTTATGTTTGTGGCTTACCATTTGTTGGCCATTTTATGTGGCGCTTCTTAAAGTCGTCCAGGTACAATTGAATGCGCCTGCGACTGCAGTTTGAGAATTTCAGCACAGCTTCCGTTACAGCTAGCTTCCGGTTTTTATTTCCGGCGTCGCAGTCGCCATCTCTGCCGGAGTCTCTGCCGTGGTCTCTGCCGGCAGGCGCCATTTCTCCAGCGATTAATCGCAAACTTTCCTTTTGGCTTTGTCGCCAACTCAAATTCATAAAAGTTTACCCACACACACACACAAAAAAAAAACTAAAAAGAAAAGAGATGCGAAAAACTTTTGCTTTTCTTTATATCATATCATGGCCCCGTATCATCACATCATCATCATCGGTTCGATAATGCTGCCAGTTTTATGTTCGCATATCTTTTGGATATATTTGGACAACTTTCGGAGAAGGGGCTTGATTCGGCTTTGCTCAATTCCAATTTGATAGTCGGCTTTCCCTTAAAGTTTTGGCTGCTTCAAATGGCATTTCACAAGTTTCCGTCGACCTCAAATCATTTTTTGATACACAAATATTGATTTAGCTTGGGCCTAAAAACTGACTCCATCAAATATGAAAATAAAGAACAAATAAAATGAAGCCTTAACTCTTTTTTATATGAAAGGGAGGGAAGGCGGGAAGGAGGAAAGGACGTTAAGCCCATTTATTATTTGAGGCGAAACTTAAAAGGGATAAGATCAAGCTAAAATTGAACATAACAATTTCTTTTACCTAAATGACTTATGCTAATTTTTATATTTTTTTTTTTTAGTAAATACTGCAAAATTAATAAATAATTGTTGTATATAAAATGTTAATATTTATTGTCTATTAGATTGAATTTTTCTATTGCATTTTGGCTAGTTAATGTTGCTTGAAGGAATAAGATCTAGCTAAAATTTGGAGCTCACAATTTAATTTACTAACGAGTTTCAATTCACGAAAACTTTGTTTTTATTCTAGTAAATCCAGCAAAAATAATAAATAAATATAATTAAAATTATATATTGTATATTAGATTTAATTGTTATATTGAAATGTGGCTAGTTAGTTTTTTTAATGGATGTTGACTGAAAACTGGTTTAGAAACCAATCTTAAATCGAATTATTGCTTCGAATTGTGAAAGAACCAAACCAAATAAGTTGCTTTGGCCTTTTATCAGATATTCCCTTGCATTGGCTAATATATTGTTTATCTAATCGGGAAGAGCTGCTGACGTCCTCAACATCCATTACAAACGAATTGCCGGCTACCTTTGCTAAATTACCGTTGAATAGGTGATCGATAGGCCGCCAAATGAGGCATTGCTCTAACATATAAGTAAGCTCTATCTACAACAAAAGGTGAACGATAAATGGCCCTTAATCAAAAGCAACGAGAGAGAGAGAGAGAGAGAGAGAATTGAAAATGCAAATGCAAATGCTGCGATGGCCCGATTCCACATACATACCATATATGTATGTATGCCCACCCTCCCCTTGCCCAGCTTTGAAAAGACGCCACATTTGAAGTCAAGAGCAGAAAGAGAGCGAGAGAATTAAAAAAGATGTTTAAACAATTAATTAGCCTAAAGTAAACATAAACATGCGAGTCGAGAGGCCATCAATATTTTTTGTTGGGCCCGGCAAAAATGTATCTCATGGATACACGAATTTGTTTAGTCTTCGTTGTTCGAAGTGTTTACAGAAATTGGCTAGCAAAAAAAAATGTGTTAAAACAATTGAATTCATTGAAGAACACACACGGCCAGTCGAGTTGTAGGCGCTCAGAACAAGGGGCGTGGCCGTTTGGAGTGTGTGGCAAATTAAATTGTAAATGCATTGAACTTGGCTAGCTCGTGCCGCAATTAGTGGCAGGAACTGTGTTGTGGGGCAGCAACTGTGTGTGTGAATGTGTGTGTGTGCTTGTGTGTGTGGGGGCAAGCTGAACAACCTGTGCTTGGTTTTGCCGTTTCAAAATTTATATCTCAATTTCACATCTAAATGCGAATAATCTTTTTTTCTCCATTTATTCTTTTTTTTTTTTTCTGTGTGTTGGGGTTCAGCGCTGGGTTCATTTGATTTGTGTGTGAGAATTGCCGCAGCTGTTTAGCATTCGAGCGCGATTTCTTTATTATTATTTTTACTCTTACAAACGCACACACACACACACCTTTGTAAATATATGTATGTGTGTATATCTATAGCTTGTGCCGATATGGATCTGCGCTTGCCGTTTTATTCTGATTTGGCCGGCTAAACTGGCATTTAGTCCACTCGAAGCGACAATTTTATTTTATTTTGCTGCCAATCTGTTTTTGGGAGAACCACCCCCCACCCCCTTCCCTCTCTCTCCCCCGCAAACAATTGCCACTGCGTATAATTTTAAATATTATTCATTAGAATACATATAGAATACTTGTTTCAAGTTCTTTTCATTTGGACATTGAATGAATAAACCTGATTGAACTGCATTTAAATATATCTGATTTATGCGCGAATATCCTTGGATTGGCTCACCTCTGAGGTGTCCTGTTTGACTAAGTAACAAGGGAAGAGAAATGTTTGTTCTTTAGCGAATCCATCCTTAGAATACAAACATATGTATAAATTAAACGGAATACGAATTTAAATACTTGTTTGATTCGAGTAATTGAAGTTCTTTTGAATGAATAAAACAGATTGAGCTGCATTTAAATGAATATTTTTGATTTATGCACGAATATCCTTCGATTGACTCACCTCTGAGTTAAGTACTTGTTTGATTCGTCTAATTCAGGTTCTTTTTTTTGGAAATTGAATGAAAAAAACTAATTGAGCTGCACTTAAATGAAATATATCTGTCCTGTTTGCCAACTTAACAGGTGAGAGAAATGTTTGTGCTTTAGCTAATCTATCCTTAGAATACGTATATATAAATACGCAACACGACAACAAATACTTGTTTGATTTGTGTAATTCAAGTTCTTTTATATAAATAAAATGAATGATTCGAGTAATTCAAGTTCTTTTGAATGAATAAAACAGATTGAGCTGCACTTAAATGAATATTTTTTATTTATGCGCAAGTATCTTTGGATTGGCTCGCATCTGAGTTAAGTACTTGTTTGATTAGTCTAATTCAAGTTCTTTTTTTTGGAAATTTAATGAATATAATTGATTGAGCTACATTTAAATGAAACATATCTGAAACATATGTGAAACATATCTGAAACATATCTCCTTCGATTGGCTCACCTCTGAGGTGTCCTAACATTGAGTCTGTGCACTGTGAGAAATGTTTGTTCTTTGGCTTCAACTTGAATGTGTTGCATGTTGGGCGCACTTAGTGCCACATGGCGGCATTTGTGGCTGCCACAAGCGCTCAATAAGCCACTCGAAATGTGAAATGTGCATATTTGATGTTGCGATGAGGGCGCATTATCGAGGGGTCGCGGGGTCGCGGGGGTTGTGTACAGCCCTCGGTTTGCTGCTAGGCAAGCAGAAAAGCTAGCAGAAGAATGGGAACGCGACTCGGGTAGATTTCGCATATATATAATATATATTGTGGAACTGGCCTCCCCAACTGTGGACCAATTTTCTCTTATAAATTATGGAGAAATGAATCAGAGAGCGCCCGACCTTTAACAAGGCGCTGGCTAATAAATAAAAACTGTGTGTCTAATAAATGTAATTGCCAACTAGTTCTGCATAACTGGGTCAAATTGTGAGCCGCCTGGCAACCAGTTGGGGGGAAGGGGGCCATGGGGCAGGGGGCAGAGGGGATGCTGTTTCATTGTAATTCACGCTCGGTGCACATTAATTGTGTGCACACAAAAGGACATGCGAATATCCTTGGCGACAAATGGACTTGTGCCTCATATATGTACGTCGTATTAAATTTCCATTTCTGAATTTCGCCCATTTGTGTTGCAAGCAAATTCAATGAAGCCTTCGAGCTGCCATTTCGCATAGTTTCTGCTTCTTTCGCTTTTCTTCTTCTTTTTTTCCCAAGTATTTCAGACCAGGCTTTCTTTTCATATTTGTGTGCGCTGTTTGGGGGGGGGAGGGGATTGCCTCCCCCCGAGTGTGACCCACATACGTACACCCCCGCTTTCCTCCCCCCTGCTTAGCACATAATGCAGCGCCCTGGCAACTGCCCCCGACCCCCGCCGCCGGTTGCTTGTACTCGGCTGGAGGTCTACTCTATATATGTACACACATATCTTCCAAGTTTATAGCGCCAATTAGTTAGATGAATTGAATTTTTTTCCGGCAGGCATTCGCCAGATTTAAGTTTATGAATATTCAATGAAGTGTGTGCCATAAATTATGAATGCCATTTGTTAGCATTTCGTATAGGTTTTCTGCGACCCAAGTAGAGATGCGTGTTTGTCGTGTTTTCTGACGTGACACGAACAAATCTCCTTTCTGGACTTTAAACTGCCAAGTCAAAACTTAACTGGTTATACCCTTGCAGAGGGTATTATAATTTGTCCTTGAAATGTGTAGCGCATAGAAGGAGGAATATCCAACCCCATATATATTCTTGATCAGTATCAACAGCCGATATAGCCATGTCAATCTGTCTGTTTCCATGCGAACTAGTCTCTCGGTTTTAAAGCTTTCTTTATGAAACTTTGCAGAAGTGCTTCTTTATGTTTCATGCAGTACATATGTCGGAACCAGCTAAATCGGACAACTATATCTTATAGCTGCCATAGAAACGATCGGTTGAAAAGTAGGTTCTTGTATGAACAACTTTTTTGTTTATCAGGATATCTTGACCAAACTCTGCATTTATTAGTTATATCGTGCTACTCATATGCTTGCAAAATCCTATCAACATCGAACTACTATATCATGTAGCTGCCATAGGAACGATCGGTCGAAAATTAAGTTGTTGTATGGAATACTTTTTTGTTTATCAAGATATCTTGACCAAACTCGGCATTTATTAGTTTTACCATGTTTCCTACATTCATCCAAAATCTTATTTATATCGGACCACTATATCATATAGCTGCCATAGGACCGATCGGTCGAAAAGTAGGTTCTTGCATGGAAAACTTTTTTGTTTATCAAGATATCTTACTCGGCATTATGAAAAGGTTGGGTCTGCAAGGGTATTAAATGTTCGGCGTTCCGAAGATAGCCCTTCTTTCTCGTTTTAACTTGGGCATGGCTTGTTCTCTTTTATTGATTACACATCTAAAATGATTAAGTTACCGAATTCCAAGTATTGTCCAAGATGTTGCTTCTAGCAGAGCTGAATGTATTTGATTCTCTGTTAATCGAGCTGGAGACCGTAAGGATAAGGAACGTATTTATAGACTTAGCAGCTTAATCCTTTGGCCTGACATGTGGCAGCTTAATCGGAACTAATTTATGCATGTTATGCCAATAGAATGGTTCCTGTCCAGCGAATTGTAAGATAATTTCCTCTAGGCGTATTAGCATAATAAAAACGTTTCGCTGTTTAAATTATGGCCAAGCATGTTTGCAAATGCCAGACATTAAGTACGGCAGGGGTTTGGGCCAAAGGACGCACTTAAACATTTAAATAAAAATGATAACTTTATGCAAGAGCCATCCAGCAGAAGGGGTAAAGTGTGTGTGTGTGTGTGTGGGTGTGTGTGGGTGTGCGTGGGAGCATGGGCTAAAACCGAAATGTCATTACGACGACGCCAGGAGACGCCAACAGGACTCGACTGACGCCAAGTAAAAGTTTTTCGACTCGCAAAAAAAAAAAAGTATTAGAAGGTCTGCACCCTGGCGGCGTGTGTTGCTCCTGTCTGCCCAATCTCTCGTGTGTCGTCTGCTGTCTGTTGTCTGCGCACAGGTTTAGTCGTCAGGCGTACTTCCACACACACACACACACACACCCACACACACACACATGTCCTGTGGCAACGGTGATAAATGGCGCCAATCTGCCGCCTGAAGTCGCGACGCATCGCATTTGGTTGAGGGAATCTGCGGCTGCCTTGCTTTTCGGTTAGTTTAGCTTGTAATGCTCCATTTAGTGTGCAGAAAAATCCTCTTTTTTTATATATGTAACTATATATAGATTCGCCGAAAAATTGTAACCGATGACAAATCCGCTCTAAACGTGCTTGATTCCTTTTGGTTGTGTTTCGTGTGTAATTGTTGTGTGTCTTTTTTATACCCTGAAAAGGGTATAATGTTTTTGTGCAAATGTGTGTAACAGGCAGAAGGAAGCATCTTCATAAACTATATATATTCCTAATCAGCATCAACAGCCGAGTCGATCTAGCCATGTCCGTCTGTCTGTCCGCCCGTCCGTTCGCGTGTCCGTCCGTCTGTCCGTCCATCCGTCCGTCCGTCCGTATGTATGAGCGCAAGGATCTCAGAACCTATAAGAGCTAGAGACTTGAAATTTTAGCTGTAGGTCCTCCTAGTGCCCGCGCAGATCGAGTTTGTTTCCGATATTCGATAACTTGCCCCGTTTCCAAGTAATCGATAAAAATCGATATCGACATCCTGTTTTTTGAGCAAATCTCGTAAATAATAAGAGCTAGAGTCGCCAAACTTGACATGTAGCTTCTAGAATAGTATATATATATATCGAGTATCTTTCATTTTATACCTATCGCCTGTCGGGTTCAGGGCATCCCCTAGTCGGGAGCTCCCGACTAGAACCTCTTACTTGTTTTTTTTTGTACCTCGTGTCAGAGGACTCTAGTCTCCCAGTTGTGTTCCTGGTCTGTCTGCTCGTCGATTTGCTGTCATTACGTTGCGCATGACGATATTTATGACTATTGTTATAAAATATGAATTGACAGCTTAAGCGACAGGCAACGAGGACGACGACGACGACGACGAGGACGACACGGAGCACTAAGAACGACAGCCAAGTGAAGACAACTTCCAATTAGAGACCGTGTGTGTGCGCGCGCTCTCTAAAACCCATAAAAATGTCGTCAGACAATTGAATGGCAAACCGGGAAAAGGAAGCGTAGCACAAGACCTTATCGAGTTGCCCCCCAACAGGAAGTTAACGCAATTGCTTACAAATCGTTACATCGGCGCGACTTGTGGCGAATTGCTTAACCCGCAAACGCAAGATTTGCAAATTCCGCAAAAAAAAGAAACCAACTCAAATCGAAGACAAAACTCAGCTCAGCCTCTCTCATTAATTGCCACGTTTCATTTTTTTCGCTCCCCTTTACAGAACTCCATCCGGCACAATCTGTCGCTGCACAATCGGTTTATGCGCGTGCAGAACGAGGGAACTGGCAAGTCCTCCTGGTGGATGCTCAATCCGGAGGCCAAGCCCGGCAAATCCGTGCGACGTCGTGCCGCCTCCATGGAGACATCGCGCTACGAGAAGCGACGCGGACGGGCCAAGAAGCGTGTCGAGGCCCTGCGCCAGGGCGGAGTTGTTGGTCTCAACGATGCCACGCCCTCGCCGAGCAGCAGCGTCAGCGAGGGGCTGGATCATTTTCCAGAGAGTCCGCTTCACAGGTAACTATTTACAATTGAGATAACAAAATGAAAGTAGCTTGGCTTCAGTTACAATCAATATTTGCAATTTAGTAGATCCTTTAGATATTTCGCTATCGATTTATTCATATAATTAGAAATCTAGAAATCAAACAATTAAGATCTTTTGAATTACTTTGTAAGTCCTTCAAGAGAGGTATTATAATTTTGTCCAGATATTTGTCAGGATATTTGTCAAGATAGTTGTCAAGATATTTGTCAAAATATTTGATATCGATATCGATTTATTTATATATTTAGAAATCTAGAAATCAAACAATTAAGATCTTTTGAATAACTTTGTAAGTCCTTCAAGAGAGGTATTATAATTTTGTCAAGATATTTGTCAGGATATTTGTCATGATATTTGTCCAGATATTTGTCCAGATATTTGTCATGATATTTGTCAAGCTATTTGTCAAGATATTTGTCAAGATATTTGTCAAGATATTTGTCAAGATATTTGTCATGATATTTGTCAAGATATTTGAAGAAAAGAACGACCCTATAAAATATGGTTTAATTTTAATCGGGATAGCTCGGTTCGTCTGTCTGTTTGTAACCTCTTCGTTTAGAAATCAAAGAAACTTCACAAAGTTTCGTCTTTTTGTTGCAGGCAAGATTAACACAATTGGTCTAAGTATAAGTTTCTGTATATATATCTTAATCAAAAATCTTATCGAGCTACTATTTCGCATAGCTTTTATTGGATAAGTAACCCAGAAGTTCCAGGAGAGTTCTAGTATATAAACAAATGCATCTGGTAAATGTCTGCAGAGCTATTAATTTATGCTACTCCGAAGAGAACTGAGCCTAAGTTTTAAACCTGAGGTCCATAGCTCTTATAGTCTCTGATTATTCAGAGGGAAGGACAGACAGACTGATTTATCTAGACCCACGCTGCATTTTTTATCCCTTGTAGGGTCGGAGATGGGGTTTCCCCTCTTTAAAATAAATATAATAATCTTTTCACCTATTCTCTGTATCCAGAGTATACAAAAGAGAACTGTGTTTAAGTTTTAAATTTAAAGTCTAGCCTTTATAGACTCTGATCAGAGGGAAGGACAGACAGCGGGACTTGTCTAGATCCGGAACGAATATGACTTCTTCCTTTCCAAAATATATATAATACCCTTTCAACCCACTTTATAGATATTTAACTATACCCCTTAATTATAAATAATGAGCATGCTGCGCTTAATCCTCACGTAGTTTACAGATTTCGCATATTCTTGCATAGATAAAAAAAAAACACTTTGAGTAGTTTTGAATGCTGGCTTTTAGCTATAGAGTACTCAAAAGTCTGAGCTGCTTATGATTTGGATATTATGAGTATTTTCGTTGATTATGAGTATATGTATTTGTTTTTGATTACATTTTTAATTTTGTATTGTTTTTACTTGTTTTCTTTACATTTAACTATCGTTTTGCGGTTCAGCGGCGGCTTTCAATTGTCGCCCGATTTCCGTCAGCGCGCCTCATCGAATGCCAGCTCCTGCGGCCGTCTGAGTCCGATACGGGCATTGGATCTCGAGCCCGACTGGGGCTTCTCGGTTGACTATCAGAACACGACAATGACGCAGGCCCAGGCCCAACAGCTTGACCAGCTGGCCGGCTCCATGGCGGAAGAGCTGAAACTCCAGAGCGACATGTTGCAGCAGCAAGGGTCAGTTGTGTTTGGTTGTCTGTGTGTGGTTGTGTGTGTATCTGTGTGTGTGTGTGGGCCGCCTTTTTTTATTATTGTTCGTTTCACAAGCTTTGCATGCTTCCAAATCTATATACATATACCATATACCATATTGCAATCTCTATGCATACTCGTTATTTAACTGCTCTATAAAGTCAACGTCTGTTCTGTGTATTTGCAACCCAACGATCGTACGGCTGGAGCAGGTTCAGCGCCGCATCTGGCCTGCCGACGCAGCCGCCGCCGCCGCCCTACCAGCCGCCGCAGCTGCCGCAGGGCTATTCGCTCAATGGACCAGGATATGCCACAATGCAGTCGCAGCAGCCGCAGCCGCAGGCGCAGGCCCAGTGCCTGCTGCATCGCTCGCTCAACTGCGGCTGCCTGCACAGCGGACCAGTGCGAGATGTGAGTTGGCCTTGCCCCCCTACCCACCTCAAAAGATCAATTTCCTTAAATAGCCCGTTGTTTCGCCTTCTCCTCTCTTGGCAGGGCCTGTCGCCCAACTCAGTTACCACCACAATGTCGCCTGCGTATCCCAATAGCGAGCCCTCGTCCGACTCCCTCAACACATACAGCAATGTCCTGCTCGACGGCTCCTCGGATAATGCTGCACTTCTTGTCCAGCATCAACAGCAGCAGCAGCAGCAGCAGCAACGGCAGCTATCCTCGGGTCTGGAGGGTAAGTGCTAAGACAGCTCGCTGATGCATCTCCTTTCCGTCTTATCTATTCCTCTATTCCTCTATTATCTATTGTCTATGTCTGTCGCTGCTTGAACAGATAATAACTGCGCCTCTACTTTGATAGGGCAATGCCTGGAGGCGCTCAACAGCGAGCAAATTGACGAATTTAACCTGGAGGACTTTCAGGGCGGACTCGAGTGCAACGTCGAGGAGGTAAGCCAAACACACAACGTCGCAGATCTCACAGAGATCGGAGCCAATTCTCAACTCTGTCTGTTCTTCTAGCTGCTGCAGCAGGAGATGCGTTACGACGGACTGCTGGACATTAATATACCGCTGGCCGCGGTCAACACGAATACCAACAATGTGATCTTAACCAATAATAGTACAAACAGCAGCAGCAGCAGCAACAGCGCCGCCGCCTCCAACAGCAGCGCGAATGTTCAGCTCAATCAGTTGCAGGCTCAGCTCCAATTGCAACAGCAGCAACAGCAACAGCAACAACAACAACAGCAACAACAGCAGCAACAGCAGCAGCAACAGTTGCTGTTAAGCAACAACAACAACAATAACAACAACAACAACAACAGCAGCCTGGAACTGGCCACACAAACGGCGACGGCAAATCTGAACGCCCGCGTCCAGTACTCACAGCCCAGCGTGGTCACCTCGCCGCCTTCCTGGGTGCATTAGGTACACCAGCAGCAGCTGGTAGGCGTGGCTGGGCCCTAATCTAAGGACAATATTTTGTGTACACTTTAAACTAGCAGGAGGATGGCAGCTCGCAGCCACAACAGTTTACAAAGTGAGTAGTTGCAGCTCCGATACGATCCGACTTCGACTCCGAGTCGACTTGGATTCGGTTTCAATTAGCATCAAGCCTAAAAGCCATTCAATGTGACAGTTATGCATAAATTATGTTAATAATGTAAAATCACAACGCATAAAGCGATACATTATGAATATGGAAAAAGCCAGAGCACGACAAGAAGCCAGATCCAACCCCCCAAAATAACCCACGCTCCACAAATTTCTTTTCACTCAGATTTTTTTTTGCCGTGTCCTGTTTTTATAAGCATTTTGTATACAATATATCTATATATATACAAATCGCCTTTTCCCTGCCGTGCTGCCTGTCCTCCATGAATCTTTCATGGCGATTTCATTTGCTGGATGCCTGCTTCAGAGCTGGCTTTTCAACTGCCGACTGCTGGCTTTTCTTCTTGAGGGCAATTACACGCGTTCAATTATCATAATACAATGTCAAGTGCGACTCCGCCCCGTCCCTGCCCCTGCCCCGCCCCCAAAATAAAATACGAAATAGGCGCAAAAAAAAACGCACAAGTTTAAAGTATTTTGATATTTTTTCAATTTTCCAACTTTAAAGCGGCGCGTGCTGCGGAAAATTAAGTCCATTTACCGTGGCACATAAAATATGTAAGAGCTGGCCACTGGCATTCAAGTGTCCTTATGGACTACACCCACCCCCCCCCCCCCCCTCCCCTTTCCACTTCTATTTCGCCCACGTAATGGCCGCGCTAATTTGGTTGGGCAAGCGGCCCGAGGCTGCCTTTGCAAGTCCTTTGGCGACCGCGGCGCAAATTCGTCAAGGCAACCTGTACCTGCCTACTCAGTGTGTGTGTGTGTGTGTGCGTGTGTTTGTGTGTGTGGCAACAGCAAATGCTGAAAAATTAATTACGTCCTTAGGGTGACTTATGTCCCTAATATTGCTGCCGCTGCTGCTCCTGCTGTTGTTGTTGTTGTCCTTGGCCAAAAAACCTATGGCTATTTACCTGTTGTTTGCCGCGCTCAAATCAAGCGTGTTAAGTGCAGCTAATAGTGAAAAATTACCTCCAGTTTTTTGCAGCCTTTAACCCTTCGCTTTGACAAACTTCTTCAGTTGAGTTCGTCGACGAGAAAAGGAGCTCCAGCTTCAGTTTGCTGTTGCTGCCTTTCTGCCAGCCAAGTCTTTTGTTCACTTTCATATTACAGGGTATTGAATAGTCGTTGCTTTCACTTGCACTACCTTTGCGCCCCTTCATTGTTGCTGGCTTTTTTCAATGTCAGTTAAGCTGTCAGTGTGCATTTTTGCTTTGTGCTCAAGTTTTGTTGCGGGCAGGGGAGAGGGGGTGGGATGTGAAGGGACAGTGGACAGCGGGGCGACAAAAAACCCAATGAAGTGCCAGGAAAAACTTTTCAAATGCCCCGCCCTCCGCCTCCGCCTTCGCCTGGTGCAGTACGCACAAATTGAATTCCACATTAAGTTCTGTAAGCCAACAATTAGAAAACAGCAAAGCGACCAGAAAAAAATCCACCAAGTTGCTGGACAAGACTAAGTTGTCAACGGGAAGGGAGGGGGGTATAGAGGTAGGGGGGGGGGGCTATCCAGCGCCAGGACAAAGTTGAAACTTTGTCAAGTTCTGGCGCCAATCGTGTGATGTGCTAATAAAATAAAATCAAATCGTCTTTGTCATGGGGCAAGCAGCGTGGGGTGGGGAGGGGGGAAGGTGGATTGGGGGGAAATTTATGCGAAGTGCAAACTTTTGTGTTTGGCTGCCGCCGCCGCTTCATTTGAGTGAATAATTTGAATTGCAGCCAACATTCGAGGCGGATTTCCATTTTTTCCATTTATCCAACTTACACTTTTTTTTTTGGTTTTTTTTTTCTTCATAATTCCGGCCAACTGACAGATCTACTTACCAAAGTATTTCTCATATCTGGAATTTAGAATTTATATTATGCAAATGCGGCAAATGCTGTGGCATGCTTTAAAGTTGCCAGCCGCATGTTGCATATTTAATAGAATGAAAAATAGAAGGACACACACACACGCACACACACACGCACACGGTTGTCTAATAAGCCGCCTCCAGCGAGACATATGTCAATAAACGGCTAAAGTTGCCGTTGCAAGATGTGAGCTGCTGCTTCTCCCCGCCCCCCCGCCACGGAAATCACAATTTCCACGTCGTCGTCGTCGTCCGCAGATTGACTCACTTGACACATAATAAAGTCGCACAAATTATGGCTGCAGCTGCTGTGTGGGGCACGGCAGAGGAGTGGGAGAGGGGGGAGGGGGCCCCCGCTGTTGCTGTCTTTGGTTGCCCCGGTGAAAGCGCGCGTGAAACACAAAAGCATTTTGGGCCAATTTATTAGTGGAAAAAAAAAGAATGTCAAAAGAAAAAAGCGAGAAAACCGAAAATGCGCGATTTCTGTTGCCTCAGATTGAGGTTGACATTCGGCGGCGTTGTCCTGGCCTAGGAATAGGCAGCGTGGGGGGGCGGGGGGAAAATCCAAAAGTTTTTTTCGATGGGTTTCCATTTGTCGAGTTGTGTTGCAACTTGCCCGCAACTCGCTAAATAATTCAAGAAGTCAAGAAGTTTTGCCGACCACTTTTCTATTTTGTGCGGCTTTTGTATTTTTCGGGCACATTTGATTAAATTTTAATGGCCGCGCATCATTAATAAATGTCCGGGGATTTGCTCGAGTTGCGGAATAAATTGAGTTAGCCAGGCATTGCCCAGGAGGGCAGCGAGCAGCTCCTGTCGCACCTAATTCGTTGTCAGGACGGACAGCTAATTGTGCAACTGCAAATCTGATTATCCGTAAGCCAAGGTGACAGACAGACAGACGGACAGACAGACAGGCGGAATCAATTTGCCAGCGAGCTGGGAACGGCGCAGAATTTATAATGATGATACAAATTGTCAGCAATTGAATAGCAGCATTTTTGAGCTGGCGACAGGAAGCTCAAATGCCAAAGGACACAGCTGGCGCCGGAGTGCGAAGGGGAAACCACATTTACACACACTTAACTCGACTGGCGTAGAGGTCGGAGGCCGGAGGCCGGAGCAAGACCCAGAGCTTGGCAGGAGACGCCCTGAAGGAAGTGTCGGAAAACAATTGCCAAGTGGCAGCAAAGGACGAGCATCAGGCTGCCAGAGCGAGAGCGAGAGCGAGACAGCAAGTAAACGGCTTGTGCAAAAGCTGCTTAAGGACCCGCAAGGATTTGTGTGCCTGTCCCACACACACACACACACAGGCACACTCATGTACACTCATGTACACACGGCAAACAAAGCGCCGGGATTGAAACACTTGTTGCACGGACAAAGGATAATGACGTGACAGACATGAACACCCACACATACACACCAACACACACACGCTTGCGGTGTGTGCAATAAGTAATAAAGCAAACAAGCGACACGCCTGTAATAAACTGCAAGGCCTGCAGGACTTAGCCGAGCCAAAGCAATTCAGCGGCTAAAGTGTGTGCCGAGTGCAAATATGCCTGGAGGGGGCGTGGCAACTAATCAGCGAGAGGAGGCGCAGTCAAGCAAGAATGCGCCCTCAAGGGCGCGGCAATAAACTTATTTGACGGCGCCCATAAGTAGGCTATGATTTTTGTTCGCGCGCATAAAATTCAATTGCTGGCCATAAAAATTGCGCGTGATCAACATATACAAATATATACATATTTATATATGTTCTTCTTCTTCTTCTTTTTTTTTTAAGCCGAAACTAATAAAACGGCTGATAAGCGTTGAGTTTTGATTTTTATGCTGGCAACAACAATTTGAGAGAAAATTTATTGTTATAGCCGAAGCGCGCAGCTAAATTCTCGTTTTAAATGCTTAGGCCTTGCGATTTTATGACACAATTTTAGCCCGATTTTTGTAGTTTTCCATTTTGGCTTCTCTTTTGCGTCGCAGTCGCACAATTTGCATAAAAATTGCCAGTCTGAGGCTTATGGGCAAACCATCTCTCGCACATTTGCTTATCGCTTATGAATATTTTGACGCCAAGTGTCAAGTGCCTAAATGAATAAATTAGCACCCATTCGGGTAAGGACTCTGCCGCTGGCCAGTTTGCAGAAGCTGCTGATTGTCCCTTTATGAAGTGTTGATTGGAATTTGGAGGACTCTCTAATACAAACAAGTAAGAAGTTCTAGTCGGGAGCTGCCGACTAGGGGATACCCTGAACCCTCTTCTTACAACAGGCGATATCAATAAATAGAAAGATACTTGATATATATATATACTCTTCTGAAAGCTACATGTCAAGTTTGGCGACTCTAGCTCTTATTATTTACGAGATTTGCTCAAAAAAGAGGATTTCGATATCGATTTGTATCGATTTCATGGAAACGGGGCAAGTTATCGAATATCGGAAACAAACTCGATCTGCGCGGGCACTAGGAGGACCTACTGCTAAAATTTCAAGTCTCTAGCTCTTATAGGTTCTGAGATCCTTGCGTTCATACATACGGACGGACGGACATGGCTAGATTGACTCGGCTGTTGATGCTGATTAAGAATATATATAGTTTATGGAGATGCTTCCTTCTGCCTGTTACATACATTTGCACAAATACATTATACCCTCTTTGCCCATTTTCAATGTGCCCAGGGCATAAAAATGATGTGCTGATGGGCCATTTTTATTTCGATTGCTATAAGAACTTATAAGAACTTGATTTTCTTTCGTTGCAGGATTTATCTGGTCGCTTCTAATTTAAAATATACACACATAAATACACACACACACACACACAGACACACACATACATACATACGTATAGCATATAGAAACGCGTAAACTTAACTGCATAGTGACATAGAAACTAATATACAATGTTTAGCGCTTATAATTAGTAGAATTCTCTGTGCATGGAAAATATAACAAATTAACAAACGAACGCAAAAAGAAGTAAAATGCAAAATTAAATTGAAATTTCTTTGAAAGAAATTCAACAACAACAACAATAATAACCCTCTGAAAATAATTGCTAGTTAGTAAGTCATTTTATGTACATATTAATTTTAATACCCTTAGCATAAAGTGAACCACAAATAACAAAGCGTAAAACGTACGGAAAAAAAACAACAACCAATTAATGTTCCAAAATATTCAACTAAAACAGCGACAAGTAAAAAAAAAACAAAAGAAATAATAAGATGATGAAAACTTAAAAAACCAATTAGCACAATTATGTAATAATTTATGCCCAATGTATTTAATTGAAAATATTTGTCCACATATGTTACATACATACGTGTAATTGTAATTGTACATTTTGTTTAGAATGCTTAAAACAAAGTCTTTAAATCATATGTATATTATGCTTAGGATTCGCAATGGAATACGTAATATTCTCTGGTACTACTCTATGTATGTAAATAGCTCGGCCCAAATGGCCCGAATGGCTAACGAGAGATTTTCTTTTTGTGAAAAGTCAAGTCGTTAATCCAATTGAAAACTGAAACGCCAAGAGAGAGCTGGGCTATTTACGTTTGTTATAGATAGTAATCATACAAGTTAATCAAAAACACACAAACAAACAAATTGAATGTAATTCATAAAATATTAATCTAAGTAAATGTAAATGTTGCTAGGCAAATAAACGTAAAGAAAACAAAATATAAAAATAAATATCTATTACCTAACTATACCTATGCGCATATTTGTGTACTATTATGGGCTAAATGTTAATTATTAATTAGATTGTACAATTCAAATGTAGTTCATAATATTTAAAACAAATTACAAAATATATATAAACGATATATATATATAGATAACGATGATAATAAACAACAACAACAAACGTAGAAATTCATGATTTAAACAAAGCAGCTTTGTATATCATATACATTTTAGTTAACAGAGAATTTGTCTATCCGTAAAACTAAACAATTTGAATTGTTTTGATATTTTTTCGAAGCGCCATCTGTTGGCTGGTAGCGTAAAAGAGCTTCACACAGAATGCTTTGTAATATTGTTAGTCCTATTATCACACATAGAGGGCGCTTTTGAATTTAGAAGCCACTTTGAGAGCAACTGACATAGAAAGCTCATGGCACAGTTTTAGATCCAAACTGTGATTGTTGTTGTTATTTCAATTTCTTTTCAATTTAAATACGTTTATTTGCCCAATTTTCTTCAAAGTACTCTCTAACTTAAGTCTATATTAATTACTTTAATTTCAAGAGACTTAGAGTTAAGTTTTGATAGAGTAAGTAATACGTATCTGTAGCTTTAATGTTGTGCAATTATTGCGATTGACATTGTTATAACATCTGGCTAAGACGGCACCTGCTCGATATCTTAAGCTCCCACAAAAGCCATAAGATGTCTTTGTTTGTGGGCATTATTTAATGTAATAACCGATGAGCCAAATCAACAGGTGTGTTGCGGTTCAATAACCCAGCCAAGCAGCCAGCTTGCCAAAGACGGTTCATCTGTCGTGAGGGTGTGTGTGTGTGTGTGTGTGTGTGTATAAAACGGGAGTAATTCAATGGAGGCGTGGCAGCAGCAGCAGCAGCAGCAGCAGCAATAGCGCAGGCAGACCAGGAACAAGGCAGTCCTGTTGCGTAATCAACGTCCTTTGCAGGCAGCGCACGTTTCATGTTCCTTTCGCTCATGTTTGCCCGTGGCCAACTCAAGTCAAGTCAAGTCGCTTCATCTTCCTAGCTGTGTATGTGTGTGTGTGTGTGTGTGTGTGTGTGTGTGTGTGTGTGTGTGTGTGTGTGTGTGTGTGTGTGTGTGTGTGTGTGTGTGTGTGTGTGGCTGCGCGTGCAGCAATTTGAGCCGGATCTGTGCGTGGACTTATGGCCAAGTTCGCGGAAGTCTGCGTTGTCGTTTGAAATCGCCTTTGAAATCGTTTTGCTGCTTTAACACTTTCTTGTCTTGGCCACCTGGCTTTGGCCTTAATTTGCGTTTCTATTATAGCTCATCATAAATGCAAAACCCAAATAAATTCTTTTGGAAATTTTTTGGATGCAAATTCTTGACCTCAGCCAGGCAAGGCCACCAAGCTGAAAGTCTGGCCAGAAAAGCAGAAAACAACAACAAGCGACTGAGGCAGCCGCAATTTGAGTAAATTTAATTGAAACCCTTCGCTGCTCATGCATATTTATGAATACTGGACAGGGGCATTAAAACTCGGGACTCGGCACTCAACAGTTGCCCAGGACAGAAGAAAACACATTTGGAAGGCAGTTGCCTTCAAGGCAACAAAGAGGCAACAACAAAAGGCTAAAACAAAGTTGCAGGCAACTAAACTCAATTTCCACTCAGCGCCATTCTATGCCATTATGCTAATGCGGGGCAGGCAGCAACAACAACAACAACAACAACAGCAACAACTTGGCTGCGGCGTCTCCTGTTGCTGCACAATTGTCTCGGCTCGGCCAAGGTGAGCTGCGTCTTCGTCTTCGTTTTTTTTTCTTTCGAATTGGCAATAAAAGGGCGCTAGAAGCTCGCCTGGTCGCAGCAGCTGCCGTTGCTTATCGCGCTGACTTTTTGCTTCCGGTCTTGCGTCGGACAGCACGACGACGACGTCGACGACGACGACGACGTCCGCCTGCCAGCCTAACGTCGTATAACAGGTTAAAGCGGCTGCCTCGTCGCTCTTCAACAAATTGTTGCGCTGCTCGCTGCGTAAGCGATTCGCTCTCCCTCGCTCTCCCTCGCTCTTCCTCTCTCTTTTGGTAGCTGGGAAATTGCGCATACGCCGTGTGCGTCGCTTTGTAGCCCACTGTGCTGAAACTGTGCTACGCGGCGGCGGCGGCGGCGTATAACAGTGTGCCTGTTGAAATTCCAGCTGCTCGGCACGCACAGTTCGTTGACAGTTCTCGTCCTGGTGGCACGTTGCACGCGGCAAAACGCACTTACCACAACCAATTCAAATAGCAGTAGCAGCAGCCCGAAGAGGGCCTGAGCACCAACTCCAAAAGCCTGCAACTTGCACAGTTGTTCGATTATGTCAGCTCCGTTTTAAGCGCGCGTCTCTTGTGTCGATAACGATAAACGCGTGTGCACCTTGGCAAGGCTCACCTTTTTAAGGCTGCTGCTGCAACTGAAGGTAACTGCAGACGATCAGCCTCACGCCCCCCCCGCCCCCCACTCCAAATTAAAACTCAGCGTGTTAGTGTGAACCGGAAGTGTTTGGCGTGCAAGAGCAACAGTTACCCATTGTCTTTGGGCGGTGTGTGTGCATAATTAGAGCGCGCAGCAGAAATCCTTGCGGAAGGATTTACGCACGGCCACGCGCCATAAAATGATAAGTAAGTTAACAATTTGGCGACTTCTCTTTTCTTTTCCACACTTCTTCTCCAGCACATGGCTGTTGCTCCTTGTTCATTGTCGCTGCCTCCTTCCATGTGCTTATTATGCTAATAAATGTGGGACTTACTCCGCTCTGCTCGCTTCTCCCTTCTTTGCTTTTAGACGTATTTGCTGCTTTTGGTTGTTGTTGCTGTTGTTGCTGTTGATCTTGATTCCCCCTCAATGCCGCATATTGTGTCCTGTTAAACGCCACTTAATGTCCTTTATATTTACTTTTCAGCGTAAGTGTTTTTTGAGTTTTTGCTTGTCTGCCGACATCTGACAAGTGCACAAAGCGCGCCTCAGATCTGCTCCATACTCCACATCCAGGCCTCACACATGCACACACACGGAAAATCCAGACAGACGGACAGACAGACAGACAGACAGACAGTCAGTGCGAAATAGAGAAATTGTCACGACGTGGAACAAAAACCAAACTAAAAACGACAAAAAGTTCTCTAACAGCCGAGAAAAACAGTTAACAAAGTTTGGTCGGCAACCAACAAGTACAATTTTGGCGAGAAACAGCATTAATTCATGTAACAACAACTTGTCACGTACGTGGAAAAAGACCAAAAAGAAAAACCAAAAGAAAAACCAAAAAACTGCATGTCTAGCTCAGATAGAAGGATAACTGTGAGGATGAAAGGTGTTCGCTTCTGCTAATCAATGCACTTTTGTATTGAACCCATTTTTTTTTTAAAACGAGATATTGTGGAGCTGTGACCAAATCTTAAGCTACTTACGAATCTGTCTTTGCCCTTTCGCTTAGTGCTAAAAAAGTGACTTTGATGCAGACATCCAGGCGCGGGCGCGTCTGCAATTATAACTTATTTCCTCTTGGGCATCCGCAGCAGGATTTACTCGGCTTAAGACACGAGCGACGAGTAAATCAACGGACTGCTTAAGTCCTTTCAAGAGTGCCTGTGCCTGTGCCTGTGTCTCTGTATGTGTCTCCTTGGGATAAGCGTGCATTGATTTCCATAAGCGAAAAAAGGGCTCGTAAAAAGTTTGCAAGTTCCGGGAGCATGTGGAGTCCCGCGAACCAAAGTATTGCTGCAGAGCTAATGGAACATTGCAAGCGCTTTAAAAATCTTCCATCCCTCAACCCCTCACCCCCGTCACGCCCCGCAGTGTGTGTACATTTTTATGAGGCCTGCTCCCGACATTTTGTGCTTTTTCACTTTTGCTTTTCGCCAGATTTTCATATACTCACTTTAAATAAATAACAAGGCGGTATATGCAAAGCTCTAAAAACTTAAAAAAAAAATTAATTTAATACAAAAATCGAATGCCAAGCTTATAGCTTCTATTTCACAAATATATAGTATCCATAAGATAACTCAGCTAATTAATTATTATTAGAGGGTATTCAACATTTATATCAACAACAAAATTAGTTTAATTCAGAATAATGAATGCCAATCTGATACCTCCACTTTTACATATATATACATATATATAAATGTACATTAAAAAAAAGAAATTAATTCAATTCAAAATATCGAATACCCAGCTAATACTTCCTATTTCACAAATACATATATAGTACCCATAAGATGACTCAGCTGCTCAGATGTGGCATTAAAGGGTATATTCAAGTACAAGTATATTTAAAAAAAAAACAAGCAATTTAAAATATCGAATGCTAGTACCTCCTATTTTACAAATACATATATAGTATCCATAAGATAACTCAGCTTATTAGATGAGTCTTTGGCTGTACAATAGTCGTGGCATTAAATAGGGTATATTCCAGTACATGCACATTAAAAAAAAAGAAATTAATTCAATTCAAAATATCGAATACCAAGCTAATACTTCCTATTTCATATATAGTAATATAAAGTACTCATAAAAAACTTAGCTTATTAGATAGGTCTTTGCCTGTACAATATTCGTGGCATTAGAGAGGGTATATTCAAGTATCATACATGTATATATATTTAAAAAAAAATCAATTTAATTCAAAATATCGAATGCCAATCTAATAGCTCCTATTTCACAAATATATTGTACCAATAAGCTGCTCGTTGCTTTAAAGAAAGGGTATATTCAAGTCGAGTATTTGCTTTTGCCTCATTCTACTCGCTTTTATTTGACAGTCGTTTTCGTGTATGACTTTTTGGTTCTGTACATTTTCGCCTTCTTCTTGTTCTTGTTGTTGTTGTTGTTGTTGACGGGGCACACGCCCCCAACGGCAGGCGAAATGAAATTCGTTGAGATTTACGCATATATTGCATGAAAATTGTATTCCTTGTGCACGGTCTCCGGCTCGGAGTTCGGTCGAAAAACTCAATTGCGGCATTTTATGCGTAATTCTCGGCGTTGTCGTCCACATCCTTCAGTCACTGCTCTGCTGCTCCGCTGCTCGTTGTTTTCTTGATATTATTTTTTAATTTATCTTTTATATTCGGGCTTATGCCATATTCTTAGCCGCCCGGGCCCCGCCCTCCCGTTCAACTTTTATGGACCACTTTCTGCGTGACTCTATGCACAATATATTTAATGGGGCAATTTCACAAAAATTTGCTTGATTTTTTATTAAAATTGATTTAAATGTGGCTCGCACTGAGCAAGTCCTGGTCGCGAGGACCACTCCGCGCAGACAAAGAGCACAACAACAACAACAAGAACAACAACAACGGCGGCTTATGTTAATGAATACTTACAAGCCTTAATGGCAAAACAAACCAGCACGAAGGACCAAGGACATCCGAACGCACCAATGTCCCAGGGTGGCGGGAGGCGGGAGGAGCATTGCCACCGTGTTTAATTAACAATTTAAACCTTAATTTCATCAATATTTTAGCAAGTTTCCCCCTGGCTAAGGCCAGAAGGCAGACAAGCCGGGCCAAAAAAGCGCCCGGTTAATGTTACTGTGCAAACAGACGGGCCAGATCGAAAGGTGTCGATAGCCAGCTTTGGGGACTGGAGCATGGTCCACCTTAGTTTGTGGATGGGGTCTGCTTTGCAGGAGGACTTAGTCCTCCTCCTTTTGCGGGCAGCTGCTATTAAAGTTTGTGCTTCGACAACGTCATCGTTTAAATCGAATTTGTCGTTGCCGCCGGCTGGCCCAGCTTACGCAACATTGACAACGATATCCTTTTATCAGTATGCATATCCTACTGTGGCATTCCTAAGTTTTTCCTCTTTTTTTTGTATTGTATTGTGTATTATTCCCTTACTTATTGGCAAGACCGTCGCGACGGGGCAATATTTTAGCAGAGAAATGCCACACCCCATTCTTGAGGGCACTTTGTCATGTCATCGACAGCGAAAATTGAAAATAAAAAATGGTTTTCCACACTTTCACATTTTGTTATCACTCGAATAAAATTGTAAGCCTTGTAAAGAGAAGTCTGTAGATGTTGTTTGTGCGTGTGTGTGTGTGTGGGAATGCAAAGGAAAACGCAGGATAACAATAGCTTGAAAACTGCAGCCCTCAACAAATTTGTATATACTTAGCATATAAACACTTTCCATAACACACAATATATATATTTTGCATGCAGGTTGCTCCAGCTTAATAGTTCTCAAGGAGGAGGAGCAGGTCCCTTCAGCTTAATAGTTCTCAAGGAGCTGATATGGATTCCAAACTGCGAAAACATCTCACTGAATCGAATATACGTACAGTGAGTGTGCGTGTGTGTGTGTGTGTATTAATGTTTGTGCATCCATTTGGACATTTGAAATGTCAGTAATATCACATATCTCTTTCTTCTGTACTCCGACAATCTTCAACTGGCGCTCAAATTGTTGCCTTTGTTTTTGCAGCCGCTTTCAGCAATTTTCTGGCCACAATTAGTTGCCTCTAATTATCCATGCACACACATTGCAATTGCGGCTCCGTGTTGCACAAATGGAGTGCATCAAATGGCGGCCGGGTGACCCTTCCGCTTCATCCGGCTCTTCAACGTCCAATTAGCCCCGTTTCCATTTACGATTCCATTGTTTCACATGTTTCGGTAATAGAAATTTCAGGAAAAAGCAAAAAAAAAAAACATTTCTGGTTTTTGCAATTTTTCGCCAATTTTTTTTGTGTTATTTTCGCAGTGAAAATGTTTTCTGCGGCATTTGTTAGATGTGATTTATGACCAGCAAAATGAAAAATTTAATTGGGTTCTCCATCATCTCTCTCCCCTTCATCTCTCCTCTCATGGTGGTTGGATTTCTGAATGTGCAGTAGTCGTACCTTTTTAAGTCCAAAAATTGCAATCAAAAGTGTGCTGCTGGGCAGATTGCTAGCTCGTTCAATTATAAATGCAGTCCACCTGTAAGCTATGCCAACCGATTCCCCCCCTTTGAATTGGTGTCCATGGCTAGCTTGTAATTAGTAGGAGTTGCCGTGTCATGGTTATGTGCGCGGCCAACTGTTGAGCAACAGTTGTAGCTATCTGGGTGCCAAAATCAGAGGCAACATCTGAAGTGCCAAGTGCAGCGCTCAGTGAAAAGTCACGTAGAAACTGTTGAAAAACACGTAAAACTTTCGAGTCGCTCAAAAGGCACACATACATAAATATGTATGCGAGAAAAAGGGTGGGGGGGGGGGTGGAAAGGGTTGGCAGCCCCTCGCTCTGCAGCTGCTTGTTATTTGCGTAACGCTCGTAAAAACTGTGTGCGTATGACGTGCAAATTTTCAAAGCTGTTCATCCGCAAGCTAGACAGAGGGGCGGTCGGGAGGGGGGGGGGGGTGATGATGACAGGCGAGGGTGGGGTGGGTGGAGGAGACACATCATATTTTATGAGGCAAAGGGTCCAGTGAAAGTGCTGCGCTGTGTTAACGAAGTTAATGCATACACACGCACACACACGCACACACACACATGGACACAGTCGAGATGGCAGCCAAATTGCACAGCAATGGCGATAAAAGTTTGTACATTGCCGCCTTGTTACGTGTACCGAGTGTTGAATCCATTTCGTACAATAATTAACTTTACATCACACACACACGCACACACACACACACGTTCAGGGGGTTGGCCGTAGAGTAATTCGCGTAGCTGCAACTCAGGTTTACCTGAAATCAGGCATGAAATGGAAAGTGTTTAACAGCCCAACACTGAGATCCTTTGTATGCAAATAGCTGGCAGAAGAAAGCGCTAAATGGTGCAAGGAAAGAGAAATGCATGCTTGTGGGTTGGAGGGGCGGAGGGGAGGCGGAGGGGAGGTAAGCGCTGGTAATCGCCTGAACTGCAGGCAGTCCGAGCTGCATGTGCGCTCCAAACTGCCCTCGCCGGCGTGCTCCGCCCCGCACCGCCCCCGCCCCCTCCCTTCCGTCGCGCATTCAACACATTCAGTAAATTCAATTAACCTGTTTGCAGGACGAAATGCCAGGGGGGAGACAAAGGAGCGCAACTGTTTGCGCCAACTAAGCTTTGAATTTGCCCAAGCTGCCAGTTAATCTAAAGCTACAAGTGATGCCACAGTGCCGCGTGCCCCTGTGCCCCTGTGCCGCATTGCCACACTGTCACATAACTGGCTGCTGCAGCAGCAGGCGAAGGTTGATATTTTTCCATGGTATTTTAATAAACGTGAATTACTTACAGTTGAGAGCATTCGTTTCCCTCGCTGCCCGCTGTTTTCCGGAGTCTTTTTTTCTAGAATTTGTATACGCTGAACCCATTGAAAATGGTTAAAAAAGGGTATAATGTATTTGTGCAAATGTATGTAACAGTCAGAAGAAAGAAGCATCTCCGAACCCATAAGGTATATACTATATTCTTGATCAGCATCAACAGCCGAGTCGATCTAGCCATGTCCGACTGTCTGTCCGTCCGTCCGTCCGTATGTATGAACGTAAGGATCTCAGAATCTATAGGAGCTAGGGACTTGAAATTTTAGCTGTAGGTCCTCCTAGTGCTCGCGCAGATCGAGTTTGTTTCCGATATTCGATAAATTGCCCTGTTTCCAAGTAATCGATAAAAATCGATATCGAAATCCTATTTTTTGAGCAAATCTCGTAAATAATAAAAGCTATAGCCGGAAAAATTGACATGTAGCTTCTAGAATAGTATATATATTTCAAGTATCTTTCATTTTATACCTATCGTCTGCTGGAAGAAGAGGGTTCAGGGTATCCCCTAGCCGGGAGCTTCCGATAAGAACGCCTTACTGTATTCAACAAAAAAACAAACTGAGCTCTCAAGCGCCGTGTCATTTACATAAACGTATTTTAACAAAGTTGCACATTTCATATTTAACAGGTCAACCTGGCCAGGGCCGTAAAAATATTTTGCTTAATTTCATTAAATTTTAATTAAAACAACAACATTTATTGCGACCACTGTTTGTGGGTTGTTTAAACGCCGGCAGGCCACTTTGTTGTTGTTGTTGTTGTTGTTGTATTTGCAGTTCGTTTGGGGTCCGGTGTGGTTATTTGCACATGAGCCTGGTGTAAACAAGCTGCTCATAACGGGCGTGGCTGGGGCGGAGGAAGCTCACACGCACGACTGCAGCCGCTTTTGGGCAAAGGACGTGCAACGAGTTGGCCAACATGTCGCTTAACTGTTCAGGTGTGCAGGCGTTTATCAACACAAAAACCCACAGAGTCCATACAGTTTTTTTTTGAACGAATTCCAGCTGCCACGCCGCGCACCTGGCGACAATAAAAATGCTTCTGCTGAAAATGTGCAGCACTCACATAAAAAATAAAAAAAAACATCGCCAAATGCCGTCATTTCCTCTGGGTTTCCATTTGACAGAAGGCCCAGCCTCTCACTGGCCACATGTTGCTCGCTCAATATACCTGTCCCTGTCCCAGCCCCTGCCCCTGCCCCTTTTGGCAACATTCTCGTTTTCGTGTCCCGTGTGGCAATCGATTTTCGGCAAACGACAGCGGCATTAACTTTAAAGGATCTGCCGCATGCCTCCGGCTGCCTTTGTGTGTCCTCGTTGATGCCTCTGCTAAAGTGAAGTTCATGGGATGATTGCGAACTTTAGATATCCGGGTAATACAAGGTATTTTGATCCTCATATGCTCACATTATGCTTGAAGTCCAATCTATAGGTTTGGTCCGAACTCAAGATATCCATTGAAATGGGGCAGAAGTCCGAGAAGTTTGATATTTTTCTTAATTCACATCTTTTACCAGATTGGAGATTAGCAGCTGTCACCTAAATATTTGAAATATATTCCACAAGCAAACTATTAATAAATTCATTTTTGCGACCAGGCAAATTGAATTTTCTTATCAACATTTTGCAGTGCCAAGTCGCTGTACATATTTGATGGCAAATTGTGAAGTGTTTGTAAATTTAAACAGGTACTCGAAATGCCAGCCTCTTGCTGGGTGGAGCTGCGGGATTAAACCACTTCTGCTTGCACTTTGAGTCCATAAATCAAATGGCCCTTAAGCTGGGGAACCGCAGCGCAGTTTCCTCCCACCCCGCACCACGCACTCTCAACCCGTTGCCCCATCGATGGATGGGTCTGGCCATGTGTGAGCTGCCATAGAACACAAACTGGAACCGCAAATATTTTAAGGCGGCTTTGCATAAAACTTGTTGAATTATTTTGTGCGGAGCGGCAAACGGAATTTTTATTATAATGGCAAATTAAAAAAGTTTACATTGGCTTAACTATGACAACGTCGAGCCACGGCCAACAACTATGCAAAAGCGAAGTTTTGGGCGGGAGTTGTGGCTGGAATGTGGCAGTTACTCAAATATTATAACAAAAGTATTTGGTAGAGCATGCCGCAGGCGCAGCAAATACCAATTCCAACATAGGCAGGGCACACCTGCACTCACCTGCCTCAAATGAAATTCCATTTGAGATCTTAGAACATGCAGCTATCAAATTAAATGCATAACAAAGCTTAGACTTAGATTCCTTTAAGGTGCGAGTGGCTGCAGGTGAAATCAGGTGATGAAAAAATAGACATGTTCTGTGACCAGGGCATATGGCAAATGCCATAACTGCGGCATTAAAGGAAACGGAAGAGGAAAATGGCAAATGGCAAGTGGAAAAATGAAATGGGAAGGCCAAAGGGAAACTCGTATTTTCCACTTGCTCAGCAGTTATCCGGCAACAATAACAAGAATAACAAAAGCGATGGCAAGACATTATTCATTTTGCCCGTCTTCCATTTGGCATTATTGATAGACTGACTTGAGGAATTGATTAAAAAACGTTGTCGACGCTAAAACTAGAGCCGAACCCCCCTCCCCCCGCCCCCCATCTATGACTATGTCAGAGTCTTAGGCACAAACGAAAGCACAATACAACACATACATACATATAGCCGGGCTTGTGGCATGCTTTGATCTATGTAGGCAAAGGCATTAGCTAACAATTTGATGCCTTAATCCGGCCCAGGCTGCCTGATCCTGGCCTGGTTGGGCTGGCAAACTGAGCCATGAGCTTCACTGGTTTTAACATCGTATGCTTTTTTTCCTTTTGTCCCTCTCGCTTGTGCGTGGTGTCAGCCTTGTGTCTCTCACTCTGCTATCTGGTCTCATATTATGGAAATTCAAATCCGAACCGATTAGAGGCAACATGTGGAAGACTGAGTTTCGCCCTCCCTCCCTCTCTCTCTCTCTATCTCTCTCTCCCACTCGCTCTTTATTGCTCTTGAATGGGAATTAGTCCATTCGAGCTTGATATTCTCCTGCTGAGCTCAGGGCAGACCTGCCACGAGCATACTATTGACCGAGCAAATGAGCAAATCAGCTTGTTGCTTCGCATCGACAAATGAAAACGGAAGCTGTACGTGAATATCTGTGGGACACTGTGTGCAGGAGGTACTCTTCTCCCTCGGGCCATTAGGTAGACAGCCAGCATTTGCTTTATTAGAAGGCATTTCATGACATTTAAATGGAATTGTATTTACCGGCTGCCAGCTCGCCTTGAGCATGTCAAGATTGTGGTTCCCACTTCCCACTTCCCTGCCATCTTCTGTCATTTGTCTCGGCTGCAACTGGAATCTCATTTGCTTTTTAGTGGTATGCCATCTGCGGATGCACAACATAATTAAATAGCAGGAAAAACTAGTTTACTACTCAATACGCGCTGCACTTGACAGTAACAGGAACTGATTTGATTCTGACAGTTAATCGAGTCCTGTCCCGAGTCCTGTCCCGTCCTGACCTGAATCACATATTGCAAGTGCAACCTGTTGAGTACGGCTCGAGAGGCATCCAGCTCCAATAAAATGCCATTATTATTGATTTCTATTTGCACTTCCGTTGGCGCTGCTTCAGCTGCTTTCCTATTGCGTGGCCTGCCTCTGCTGGATTTTTCTTGTCACTAAAAGCATTTCTCGTGAGGGCCAGCCTGCCCCATAAAGATACGATGTCAGCTGAAGTAAACAGCTGCAGCTTGACGGCGCCTCAAGTGGGATTCCAAATAAAGGCAAATAACGCTCTGCTCAATTCTAGTTTGGCCACCTCGCCGTCTTCAAGGCCCTTACTTTGATTAAATCACCAACTGGCCTCTATCCAGATCGAGGTACAGTAACAAACTTTTACTAATATACTTGAAATTTATGAACTTTGCTGAGCATATTTAACTAACTTATCTTAGCTAATGCATATTAAGCCCATTAAGAGCAAATTGTAAAGGGGACGAAGGGCCTGTCGGGCGTGGTCAGTTTGCGGTTGGCATTTTACAGCAAATCAATGATCCGCCCAGTGGGGCGTAAAATTTTATTAGCGCAAAATGATTTCATGTGCCAAATATTTGCTCAAATTGGCATTGACTGTCGGTAATGTCAGACTGTCCCAAATGGTTTGGCTTGGTTTGGTTAATGGGCTCGCGGTCTGCCTTTTACGATGCCTGGCTGGCGCACAACATTAACGGGGCGTATACGCAATGTGCGTTGTCATGCTGGCCACGCGCGCGCCGACTCCGCTTTAAGTGCACTTTGCCCGTAATCTGGAGCTATTGCGTACAGTTGCGATAACAATAACGATTACGACATTGACGATTAACGGTGGTCTGTCTTTTGGTTTTTTTTGCAGGCATTTGGTACAACAGCGACCGAGACCACCGCGATTGGGTACGCGTCGCCGGGCGATAGTACCCATTGTACCCTGTCAAGGGGTTAAGACCATCATCACTGCGAAAATCGTCCTTCTCCAGCAGCAGCAGCATCAACAACGCTTGTCCCCCGCCGCCGCCCACGCCACATCAGATCCAAGCAGCCGGCAGCAGCTGCAGCAGCGCCATCAGCAATCAGCTCCAAAGGCATCACACCCACCAGCACCAGCATCATCATCATCACCAGCAGCAGCAGCAGCAGCACAGGCGCAGCAGCAGCTCCAGCCACGCGGACACAGGCAGCAGCTTGGCCACGAAACCAGCCATCAATTTGCTTGGCAATCGGCAGCAGGTCAACTACTTTGAGTTCCCATCCACCAGCACGCGCAGTGTTGGGTCGCTGCTGGCGAGCCGCTATCCCGGCACCGCCTCCACCCCGTCGCTCCACTGTAATCCCAGCAGCCCAGCAGCTACTGGGCCAAGCTCCAGCTACAGTTCTGCGGTGGCCAAAGCGGCTGCCTCGACTGCTTGCGCACTTCTTGCCACGTGCCACGTGGCCAGCAACTCGCCCGCACACTCATCCCACCACCACCACCAGCAACAGGAGCCGCAGCAGACCACAGACAGAGACAGCATGGGTCGACGCGAGATTAAACGTTCCAATACGAGTGGCTCCACCTCCCGATCCTACGACAGCGGCAGCGGTGAGTACAGCCTTTCGCTTGGGCCCGTTTCGAAGAGCAAACAAACTTGTTGTACGGCAAACACACAAATCAATTAAGCCAAAACACACAATGTCAGCAACTGTGGGCGTGGCATTGCAATACCCACAACATAATCGCCTTACAGACTCGCTCGCATGGAGGTCTGTAAATATCAGTGCAAGTGACATTAGGCTGGCAAATTAAATCAACTGAGATTTGTTGGTTTCGGCTGTCCGCGAATAAAATATGTGAGAGAGAAATATAAAAAAAAACATATATATATATATACAAGCGGGCATATTCCCGGCTTTGCCAGCTAGGACGGTAATCCAATTCGTCGAAACACGTATTCATTAGGTTCTTATTTAGAGCTTTGAATACAAGTTTGAAGCAAATCGGACAATACCCAGAAACAAGAGTAATGTTGCCAGATTTAGATGCCAAATTGATCTAAATGTCAAACCATTAACTAAAAGCCAAACCTCGTGAAAATCGGATGAGATTTGACCGAACTTTTGCCCTATGTCTTTATAGGATATTTGAGAGTACCATATTCACATGAATTTGGACCATATATAATGTTGACAGATTTTGATGCCAAAATGATCTAGACGACAAACCATGAAGAAAGAGCCAAGCCTCGTGAAAATCTGATGAGTTTTGACCGAGTTATGGGTGTGGGAAATTTTGACCTATGTGTGTGTATGTGCGTATACATGTTTGTATGCATGTAAGTTGCCTTCTATAGCCATAGGAGCTCAATTTGTCTTGTTCCGCGGCAAGTGTAAATAAGAAAACGTATTAATTAAAGATGCTCTCCTCCTCGATTCTCAAAAATGTAAGTAAGGCCTGCAGGCTTCCCCTATGAATTAGGCGCAGGCGGCTTCAACGCTGGAAGCTGAGGAGCATGGCGGAGGCCCAGGAGGAGGAGCACCAAGGGGGCGGAGCTGGAGGCGTAAGTTTGTAGGTATGTAGGTATGTATGTATGTATGTATGTATGTATGTATGTATGTAGGTATGTATGTATGTATGTATGTATGTATGTAGGTATGCAGGTATGTGGGTATGTAGGTATGTAGGTATGTATGTATGTACATATGTATGTATGTATGTATGTATGTATGTATGTATGTATGTATGTATGTGTGTATGTATGTATGTATGTATGTGTGTATGTATGTATGTACATATGTATGTATGTGTGTATTTGTGTGTATATGTATGTATTTGCATAAAAAATGTCTTTCTGCAATTAAAAAAAAGGTATTTAACATATTAAGTAGGCTCGCATGCTTCATTAATTCAGAATTTTTTATATATGTATGTATAGGATATTTGAGGATACCATATTCTCATGAATTTGGACCAAATATAAAGTTGCCAGATTTAGATGCCAAATTGTTCTAGACACCTAACCATTATCAAATAGCCTAACCTCGTGAAAATCGGATGAGATTTGACCGAGTTATGGGGGTGGGAAGTTTTGACCTATGGGTGTATATGATATTTGAGGGTAACATTTTCACATGCATTTGGACCATATATAATGTTGCCAGATTTAGATGCCAAAATGATCTGGATGCCAAACCATAAAGAAAGAAACAAGCCTCGTGAAAATCGGATGAGATTTGACCGAGTTATGGGGGTGGGAAGTTTTGACCTATGCCTGTATAGGATATTTGAGGGTACCATATTCACATGAATTTAGACCAGATATAAAGTTGCCAGATTTAGATGCCAAATTGTTCTAGACACCTAACCATTATCAAATAGCCTAACCTCGTGAAAATCGGATCAGATTTGACCGAGTTATGGGGGTGGCAAGTTTTGACCTATGTCTGTATAGGATATTTGAGGGTACCATATTCACATGAATTTGGACCATATATAATGTTGCCAGATTTAGATGCCAAATTGATTTAGACACCTAGCCATTATCAGAAAGCCAAACCTCGTGAAAATAGGATGTGATTTGACCCAGTTATGGGGGTGGGAAGTTTTGAGCTATGGGTGTATATGATATTTGAGGGTACCATTTTCACATGAATTTGGACCAAATATAATGTTTAGAGATTCTGATGCCAAAATGATCTAGACACCAAACCATTATCAAAAAGCCAAACTTTGTGAAAATCGGATGAGATTTGACCGAGTTATGGAGGTGGGAAGTTTTGACCTATGCCTGTATAGGATATTTGAGGGTACCATATTCACATGAATTTGGACCAAATATAATGTTGCCAGATTTAGATGCCAAATTGATCTAGACACCAAACCATTATCAAAAAGTCTAACCGCGTGAAAATCTGATGTGATTTGACCGAGTTATGGGGGTGGGAAGTTTTGACCTATGTATGTCTGTATAGGATATTTGAGGGTACCATTTACCCATGAATTTGGACCAGATATAATGTTGCCAGATTTAGATGCCAAATTGATCTAGACACCTAGCCATTATCAGAAAGCCAAACCTCGTGAAAATAGGATGTGATTTGATCGAGTTATGGGGGTGGGAAGTTTTGACTTATGGGTGCATATGATATTTGAGGGTACCATATTCACATGAATTTGGACCATATATAATGTTGACAGATTTTGATGCCAAAATGATCTAGGCGACAAACCATGAAGAAAGAGCCAAGCCTCGTGAAAATCTGATGAGTTTTGACCGAGTTATGGGTGTGGGAAATTTAGATGCTCTCCTCCTCGATTCTCAAAAATGTAAGTAAGGCCTGCAGGCTTCCCCTATGAATTAGGCGCAGGCGGCTTCAACGCTGGAAGCTGAGGAGCATGGCGGAGGCCCAGGAGGAGGAGCACCAAGGGGGCAGAGCTGGAGGCGTAAGTTTGTAGGTATGTAGGTATGTATGTAGGTATGTAGGTATGTATGTATGTATGTATGTATGTATGTAGGTATGTAGGTATATAGGTATATAGGTATGTAGGTATGTAGGTATGTAGGTATGTAGGTATGTAGGTATGTATGTATGTATGTATGTATGCATGTATGTATGTATGTATGTATGTGTGTATGTATGTATGTATGTATGTATGTATGTATGTATGTATGTACATATGTATGCATGTATGTATGTATGTATGTATGTATGTATGTATGTATGTATGTATGTATGTATGTACCTCGTGAAAATCAGATGAGATTTGACCGAGTTATGGGGGTGGGAAGTTTTGACCTATGCGTGTATATGATATTTGAGGGTACCATATTCACATGAATTTGGACCAAATATAATGTTGCCCGATTTAGCTGCCAAATTGATCTAGACACCTAACCATTATCAAAAAGCCAAACCTCGTGAAAATAGGATGTGATTTGACCGGGCTATGGGGGTGGGAAGTTTTGACCTATGGGTGTATATGATATTTGAGGGTACCATTTTCACATAAATTTCGACCATATATAATGTTGCCCGATTTAGATGCCAAATTGATTTAGACACCAAACCATTATCAAAAAGCCAAACCTTGTGAAAATCGGATGAGATTTGACTGAGTTATGGGGGTGGGAAGTTTTGACCTATGTCTGTATAGGATATTTAAGGGTACCATATTCACATGAATTTGGACCAAATATAATGTTGCCAGATTTTGATGCCAAATTGATCTAGACACCAAACCATTATCAAAATACCAAACCTTGTGAAAATCGGATGAGATTTGACCGAGTTATGGGGGTGGGAAGTTTTGACCTATGTATAAATAGGGTCTATGAGGTGTGTGTGAATATGTGTGTATGTATGTATGTATGTATGTATGTATGTATGTATGCATGTAAGTTGCCTTCTATGGCCATAGCAGATCAATTTGTCTTGTTCCGGGGCAAGTGTAAATAAGAAAACGTATTAATTAAAGATGCTCTCCTCCTCGATTCTCAAAAATGTAAGTAAGGCCTGCAGGCTTCCCCTATGAATTAGGCGCAGGCGACTTCAACGCTGGAAGCTGAGGAGCATGGCGGAGGCCCAGGAGGAGGAGCACCAAGGGGGCGGAGCTGGAGGCGTAAGTTTGTAGGTATGTAGGTATGTAGGTATTTAGGTATTTAGGTATTTAGGTATGTAGGTATGTAGGTATGTAGGTATGTAGGTATGTAGGTATGTAGGTATGTATGTATGTATGTATGTATGTATGTATGTATGTATGTATGTATGTATGTATGTATGTATGTATGTATGTATGTATGTATGTATGTATGTATGTATGCATGTATGCATGTATGCATGTATGCATGTATGTATGTATGTATGTATGTATGTATGTATGTATGTATGTATGTATGTATGTATGTATGTATGTATTTATGTATGTATGTACCTCGTGAAAATCAGATGAGATTTGACCGATTTTGATTTTGATGCCAAAATGATCTATACGACAAACCATGAAGAAAGGGCCATGCCTCGTGAACATCAAATGAGATATGACCGAGTTATGGGGGTGGGAAGTTTTGACCTATGTCTGTATAGGATAGTTAAGGGTACCATATTCACATGAATTTGGACCAGATATAATGTTGCCAGATTTAGATGCCAAATTGATTTAGACACCAAACCATTATCAAAAAGCCAAACCTTGTGAAAATCGGATGAGATTTGACTGAGTTATGGGGGTGGGAAGTTTTGACCTATGTCTGTATAGGATATTGGAAGGTACCATATTCACATGAATTTGGACCAAGTATAAAGTTGCCAGATTTAGCTGCCAAATTGATCTAGACACCTAACCATTATCAAAAAGCCAAACCTCGTGAAAATAGGATGTTATTTGACTGGGCTATGGGGGTGGGAAGTTTTGACCTATGGGTGTAAATGATATTTGAGGGTACCATTTTCACATGAATTTGGACCAAATATAATGTTGCCCGATTTAGATGCCAAATTGATTTAGACACCAAACCATTATCAAAAAGCCAAACCTTGTGAAAATCGGATGAGATTTGACCGAGTTATAGGGGTGGGAAGTTTAGACCTATGTCTGTATAGGATATTTGAGGGTACCATTTTCACATAAATTTGGACCAAATATAATGTTGACAGATTATGATGCCAAATTGATTTAGACACCAAAGCATTATCAAAAAGCCAAACCTTGTGAAAATCGGATGAGATTTGACTGAGTTATGGGGGTGGGAAGTTTTGACCTATGTCTGAATAGAATATTTGAGGGTACCATATTCACATGAATTTGGACCAAATATAACGTTGCCAGGTTAAGATGTCAAAATGATCTGGATGCCAAACCATAAAGAAAGAAACAAGCCTCGTGAAAATCGGATGAGATTTGACCTAGTTATGGGGGTGGGAAGTTTAGACCTATGTCTGTATAGGATATTTGAGGGTACCATTTTCACATGAATTTGGACCAAATATAATGTTTAGAGATTCTGATGCCAAAATGATCTAGACACCAAACCATTATCAAAAAGCCAAACTTTGTGAAAATCGGATGATATTTGACTGTGTTATGGGGGTGGGAAGTTTTGACCTATGTCTGTATAGGATATTTAAGGGTACCATATTCACATGAATTCGGACCAAATATAATGTTGCCCGATTTAGATGCCAAATTGATTTAGACACCAAACCATTATCAAAAAGCCAAACCTTGTGAAAATCGGATGAGATTTGACCGAGTTATAGGGGTGGGAAGTTTAGACCTATGTCTGTATAGGATATTTGAGGGTACCATATTCACATGAATTTGGACCAGATATAATGTTGCCAGATTTAGATGCCAAATTGATTTAGACACCAAACCATTATCAAAAAGCCAAACCTTGTGAAAATCGGATTAGATTTGACTGAGTTATGGGGGTGGGAAGTTTTGACCTATGCCTGTATAGGATATTTGAGGGTACCATATTCACATGAATTTGGACCAAATATAAAGTTGCCAGATTTAGCTGCCAAATTGATCTAGACACCTAACCATTATCAAAAAGCCAAACCTCGTGAAAATAGGATGTGATTTGACCGGGCTATGGGGGTGGGAAGTTTTGACCTATGTCTGTATAGGATAGTTAAGGGTACCATATTCGCATGAATTTCGACCGGATATAATGTTGCCAGATTTAGATGCCAAATTTATTAAGACACCAAACCATTATCAAAAAGCCAAACCTTGTGAAAATCGGATGAGATTTGACTGAGTTATGGGGGTGGGAAGTTTTGACCTATGTCTGAATAGAATATTTGAGGGTACCATATTCACATAAATTTGGACCAAATATAATGTTGCCCGATTTAGATACCAAATTGATCTAGACACCTAACCATTATCAGAAAGCGAAACCTCGTGAAAATAGGATGTGATTTGACCCAGTTATGGGGGTGGGAAGTTTTGAGCTATGGGTGTATATGATATTTGAGGGTACCATTTTCACATGAATTTGGACCAAATATAATGTTTAGAGATTCTGATGCCAAAATGATCTAGACACCAAACCATTATAAAAAGCCAAACTTTGTGAAAATCGGATGAGATTTGACCGAGTTATGGAGGTGGGAAGTTTTGACCTATGCCTGTATAGGATATTTGAGGGTACCATATTCACATGAATTTGGACCAAATATAATGTTGCCCGATTTAGATGCCAAATTGATCTAGACACCTAACCATTATCAGAAAGCCAAACCTCGTGAAAATAGGATGTGATTTGACCCAGTTATGGGGGTGGGAAGTTTAGACCTATGTCTGTATAGGATAGTTAAGGGTACCATATTCGCATGAATTTGGACCGGATATAATAATGCCAGATTGAGATGCCAAATTTATTAAGACACCAAACCATTATCAAAAAGCCAAACCTTGTGAAAATCGGATGAGATTTGACTGAGTTATGGGGGTGGGAAGTTTTGACCTATGTCTGAATAGAATATTTGAGGGTACCATATTCACATGAATTTGGACCAAATATAATGTTGCCCGATTTAGATACCAAATTGATCTAGACACCTAACCATTATCAGAAAGCGAAACCTCGTGAAAATAGGATGTGATTTGACCCAGTTATGGGGGTGGGAAGTTTTGAGCTATGGTTGTATAGGATAGTTAAGGGTACCATATTCGCATGAATTTGGACCGGATATAATGTTGCCAGATTTAGATGCCAAATTTATTAAGACACCAAACCATTATCAAAAAGCCAAACCTTGTGAAAATCGGATGAGATTTGACTGAGTTATGGGGGTGGGAAGTTTTGACCTATGTCTGAATAGAATATTTGAGGGTACCATATTCACATGAATTTGGACCAAATATAACGTTGCCAGGTTTAGATGTCAAAATGATCTGGATGCCAAACCATAAAGAAAGAAACAAGCCCCGTGAAAATCGGATGAGATTTGTCCGAGTTATGGGGGTGGGAAGTTTTGACCTATGCCTGTATAGGATATTTGAGGGTACCATATTCACATGAATTTGGACCAAATATAATGTTGCCCGATTTAGATGCCAAATTGATCTAGACACCTAACCATTATCAGAAAGCCAAACCTCGTGAAAATAGGATGTGATTTGACCCAGTTATGGGGGTGGGAAGTTTTGACCTATGGGTGTATATGATATTTGAGGGTACCATTTTCACATGAATTTGGACCAAATATAATGTTGACAGATTATGATGCCAAATTGATTTAGACACCAAACCATTATCAAAAAGCCAAACCTTGTGAAAATCGGATGAGATTTGACTGAGTTATGGGGGTGGGAAGTTTTGACCTATGTCTGTATAGGATATTTGAGGGTACCATATTCACATGAATTTGGACCAAATATAAAGTTGCCAGATTTATCTGCCAAATTGATCTAGACACCTAACCATTATCAAAAAGCCAAACCTCGTGAAAATAGGATGTGATTTGACCGAGTTATGGGGGTGGAAAGTTTTGACCTATGGGTGTGTATGATATTTAAGGGTACCATTTTCACATAAATTTGGACCAAATATAATGTTGACAGATTATGATGCCAAATTGATTTAGACACCAAAGCATTATCAAAAAGCCAAACCTTGTGAAAATCGGATGAGATTTGACCGAGTTATAGGGGTGGGAAGTTTAGACCTATGTCTGCATAGGATAGTTAAGGCTACCATATTCACATGAATTCGGACCGGATATAATGTTGCCAGATTGAGATGCCAAATTTATTTAGACACCAAACCATTATAAAAAAGCCAAACCTCGTAAAAATCGGGTGAGATTTGACCGAGTTATGGGGATGGGAAGTTTTGACCTATGTCTGTATAGGATATTTGAGGGTACCATATTCACATGAATTTGGACCAAATATAACATTGCCAGGTTTAGATGTCAAAATGGTCTGGATGCCAACCCATAAAGAAAAAAACAAGCCTCGTGAAAATCGGATGAGATTTGACCGAGTTATGGGGGTGGGAAGTTTTGACTCATGTCTGTATAGGATATTTGAGGGTACCATATTCACATGAATTTGGACCACATATAAAGTTGCCCGATTTAGATGCCAAATTGATCTAGACGCCAAGCCATTATCAGAAAGCCAAACCTCGTGAAAATCGGATGAGATTTGACCGAGTTATAGGGGTGGGAAGTTTAGACCTATGTCTGTAAAGGATAGTTAAGGGTACCATTTTCACATGAATTTGGACCGGATATAATGTTGCCAGATTTAGATGCCAAATTTATTTAGACACCAAACCATTATCAATAAGCCAAACCTTGTGAAAATCGGATGAGATTTGACTGAGTTATGGGGGTGGGAAGTTTTGACCTATGTCTGTATAGGATATTTAAGGGTACCATATTCACATGAATTTGGACCAAATATAATGTTGCTCGATTTAGATGCCAAATTGATCTAGACACCTAACCATTATCAGAAAGCCAAACCTCGTGAAAATCGGATGAGATTTGACCGATTTATAGGGGTGGGAAGTTTTGACCTATGTCTGTATAGGATATTTGAGGGTACCATATTCACATGAATTTGGACCAAATATAATGTTGCCAGATTTAGATGCCAAATTGATCTAGGCACCAAACCATTATCAGAAAGCCAAACCTCGTGAAAATCGGATGAGATTTGACCGAGTTATGGGGGTGGGAAATGTTGACCTATGTATAAATATTGTCTATGAGGTGTGTGTGAATATGTGTGTATGTATGCATGTATGTATGTATGTATGTATGCATGTAAGTTGCCTTCTATGGCCATAGCAGATCAATTTGTCTTGTTCCGCGGCAAGTGTAAATAAGAAAACGTATTAATTAAAGATGCTCTCCTCCTCGATTCTCAAAAATGTAAGTAAGGCCTGCAGGCTTCCCCTATGAATTAGGCGCAGGCGGCTTCAACGCTGGAAGCTGAGGAGCATGGCGGAGGCCCAGGAGGAGGAGCACCAAGGGGGCGGAGCTGGAGGCGTAAGTTTGTAGGTATGTAGGTATGTAGGTATTTAGGTATTTAGGTATTTAGGTATTTAGGTATTTAGGTATGTAGGTATGTAGGTATGTAGGTATGTAGGTATGTAGGTATGTAGGTATGTATGTATGTATGTATGTATGTATGTATGTATGTATGTATGTATGTATGTATGTATGTATGTATGTATGTATGTATGTATGTATGTATGTATGTGTGTATGTATGTATGTATGTATGTATGCATGCATGTATGTATGTATGTATGTACATATGTATGTATGTATGTATTTGCATAAAAATATGTTTTTGTGTATATTGCCGCTGCTCTGCAAATCTAAAAAATAGTTATTTTAAATGTTACGTAAGGCTCGCGTGCTTCATCAATTTAGAACGATTACCTAAATATGTATAGGATAATTGAGGATACCATTTTAACATGAATTTAGATTAAGAATAATGTTGCCAGATTTAGTTGCGAAATTGATCTAGTGGTCAAACCATGAACAAAACGCCACGACTTATGAACATCAGTCAGTTGGTCAGGACAAACAGTTTTATGTATAGAGTTATAATTGATTTATATTTATTAACGGCGAAGTGAATTTAATAATTTTAGCTTAAAGTTTCCAAAATATATAAATACAAATGTACAAATAGAGTACATTTTAAGCGTGTATATTCTTGAAAGAAAATGCAAAACAAGTCCCTATGCACCATCTTAGTAGCAAGTAGTTGGTGGGCAGTGTCGACTAGATTCCATTTGTTCCATACAGATGCGGCATTCATTAAAACTGGCACAATCGGGATACAGACACCGATTTAGCACTAGGAGCACGATGAAACTATTTCCGCGAGGCTTTGCTCGCATTTCTGGCGATGAAAACAGTCATAGAGTGATCCCAGATTCGCGAGTCGGCAGCACAACTGCGCGGCACGATGACAGGCGGTGCCTGTCTGATAGCTGGGCTCCGATGGGTACAGCACGGAATCTGTAGAGTATCAAATGATTCGGTTTACTTGGCATTCGAGTCAGCTGTATTATGCTCACCTTGACGAAAGACAGGCCGTGGTCGTGGCCTTGGCCTGGGCGGACTTGCCTGGACTGAAGGCGTAACATTCCCTGCAATTAAAAGGCGCCGACATGTTAACTTTCGTGGCGTGAACGTGTGAGTGCATGCATGCATGTGAGCGATTAGCTAGCCAATAAAAATTTAATTAATTTACACTCTACTGACCACTGGGTGCAGCCCTCTAATAGTGTTCATCATGCACTTAATAACAATGACAACAAAAACTCTTAACTCTATGTTGCTCTCATGCTCTAATTAGGTACCACACCGCGGACGGTGGGGTAGGTTTTTAGTCAGGAGGGGCGAATGGAAAGCAGGGGTTGTCGACCAGGCAACGCTGTCTGGCAGTTGGAATTGAATGAGGATTGAAGGATGCTATAGTAGATGGTTAATTAAGAGATAAGTGCTTATATTGCTTCAAGGATTGTCGTTTGTGCCATTGTAATTGGGCCAAACATGCATTGGGCATTTTCAAATTAACTTAAGCTTCGCGATTTAAAATGATATAACCAATTATTGAGTTAATTTAGTTAATTAGCAACAGAAAGATAGATAGCTAGATAGTTCGGAAATACCACACCGATTAATACTCAAGGATATCACGAGTATTAAACACACATTATGTCTGGTCACGGTCCACAAATTAATCCATTAGGTCGTATTTTATGGTGATCAAGAGGATGCTTTATTTTCGATTTTAGACCTAACTTAAAATAAATTAAAATGATTTCCTGTATAGCTGAAATGGGCACACACAGCCAGACAAAACAATCCAATACTTTTGTTAGATTAATGGCCCAGCGCAGGCTGCCTATTTAGACGATCGCGTTAAAGAGGCTATCGCACGGTCGCGAATGTTGTCTGCACAGGGATTAACACCCCAGAAGGCACCGTGGCAGCCGAACTCCTCAAAGCAGTTGTATCGAATCGTATTGCTTCCCTGCGAACAGCAATTGACAATTGCCCACACGCAGTTGGACACCCGGGGTGTGGTCTGTGCTGTGGGTGAGCTGGTCACCTGCGGCCGTGGCGCCGGTCGACGGGTGGTTGCTGGCGGTGTTGGTGACCATACTTCTGGTCGGCTGGTTGTTGGAGGCCACGATGGAAACTGTATGTCAGGTGTCCGTCCTGTGACGTAACAAGAATGTGAACTGGTCAGCAAGAGTATGAGATAGAAAGAAGCAAATGCAGATGCAGCGATGGGAAATGATTGACGACCTATCGTTTTGTTAGGAAGCAAAGATACTCTGTTATGTACACTGGGATGATAAATCGTAAATTAACTAGATAAGTATGACAGACAGAAAGCACCTGGAACTCATGAAACGAGAACTCTAGCTTACCTGGGCCGCTACTTGGACGTCGCCCTTGACTTGATCCCCAAACTGGCGCCGGCTCTGATTCTGTGAATATAGCTTGTTATATATAGCTTGACATTTCAGCAAATGGATCAAATGGATGACTTACCTTGCACTGGGGGTGACTGAAAATTGTTGCCGTTACTGCTGCTGCCTCCACCGGTAACTGGTCTGGGCTGATCGAAAACCGAGAAGTCTGCATCGTCCGGGTTCGAATTGTGAAACAGGCTGTTTTCATTATCTTCGCCAAAGTCGTCACGGTTGTCAATGCGCATCGGTTTGAGGGAAGGTTTTTGGGTCTGCCAGAACGGAAGTTTGCCTTGATACTTTGGTTTCTTGCCAACAACTGGAATCCTGAAATGAAATGCAGACTAGTAAAATGCCCCAAGTGTCTCCGAGAGTTGTATTACCTTTGATAGTGATATTGCGGTGGAATGGGCAAATAGTAGGGTGCTGGTGCCGCCTTTCCATAGTATTCATTCTTATAGGCTTTACGCACATACGGATTGTCGGCCTGGCGACGCCGGCGACTGTGGTACTTCTTGGGATACTTCGGCAGTGATTCCGGCTTCGAGGGCTGCACAAGCTGGGCGACCTCATACTTGTCGGCAACCGAGTCATCATCACCCAATATGAGTGGCGTCTCGGGCAGCACATCAAATACGATCTTTTCCTCGACCGCAACCGCTTTTGTCGGAGGTCTTAGGTGATGATGCCGAATCCGCTGCTGACCCTTGAACAGCTTTCGATGGTGCACTTTGGTTTCGTTTTTGCTGGGATCTGTGTGGAAATTATTTTTAACTAAATTTCATAAAAATTTCAGCGCTCCTTACCGTAGTCCTCGCTGACAAAGTCCTCTTTGTACATTACCTCCGGATGATCCTCGTGCATAACACCGTCCACGACCTTCACATGATGAATCTGCAAATAAAGTAAAGATCAAATCACTTCGCATTGTCTATATCCCCGCGCTTACCTCAACGTTGTCTGCATCCGGCGGCAAAGATGCAATGCCACCTTCATTTTCCGCTGGGGGCCGACTCGCGGCTTGAGCAACAACAAAAAGCAGAAGAGTCACTAAAAGCACCGGAAGGCCGGCTTTTGACGGTCTCGTTTTGTTCATATCCCTAAGTTTGTTCTTCCCGTTTGTGGTGTGAGCTCTACAATGGAGGAGAGCAAGGATCAGCATCATTAGTTAGCGCACAGCTCAGTGTCAAGTTTTATTGGGCAACTCAATCTCAATTAGTTGGCCCACAACCCTTGCGTAGCAAAAGTTTTGAAACTGCAAAATTTTATTTGGCTTTCGGCCAGGCTCAGAGTTTGTTTCGGCCTCAAGGTTTGTTTCAAATTAGACATCAAAGTTAGTGCAATTTTTCTTCGCCTTCGCACTGCATGTTGGTGCCTTGCGGTTAACTTTCCGATTACTTTTCTCTGACATCTGTTTTGTTGTTTTTCTAATGCTCGGAATTATTGCGGCAGTTCGCCCGTAACCGGCATAACCAAAGTGCCCAGACTCGCTGTAGCCCACAAAACTTTGTTTGCAAAAGACGAAGCACACACAATAACAAATGCTCTAAACTTATTTTCTAACATTCAATAACAATAATATTAGATATTTATAATGTTCACCCACTTTAAATGTGCTTCCTATATGTTCGAATATTATAGGTCGTTTCGCTTCGCTGAACAAATCGATACTGCGCTTTTTTACCCGAAAGCAATTCAATTTAATGGGATCCCAGCAGCTGACATAAGTCAATATCTGCTCAAAGATTGCACCCCCCCCCCCCCTCCCTCGCTTTTCAATTGACTTTTCCCGAGAATTTCATATTTCTCACGATCAGCCTTATGTGGGCTCGCGTACCCCAGTTATTCATGAAAGCAAACAGTAGACGTTAAACAATATTCCTATATGAGTAATTCCCATGAACTTAGAGTTATGCAGAGATAGGTCTGCAAAATAACCCTGATAACCCAGCTAGACGTACATTTGTGAAAGTTCCAGTTCCTTACGTCGATTACGCCATCTGTACACTCACAACATCTTTTAAAATGACGATTAATTTGAACAGACTATATTTTATACTTTTTTTATGAGGAAAATGTTTATTTTAAGCGCCTGTTGTCAATGTGAAGACCAAGATGGTGACTAAGAGAATTGTGGTGCATACATATATTCCTTTTGGGAGATTCTAGAACTTTGACTAAGAGTTAAAGTTGAGTCATATTTTGCTTATTATTGTTATCAGCCAAACAAATATTGCTGACGTGCATAGTTAAATGCAAACATTGCTTCGTATTGAAAAGGCAAACACACTGCGGGAAATGCGTACAGAATTTTTGGTTTATTGCCAAAAAGTTAATTAAAATTTGAACATTTATTTTTGGCATGGGAAAAATGACTTTTTCTTCGAATCAACCGAAAAGCCAATAACAACAATAACAAAACAAACATGAGCGAATATAAAGCGAAAATAAAGCTGTCTCAGCTGGAAGCTGACTGCAGGACAAGCAAGGACGACAGCCAATTACCTTAATAAAGCATTTAATTTCAAGGCGTGAATCTATTGCTGTTATGTGAGCCTTAGGAAATATTAATTGGCAGTCAGAAAGGCAAGCCTTACAAATTGCTATATATATATATACATTGGAGAGACTGGGCAATAAAATGAATTATGGTGCCAATAAAACGGAGTAAAATCTATTTTTCGGGCTGCCATTGGCGTATTTGTCAATTGCAATTAAAACATTAACCAAGTGTAGTAAAATATTTAATTTTGAATAACTCGTTGTTTACACGTTATTAAAGCCAACACATTTTGCCGCAAGCGGCAGGCACTCATTTCGGGCCAAACCAAACAATATATTTTCATTTCAAATATGTACGCCAGAAAAATTCGCGAAATATTTTTAGTCAAATGTGGCTATTTACATAGGTGCGCGTGTGCGTGCAGGTGTGCACATATTAGGGGTATATATAAAGTGAATATATAAAGTGAATATTAGTATGTGTGCTAAATAAAGCCAAAAATGATGGAGCGTTGGGCAAAGGCTGACAATTTGTGATTGAAGTAGACTATTAGCACGAAAATAAATAAAAACAAGTAAAGAGGTTCTAATCGGGTGCTCCCGACTAGGGGATACCCTGAACCCTCTTCTTCCAACAGGCGATATCTATAAATAGAAAGATACTTGATATATGTATATATACTATTCTAGAAGCTACATGTCAAGTTTGGTGACTCTAGCTCATATTATTTACGAGATTTGCTCAAAAAACCAGGATTTCGATATCGATATTTGTATCAATTACTTGGAAACGGGGCAAGTTATCGAATATCGGAAACAAACTCGATCTGCGTGGGCACTAGGAGGACTTACAGCCAATTTCAAGTCTCTAGCTCTTATAGGTTCTGAGATCCTTGCGTTCATACATACGGACCGACGGACGGACGGACGGACGGACGGACGGACAGTCGGACAGACAGACGAACATGGATCGACTCGGCTGTTGATGCTGATCAAGAATATATATACTTTATGGGGTCAAAGATGCTTCCTTCTGCCTGTTACATACGTTTGCACAAATACATTATACCCTTTTTACACATTTTTAACGGGTTCAGGGTATTAAAAAAGTCAAGTATTACGTTATTAAATCTAACATGCTGTGCTATAAATTCAAGCAAGCTTAATTATTTAAAACACAATTTCATCATTATTGCAAATTTGCTATTTCGATTTTACATGTTATCAACAACAAATGGAATCGACATTAATTTTTAATTCCCACACAGAATTAAGCTTAATTGCGTTGCAAATTTTTCCTGTTTTTTGTGATTTTATTTGATTTATATGTTAAATAAAATATACAACAAGGCATAATTCAAATGATAACCTAATCGAATTTAGGGAACATTTTATATTAATACATGCGTTGGGAATGTCAAATATTGAATAATATCAAATTCCAGGGATTTTATTTTTAAGTAAACTACTCAAATTTCGCAGACCAAACAATTAATTACTATTTATTTAATTATTCCAATATTTATTTTTACTGTCTGCATAGCAACATTTACTGGTTTAAGTTGATGCAAGGACTTTCCACAAATCAAATTAATAATCGAGCATGATTGAAATACAGAGCACACGAGGGGCTAATAAATGACGTACAATTTGCCACTTAAGTAATTGTTTATCTAGCAAAGTGGAGGAGCACTCAATTGGATGGCCGAATGGGTAGCCAACCGAACAGCCATGTGTGGATGTGCTGGGCAATGGACCGACCCGGCCACATGACCTTCGGGCCAATTGTATTTTATAAGCAGGCGATAAAGTTTTAACAAAGCTGCTGCAGCGCCCCTTTGCGCGCTCTGTGGCATGCAACTCTGGCCGACTAATCCCGTCAGCCGTCTCTCATAATGTAGCCATTTAGCTGGCAAACTGGTCATATGCCTCGAAAAAAAACACGGCTAAGGGCCGAGTCAGTGAAGCGTGTCCAAGCCAACTGCCAGGCCACCTGGCCAGGGCAAATCATACTGCTTACATGAGCCAGGCTCTCAAAGACCTCAAAGTGCCGCCAGAGCTACTCTGAATGACCAGTCGACTGGCGACCGGCCTCTAGTTGGCCGGGACAGTACTTGCGACTCGGGCGGGCTTTAAGGTGCTCCGTGTTCAGTCGGAAATGTCGATCGCCGCAGAGACAGCAGCTGATAAATGGAATATGGAGCATTTCTAGGAAACCAAAGAGCCCAGCAAAAAGTGACTAAAAGCAAACAGAAGAGTCTAAATAAAGATGCAGAGAGGTAAGAGTATATACAGGCTTTATTTAAAAATGCGCAATAGCTCGGATGACGCAGCTAATGAAAACTGAGGCAGAGCCATGCAACAAAATGTCATATTAAATACTGTGATTCCTTGCTCTAAGCTCATTTGCTTACAGGTGCACACAGGTACAAACAGGTGCTGTCAGTATGTCAGTGTTGGCCAAAACGGGCGTGACATGCATCTGAATACCGTTTCCGTATTAAGTGGCTTACAATGCCGGGCTATAGTCAGAAGCAGTGGCAACTTCTGAAAGTCCTTCCGTCGACATGTCGTACTCTCACGTGGCAGAAGTTGCGCTTGGGTGCAACAGCATGCAAATGCCATTCAAATGGGTTTTTGATAGCCAAGCTCTAATTAAGAGTTTTTCTGCGGCCCAATAATTGCCAAAATCAGTAAAGTTTTTGTTGTAATTAATGTGCTTTGTGTGTGGCCGAAATGCGGCCGCATTGTTGCGATTTGTTTGTTCCACGGTGCGTATACGCAATGTGAACGATGACATCCATTGCCTTGGAATGCCGCCAGATGCTGTCAGTTTTTTCGCATGAGTTTCTTTGTATTGCAGTTTTTTTTCCATTTCTTTTTCATAAATGTATACACAGTATCTGCATACGCTGCCATACGTTGGGATATATTCAATTTGCAACAAGAGTGTTAAGAAATAAAACACATCATGAACTGATGATATTGTTCGGGCAGAGTATTCTAGCTTCGGTCTGCAGGCTGGATTATAGTGTTTAAATTATGCACGCTGGCTTTTTGTTTTCAGTGCTGTTTGTTCTCTCTTGTTGCTTGGGCTTTGCGGATCTGGCTGGGAGCTGCCAACTTTTCTTATTATTGTTGAGAATGATTTTTATGCGCGCCCCATACACAAACACACACAAACACACACACAGGCAGAAAAACTTTACTTTGTGCTCGTAAAATGGGCCAAACGTAAAACAATACAAAAGCAAATGCTCAACTGTTTTACTGTGGTCTGTCCGCATAGTGAATAATAATAATAATGTATCTGTATCAATCTGCTGGCATGTAAAATGAATGCATCTCTAGAGGCAAGCAACTTTCAATCTCATTTCTCATTTCTCATTTCGGCTGACTGTCAGTAAACATACGGAGGAGATCAAAATAGGTGCAAGAGGAAGAGTTTTGCACGTAATTCAAATTTTGAAAGCGCACATGCAGCTACAAAGTGGGGACAACAGTTAAACAAGCAGCAACAAATGTAATAACTAGTGGCAAGTGGCAAGTGGCAAGTTGCAAGTGGCAAGTTGCAAGTGGCAAGTGGCAGCTGTTGCTGTTGCAAGTGGCTGCCAAAGTTTCTGGCCCAAAAACAAGAGCGTACTTTGTGACAGGACAGAGGTTGCCACAAATACCAACTTGGCCAGATCTGCAGTTCTAATTGCCAAAGTTGGCCCAAAAGGAGACAAGGAGAAATATGCAGCAAAAGAAAAATAAATATGTAAGTTCTCAGAGACTTGGGCTAATCAGAGCGGCTAGATTATAGGGGCCACATAATATTTATTAGTTTGTGGATTAGCCAAGCAATCTGTCCGCTTAACAGGGGGCCCGGCGAAGCCAAAGATTTTACGTATATCTAAGACACTGTCAATTGGCCTAATAGTCATGTTGACGCCAAGGGCAAACAGCTGTTCATTTGCTGCCCGGCTGAGATCCTTCCCCCCTCCCCCTCTGGAAGATGGCCAAAAAGCGGCTTTGTGCTTTTGGCCTGTTGCTGAGCAGCTTAACGGCCATCAAATGGCCATTTTCATTTTGTGCTGCTTTGCATTTGTTGCCCGCGCATGCACGCAGGACGAGCCAAATTAATGCCGTGCCGTATCCTGTGGCTGGGATTGGGACTGCGGCTGGGTTTGGGGCTGCGGCTGGGATTGGGGCTGAGCGACGCACAATTGACAGCTAAATTGTCTGTCAATTTGTCTCGCTGCCTGAAAGCGTTCTCTCTGTTTGATTCTGTGTGTGTGTGTGTTTGTGTGTTTTCTGGTTGTTTAGTTTGCACAAGTTGACAGCTGGTTGTCGCAGCTCTTCTTCTTGTTGTTGTTGTTGTCCTTGCTGCGCCAATATGTTACTCTTGTTGCTTTTGTAATTATTGTCTGTCTATCAGGCGCGTCACCGTCAAAGTGCGTATCCACTTGGTTTTTGTTACTTTTTCAAGAGTTAAAATTGCGCCTACCACGCACACAGATCTCTCATTTGGGACTCCACTGTAGCTGGCTGGCCTCATCTGTAGCTCTAACAAGTGCCTGTGGCTTCTGTTCCCTTTGTTTGCCTTTGTGGCCTGGCACTCGTTTATTTGTGCTACCAAGAATCCACGACTGTCAACATCTGGTCGGTGTTTTTGTTTCTCGCTTAAATAATGCAAAATGCTGGCTTGAAACGACGGCGACGAAAGTGACTTAAAGTTTTTAATGAAAATGCGGAACTTACCATATTCTGGCAAGCACCGCATTCCCCGCATTCCCTAGAGTGTCATTCAAGGACACTTCCATCAAATATTAAGAGGGGCTAAAGCTTTGGTCCTTGGAGTGCGCATTAATGTTTCAAGAACCCGCACTCCATTGAATTTAATGTAACTTCTGTTCTACAAAGTTTCGCAAGAGTTGCAAAAAATGTATCACATCTAGCGCAGCGATTGATTGCGCATACGTCCCATAGGCCAAATCTGGAGGCTTGACGGGTTTAAGTTTTTTATGTTAACAGAGCACATCCAAGACAAATAACTTAAATATTATGTAATACATTTGAATTGAGAGGCTAACAAGTTAATTAATAACTAGTTATCCCACTAATTTAAACTATATTAGTTTAAGTCAAACGAAAGCCCTTTTTTGAAAAACCCTTGAGCTGTTCTCGTTTCACACTCAATAATATACTTCCATAAATATTTACATAACTTGGGCGTTTTTTCTAGCATCCCACGCTCTATTTAATCAGTTGGGTTTCATGCGCTAAGCTGTCGCTTGGGGCTTTTAATATGACTAATCCGCGATATTGTCACCTTCATGCTACAACATTTTCGCACATTTATTACGGAGTCGTTACCTCCCACGAGTACCTGATGTGAAATAAATCATCAACCCATAAATCCATAAATGCTGCGGGTCACGACTGCAGTTTGCATTTTGTCACCGTCGATTTGAGCCAATCTCACGCGCACGAATTCAATAAATCAAACACGTGACAAACTGTGAACCGCCAATGATTGACACGCCCCCCATTTAGAGGCGTGTCCGACTGTCAATGCTGTTGCCAAAATGCGGTCAATTAGTGAAACAAAGGGCTTTAGCCCGAACTAATTAAAACGCGCTGAGCAAACATTTTGCCAAACGAACAAATATCAAAGGGGGAATAGCACGTGCGACTAGGATTTGTGAGGCGTCGTCACATTCCTACGCTTATTTAGTTTCCTGATTAATGGACAAGAAGACTTGATGTTCCTCCTCCTCGCATACCAAGCCGTTCTCGGGGGGGATAAAGTTCTCGGCAACATATTGTGAAGAAGACGGAACAAGTAAGAGGTTCTAGTCGGGAGCGCCCGACTAGGGGATACCCTGAACCCGACAGGCGATAGGTATAAAATGAAAAATACTTGATATATATATATAGACTATTCTAGAAGCCACATGTCAAGTTTTGCGACTCTAGCTCTTATTATTTACGAGATTTGCTCAAAAAACAGGATTTCGATATCGATTTTTATCGATTACTTGGAAACGGGGCAAGTTATCGAATATCGGTAACACACTCGATCTGCGCGGGCACTAGGAGGACCTACAGCCAAAATTTCAATTTCTCTAGCTCTTATAGGTTCTGAGATCCTTGCGTTCATACATACGGACGAACGGACAAACGGACGAACGGACAGACGAACGGACGGACAGACATACGGACATGGCTTGATCGTATCGGCTGTTGATGCTGATCAAGAATATATATACTTTATGGGTTCGGAGATGCTTCCTTCTGTCTGTTACATACATTTGCACAAATACATTATACCATTTTTAGCCCTTTTTATAATAACGAAAACGTTTCCAGGCAACATGATAACTTATGCCAAATTGTGTTTTAGTAAATCGAAAAGTGAGAACTTTGTCATTCCAGAACGATTTGATTCCCGCTTCTTTCTCATTCAAGTTAAGCCCCTTGACTATTTGCCTAGCATTACCTCATGCCTTATGATCTCATGTTGGCGATGGTAATTTCCGTTTCTTTGTGCATTGGCCGTGACCAAAGCTGCGATCCCAATTAAGTCGAAAGATACCCTGAAACCATGCAAACCGAAGCTTAGACTTTGGCAAATGGATATCGGATGTAGTATATTTTGATCATTCCATTTGATGCCTCTTTATAGCTCATTTGGGGTGGCATTGTTTTGCCGCCTCATGCGCTATAAGAATCATTATTCATGTACTTATCGCAGACGCCCAGATACACAGCTTAATTACACACATTTCGTTCAATAAATACGTGTGCACATAGAAGACGGCAATTAGTTTTGCAATTTGTTGGGATAGAAAACAATTTTCACATCGATTGGAATTTCAGCGATTCAGTCGCCTGACATCGGCACCGCAATCGATTTGGGATTTTAATTAAAGGAATTTGTTTAGATGCACTTGTTAAAAGTGCAATCGACTGTTCATGACATCAGCTGCATATAAGCATATATATAGACAAATGAGCAATGAAAGAAGTAGCTCATCGATAATAATATTATAATACTAGATCGGACTGGTTTTGCCAGCTGCTCAACAGGAGAAGTAGAAGCATATAAGTTCTACATAATATTTATTTTATTCTTGTTTTTATTTTATTACACCTTAATGGGATCAAAATAGTTATGATTTTTTGTAGTATCAGTTGGTTAATCATTGTAATCATTATTCATTGACCCATTCAATATTATTCAAGGCAACTTTGACAACGTCATTGAATTTTCCTATGATGAATTATCATTGGTGGCTTTTAAAGTAATTTCCCACAATTAAAATGAAATCTATCTATTTAAAGATTTAATGCGGTTTATTAGGGGGCGTGTTTCTGTTCTTGCTAATTAGCTTTGAATGTTAACTCCCGCCCTAATCATATGACACGTTTCTGTGGTTTGCTGACAAATTAATGTGAAAGTTAATAGATGGCTCGCACATGCTTCATGTTTGTTTTCTAACAATTTAACATATGCAATTAAATAGCAATGTATCGGTAGCATAAACCTCATTCATTCATTAGAGTATGCATTCATTGGCAGGCACGCCCCTTTATGTTAATCAGTCTGTTTGTAATGTATGTCTCATAGTTAAATGATGAATAATTCGTAAAAACCCAATTCCATCACATTCCACAAAATACGAAAAAAAAAAAATGCGTCAGTGTGAGAAGTAATTTCCTTTGAAATACTTTACCCACAAACAAAAAAACAACAACTGCTAAACATCACAAACTTTTGGAATAAAAATTAACAAAAAATGAAAACGCTAAATTAAAAGTAAACAGAGAAGAAAAACGTAAACAGCACAGAAATATGTACAAGCAAAATCGCAGCAATATACATATATACAATTTCAGCATAATATAGAAAAGATTGAACTTGAAATAACAACAAAACACACAAAATTCAGCATAACATAATTAATATTGAATTTGGGGCCAATTAAAAAGTCAAATGTATACCGAATAATTAAAATGCACAAGAATCCTACTCCCAAATTCACGAACATTAAATAATTTTGATTTATGTTTTTTTTTCAAAAATTCCCTTCCGACTAAATGTATCTTTGAAATACTCACAATACTGCATGCAGTCGAACGCAAAATGTGACTGAACACTGAGCGGAGACCAAGTGGATGAAGAACTGGAGACACGTTTCGTTTGAGGTTATTGTTGTACGAGTCAAGTATGAGCATATTTCGATATGTTTGTGGCTACACACACACACGCACACTCACACACGTGCGTATGTATAAGTGTGCCCTCCAAGCTTTAGCTGCTGCGGCTGACAAGACAACAAAAAACTGTTCATACAATGCTCATTTTTTGTTTTCTCCTTTTTTGTTTGTGTGTTTGTGTTTTGCCAAATTAGCAACAACCGGTTTACACTGGTTGTCGTCGGGGGTAGCAAGGGCATCGGGGAGTGGTACCAACACACAAGCTAAAGGTAAACAAAAGCCGCTTTTGCTCATTAGTCGCAGTCGCTCGAACTCGCGACCAACTCGCGAATAGAGTGCCGCTGTCAAACATTTGCCGTACCTCATAACAGCTTAACTTATGGGAGTGGGGAGCCAAGCTACTTGGGTGCAGGCTGGTTTGCAATTATTTGAGCGTCAACAAGGTCGTGAGAGCAACAAGGTACAGAGAGGGAGAGTGAGAGAGCAAAGAAGAATGAGAAGAGAGAGAGAGGGACAAATTTGTATTGCAGTACTGCAAGAGAAACCAACAAGTGGAGAGTTATAACATGCATTCGAGCCCATGTACTCTGCACGTTCATACATATGTATGTGTGCAGGTACATACATACATATATTCAAATTCAGATGATGCATATTTGCACGTGCGATCGGATTGAGTAAGACTGACGAGTGAAGCTGTAGGTTCACTGTTATCTGCTGCTGCTGCTGCTGAGTGCTGAATTTGTCTGTCTGTCTGGCCCCTGGCTCTGGGACTGGTCTACATTCGCACATTGGCTGACGCGAAACAAGTTTAGCAAGCGACACCTGTTTCCATGGGTTTTATCGATAATAACAATCATAGTATGTATGTGCATTAATGATTTGTTGAATCGGAAAATGCGCCTTACGCTCCAGTTGCGAGGCCACCTTAGAATAGACCAAAATTTGGCGGGCACCCTCAACATTCACACTTCCACAAATTACCTATTGAAAACTGTTAAGATTATTATTATAGGATAAGTCAGCGTCTGCGGGAGATGCTTGAGAGTTTTTAGTTACGTCAACCATTTCGAAAAGTGACGATTCATACTTTTTTGACGTCAGTACTAAGAGTCGAGGATTTCAATATAATTATATATAAAAATATCCCTTTAGCAAAAACCAGTATTAAGCAACAATGGAATGTTGATTTTTTGAGAAATCAAGCACATTTTGCATTTTATTTGATCAAATTTGGCTATTAAAATAAACACATTAAAGTCAACTGGTTCTATATATATTTTTTAAAAACTGGTGTGTTAAACGTTGGCAAAAAGTGATCTAACTTTATTTAATTTTTTTTTTAATATAGGCTATCTTTTATTTCTGAAATGAAAACATGATTCCATATGGCCAACATGCTATTCTATGTACATATATTATTACGCATCGCTAGCGAAAAGCTTAATAAATAACATATGAATAAAAAAAAAGTTGTAAAAATAATGTTGAATATGCAAATCAGCAAAAATCGTGCGCTTGCAATACAATCACGTATTAATTGCAGTTTTTAGCTTTAATGTGGAAACTTTGTGGCATACTTTAAAAGCGAAAAACAAATATGAAGTCAATATAATCAGCAGAGCATAAGGCCAACCTGTCGAGGACGGCAAAAACTAAAGCAATTAATGTAAATGAGAGATCATTTACATTTAAATCCCAGCTATTTGTTTGAGAACTAATTATTCTTACCCAACACATTGTATAAACTTATCAAGCTTACCTTGATTGGCTATGTTGATATCTGCGGAGAATGTGGAACGTTCTTCGTACTTTTACACCTTTCTTTTAGGTTCTCTCTGCTGTATCAGATAAGTTGTTCAATATTTACTTAAGCCGTCTCATAACATTTTTCAATTATAAATTATTATTGTCGCAATTAAACTCAATCAAGCGCCCGATCGTTGACTCTTAGATATGTCTCGTATTCGTTATATGCTTGAGTTTTACTCTATGCAAAAATATATATGTATACACATATATGTGTATGTATGTGAGTGTATTTATATAGGTTTTCTCTACTGTTTGCTTATGCTGTATTTGTGCCCGTTGTCTTATTCGATTCGTTTTGCGCTCACTTGTTTCGTTCTGACGGTCGTGTGCTGGCGGTCGGATATATTGCCAAAGACTGAATATATATCTCCCTCGCGTAAGAACTTATAATTACGTTCGTAGCCCAGTTGCCATTCGATCGTGAGAGCGTCGAGACAGAGAGAGAGAGAGCGCGCAAATTGTTCCCAAGAGACTGGCACGATATGCTGTGGCGTTTTTTATTGTTATAATCCTCCTTAATCATACTTAGAAGAGTTTTTTCCCCTCGAGCTTTCGTTTCGTTTACTTAATCAAACTTTACGTTTGGGTCCAAGGGTCAAGTTATTATTTACGTCACATCGATCGTCATTATCAAAACAATCATACATTTGTGTGCAATGATTTACATTTGTGGAAGCCCAGCAATAGTCTGTGTGACTAACGCTTGTTGTCTTGCAACGTGATGCACGTGTCAAAGTAAATTATTAAAATCATGAATATAAATCATTAGCTATTGCTGTAAGAAACTTTGGAAATCAGTTTAACATAAAAAGGCTATGTTATTAGGTCCATATAACACTTATTCAGTCCCATCTGGAACCTATTGCAACGCCTTGAAACAAACGTGCAACGTTTTTCGGCGCCATGGCTAATTAATGCCATAAAATATGTCACGTTTTGCGTGCATATGAATAAATTCGCATTTACGATGTGGCTATTAATGCTAATTGCCCCTTACAAATTTTATGATTTACAAACGTATCTAAACTGATCTATTCAACAATAGATAACGAATTTACGTAGCACAAAAAACGCCTCTTGCATAAGATTTAAGTCTTTTCTTTTGAATAATTTTATGAAAATATCATTTACTCCTAGTCAATGTCAATGTTCGCAAAAGGCTAGTAGCAATACTAACTTTATCACTTATAACTTACTTAATCAATACTAAAGACTTTTTGAGAAAAATATCATAATGTGTATATTGCATTCAAAAAACAACTTAAACAAAACTTTTCACTAATTTACTCTTGTTAATCAGAATGCAATCATATATAAAATACAACATTTAGCCCAATAAAAATAAACGGCATGTTTAATGCGTATACCATATTAAAATAAAAAACTTTGTAAACCTAACAAAACGCACGCTAGGAAGAGATTATGTAGTGGCGGCTTTGGTGTAGCGCGTAGAGAGTCGAGTCTCTCGCGTTGAAGTCGCGGGTTCGAAACCGCGCGGGTTTAACTTCGGTACATGTTTGAAAGGAATGAAATTTGTTTATTTTTAATGCAAAATGCGACTTATCATGGCATAATAGTTCGACTCTTTCATAGACGAATAATTTCCGAATGAATCGCAGAATAAAATATATAGGGGTTAATGTGCGTGTCTACTGACATTTCCATGGTGAATGACAGTGTTTCGTGCAATTTCCGTACAATTATATGTATATTTTAACTTATGCTTTTGATAATAATCAAATACTTTGCTCTTAATATAGCAACCACAAATTTTGTTGGAAAATTCACGCAGAGCGTGCGTCGAATCGTCCAAGATGTCAAAGATGAGGGCGCACCCAGCGGCATGACCCGTGATGAGGTTATCGAAACCAACGAACGCCTACGCTCATTACGCCTGCGCCTCGAGGAGTCGTACGACACGGTCAAGAAAGCGTTGATCAACCTCATGAACAAGTACGGCGATTCGAAGAGTCATCGCAACATATTTCAGCGCTACCCGATGCTCAAGCTAATGATAAAGGTTGGTCTGGTCATTTATTTCGGTTGCCTTTTAAAGTATTAATGTTCCATATATATGTATGTTTTTTTTTCAATAGGAAGTTATACGCTTGGAGACGCAGTACTGGACGCTGGTGGACATTCCGCGACAGGAGAAGCAGGAAACGGTACCCTCGTACGTGATGCGCGCCTGTTCAATTATGGAAAAGACCCAGAAGTCCGGCGAGGGCGTCAAGACCTCGGCCAGGCTGGCCGAGGAGGCCGCCGAGCGTCGGGAGCGCATGGAGCGTTTAGAACGTAAGTCGATTACCGATGCTAGCTGGACTTCTGATTAACTGTGCATCTTCAACAGACATGACAACGGCGCAAATTGAGCTCGAGAACACACAACTGATTAATGACTTGTATCGTCTGCTGAAAAAGTATCTGGGCCTGCGGCATTTGATACGCGTGCTAAAGGTAACACAAAGAGTTGACATGAATTGTAGGACCATTGTGAACTTTTTCCTGTGTCTCTGAACGTATCCTTGCAGGAAGAGTACGGCAGCTCAAAGATGTATCCGATATTTCCACGATACACAATGCTCAAGGACATGATAAAGGGAATTATGCACGACCCAGACTACATGGAGGTATGTCACGAAACGCTGGCCAACTCCAACTGAGCCGAGGCATCCGGAAATGGCAGGCGTCGCATGAGTGTCATCTAAAAGGGCCACCCATACACACACACAGGATGTAAGTTGTGTATGTGTGTGTAACTGTGTGCCAATTCCACATGCGTCTTACTGTCATTCCGTAAATGTTTAACAATTTTAAAAGCCTTCCTTGCTAGTTCCGGCCGAGCGATGTTGACCTTTGAATAGTTAGATACAAATCTTTAGATAATTTTAGCCAACAAGTAGGCAAAACCAACTACAAACTACACTACAAACCCCACCATAAATGTAACCTACTAACTACTAACAACTAACTACGACTAACTACGACTACAACTACAACCACATGCTATTTACAGACAGTTAAGTACGGATATAGTTTGGTATTCTTGGTAGAAAGAAACCAACAAACAAAAGAAACGCATTTATTTTAATGACTTTTTGAGATGAATATAAAACACACAAAATCAACTAAACACACGGATAATGTTTAATTCAAATATTGTATTTTATGATTTGCATAAACTAATCAAAGTTAACTTCATATACATGGTATTAAAAAAAACTATCAACTCATTTGTAATGAGTTGCATTAAATAAATCAAAGAGAATTTGATTTCATAAATATTCCTTTGGCTCTAAACTTTTTTCTATTTTATAACTAATCTGGATAGACAAGTAAACCCAAACTAAAACATAATATATTACTTGTATAGTTAGACAATATAAGGGAAATGTTCCCAAAATTTAAAAAAACAAACAAACAACATTTCTTTACACTTTTTGAAGGAAACACCAAATTTATGCGAAAAAAAGCTATTATATATATATTCAAGTAAAATAACTCAGGATCATTTGTTATGGTTCCTCGGCTCTCCCAAAAAATTTGCAGCAGCCTATTTTACAAATATACAAGCGCTTTAAATGTGTAACTAAATATATATTTAGCTAAAAAGCTTTAAGTCCCTTGCAATATGTTATTCATAATAACCCCAAACACAAAAGAGTTATGTCAAAAACATAAAAATATTAATAAATTGTTGCCGTTTGTATGTATGTATATGTTTAAGCTTTAGCCAAACACACAAATAACAAAAAAAAAAAAGAAGAGGACACAATTCAAAAACTTTTATACGAGACCAATGACAAACTCGACGAGCTTAAACAACATTAAATGGGAGAATTAAAAAGTATTTGTAATTATTTTGCTTTCACTCTCAAATACTTTTACAAGCCAACACCTAATAACTTAGTGCTTAAAACAACTCTGAGACTTGTTGAATGTGGGCTATCTTATAAATTAAATCGATTGTTTAATTCATTTATAGTTTGCAATTATCTTACATATACACTTATTAACTAAAATGTTGACACACCCACCGAAGACACGCCTACTGTGTGCGCCCCAAAAAAAACTCTGACCAACATGAAAGGCCATTCGATAACTAATTGTACACAATCACACAAAGAAAATGAAATCAAAGTCAACTTAAACTCAAACAAATGCAAACAGCTATAATTTAAAACAAGTACTTTATGATGGATCAAAGAGTCCGCAAACAGATAAATGTATATCTGAAGACATTTGACCTATATTGAAACACATGTTGGTATGCTGAAATAATTGAATTCCTTGAAAGTTTTTCAGCAATTCGAATTATTATTTTTGTCAATCCACGTACAGGCAGCATAAATAAATACAATTATTTTCTAATTATAAAAAAATAAATCGAATTCAATTGTTAATTTGAAAGCTTGTAAATCATACGTATGCCGCGCCAGAAGGTAGATCTAGAAACTTAAGGTCCCCACGGTAAATGTGAAGTCCACGTAGTCCACATAATAAAATGGAGTGGCATTAATTCGACATATGCTTCAAATATGTACTACACTAAATATTGTACATTTACAACAACTATTTCTATTGCTTTTGTATTTTGTTGATGTAGTTAATTTTTTGCAACTAAATTAAATATTTTGAAATATATCATTATATAGAAATATATCAAATATATAAAGTAACGTTCAAAATACCTAAATTAATCAAAATGTATGGAAAATACTAGCAATATCTTGACGCCTCATTAGTCCTTTGTGTGTGTGCGTGTGTGTTTGTGTGTGTGCGTGTTTAGCCGAAATATGTTATAAAATAAATACATAGTAGCTAGTTAATAGTTACTTCAATGGATATTTAAACCCTGTATTATACAATCTATACATATTTACATACACATCAAAAGCTTAAATACCCACTAAATACATACAAAACAAGGGGTATATATAACTACATAACTTATACGAAAACTTCGTACAATTTTACCTTTCAATATCTAAGTGTCTACCAGAAACGGAACGTGGTTATACAAATGAAAAAAACAACAAAAAATAAACAATTAATGATATTATGTGTGTATGTTATTACATATGGCATTATACTCGAATATGCAAAATTATTGAAAACCTATTAAATATATTGGTATTTAAAAGATTATTAAATGTTTTGACTTTCTGACTTGTTCCTGCATTACAGTTAATACTAATTCTTGTTATATTTGGGTTTTCGTTGCATGATTCTTCCCACAAGATATATTATGCCATCTATGTGTGAAGATATGTCTAACAAAAGCACAAAAATAAAGCTCTTAAATAAAAAGCTCTGCTTTTCACTCGGCTTCGAAGAAAAAGCACCATTAAGCTCTCAGCGAAAGCTTAATACAAAGCTTTTCAACGATTTTATTAGCTATGAATACAAACTTTGATGGGGAGTACTAAAATTGAATGTTGTCTAATTTTTTGCAGTTTTTTCGCGCTTATCTTTGACTGCCTCCACATCATCCTCGGGTAACGTGTCCACAGATAGAGAAGAACCCTTTGACTTGGAGCTTCCACTCGAGTGTGAGCTGCCCGAGTTCTTGGGATATTTAACCGCCTTGGTGTTGCCCGAACATTGGATAATAAAGCGCAATTCGTCCAGAAGTTCGTCCTTGAAGTTGACCTAGGAATATACGAAACTCCCTTAACGCTTGAGTCATCCTTGGAAACGGTAGGCATGCATTCATTATGGTAAGCTGCCATGCAAAGCATATCGAACAACTAGTCAAATATGAGAGAACAGATTGTTATTGAAAGTTTGAGTTTCTGTTAAAATGAATATATATGAAAATTAGCCGAGCTGATGATATCGAATAGCTTCCCCATAAGTCGGTGAAAACTATTCGTTATTAAAGTCACAATTGACATTTATGCCCAAGCCCATTTTTAGTCACGACACAGAAGCTTCCCTTCCAACGCGTCGGCGGAGCTGGATGGATAGCTGTTAATATATATATACATATGTATATATTTTTAGAGCGTCCACCTCTCCTGCTCGTTACCTTGTTCTCTCGCGCGGTCCAGTAGATGCTGAGCAAGCAGTTAATCAGGCCATAAATACTGGCAAAGCAGCTGCCCACGAACATGACCAGATACACGCCACCCAAATTCGCAAAGCCCAGCGAGGAGGCATCCGAATCCGCAACCTCCTGTACTCAATGTCAACAGCGATGGCGGAAATTGTGATGGAACATAACGAGGTGTTGGTCTCTGCCATTGTGTGTGAGTGTATGTGTGTGCGTGTGTGTGTGTGTGTGTGTGGGTGTGTTTGGGATACAGGCCAACTACGTAATAAAGCGAAATGGTCGCCAAAGCGAACGCGTACGCAGATAACCGAAAAGCATTGGCAGTACCTTGTTTTCATTGCTGCGCTCCTTGACGCCCAGCAACATCTCCAGGAGGGACACAAATACGCCGAAGGCGGCGCCCACACCCAGCACCAAGTAAACGCCGCCCAGATTGCTTATCTCGAGGGCCACTGCGCCAGCCTCTCCGCCTGCATCCTGCGCGCACACACACACACACAGACACAGACACATTCTATACCCGAGGGAAAAGGCAAAGTCTTTTCGGATATGCGAACACTTACCGAGCAGGCGCCACCGCCACGCTTCTCCTTCCACCACTTGGTCTTCATTTTGGTCAGGACACCCTGCTCCTGCAGCTCGAGTATCGCCTGGCTCAAGACGTCGCGGTAAGGCCAGTCTATAAAACGGGCGCATTGGCCATGAAAACAAAGCAATAGGTTGGAGCTAGGAGCTACCTACTCTTTCGCATGGCAATTCCGTAGCCCTTCTCATCTAGAAGTGCCCCCACCTGGGTCAGTGTGCAACGCCGTTCTGTGATGTATTCAATTGTCGTGGACTCCATGAGGAATGCATAGTTGCTATTTTCGACGCGATCGACGCCTTCCTGATTTGAATTCGTCATATATTGGGGGTTGTCCTTCATGAACTCGTACATTTTCTGGTACGTGGGAAATTTCGCGTCCTTTAAAAAACATTTAATGTAGCTTACACACGGTGAATGTGTAGACATCTGCTTACTTTAAAGAAGGTAAAGGTGCTGCCGCCATTTTTCGCTCCGTAATTGACACCGCCTTTATTCTCCGACAAGTCTTCGGCATCCTCTATTGGCGTTACGAGCGATTCGACTGTGAGAAAGGCGGCAAGGTTTGCCGTATAGGAGGAAACCAAAATCAGCGTAAAGAACCACCAAGAAGAGGCCACGGCACGCGTAGAGAACGCTCTGCAAGCACATTTCAAAAAAAAAAACATTTAGAAAATCCCATTGAATTAAATGTTTCTAAGGGACACACTTGGGAGCCAGCTCGGATCCCTGCTGCAGGAGCGCACCAATTGAGAACCACAGGCAATTGGCAAAGCTAAATTGATTCTCCAGTTCGGTGGGCTCCTCTATACAAGGATAGGGATTGTCCCATTCGGCTGGCGACATGCGTCCCAGAACAAACATGCTGATGGAGACGCCCATGTAAGCGAGACCCAGCCAAAGCCAAACCTCGCCGGAGAAGGGCGACATAAAGGAGAACAGCTTGGGGGGCTCCTTCATCGGCTTGCGAAATAATATAGCTATGCCTGTCGCAATACAAAATAGAATATAGATAATGACAAGTCACAAGTCGATTCGGACAGCAAGTACTTACCCAGATTCATAAAGGGAATCGTGAAGTCCACGCCGCTCTCCCGCTCGGATGTCATGGTCAAATCGGTTATGCCCATGTCAGCGCGCTAATTAATTATGTTATCAAAAATGTATTATCAATTACATATTCTCACATTTGTTCGCTCAATATATTGAAATGCAAATTGAAATGAATACGTAAATATTACACATTCGCAGTGCGCAACTATATTAATTATTAATTGTATTATTTACCTGTGCATGGAATGTCCGTAGTTTGAGATGGATACAAAATTCATGCAAATTAGGGTCTGATATACATATTAAAAAATAATGAAGGTTATCAATTCCTTGATTTAATTAGAAACATGTTGAATTTACGTTTTTATCGGCAACAATTTGAATCCTTTTCCAATATCAGTCAACTTTTTGGTAGTTGATTAACAATTATTGAATTATTAACATGTGCTTGAACTTGCGTACTCACACGCACACACACACATTGATTTAATTCACACAGAGCCCTTTTACTAATTGAACCATCATAATTTATGGGAATAGAAATTGGATTAATAATGAACAATCTATTGATAAGATAATTTGTTATTTGGCGGAAGGGGACAATTATGTTAATAACGTAGTTCGTGATTCCCGATATCTAGGCCCGAGGGAGAGGCAAGCACATTGATATACATAGATGACCGCAGGGCGATTTCAATTGGATTTATGGGCATTCCCCAGGCAGGAACTTACGTTGTCTATTATTTCGCGTAGCATACCATTCCATTCGCCAGTTTTGGGATCTATGCCACCGTATTTATTGTCCGGCTGCAAATAGAAGGTGTAGCTGAAGCCCAGCTTCTTTGAGAGCTCATCAATCAATTCGATGCCGAAACCTTCGAACTGAGCGTTGCCCTCCAGCTTCTCGGCGGTTTCCTTCAGCATGCCATAGGGTTCACTCTGCACAGCGGGAAATTAACGATTATTAAAAAACACTCTCGAAAGCTGTTGCCAACAATTGCTACCCACAATGGCCGTGACGACCACAAAGCTCTTATTCATCAGCGAGCGCATATCTGGCTCGAGGGTATGCGCTGGTGCGGGACGATTCATTTCAAAGCCGGCCTCAGTGCTCCACTGCCCAATTTGCTGCATGCCCGAGACGCCCAGCTCGATGACCTCCAACTGAAAATCCGTGCGCAGACCCTCGTAGTCAAAGTGAATGGGGCCCGTGAGGCCGTTGAGCGTCAACTGTGCCGGCGCACATATGTACATATGTTTATGTTTTATGAAGCGTTCTTTGCCATGTTTCCCGCCATGTTTCACTCACCGACTTCATATAGTTGACGAGCGTGTAGCCGTTGTCCCAGGCACTGTCGTCCCCACAGCTCAGGGGTATAGGTCGGTAGTTAACATGTTTGTATGTCTCGGCCAGCAGCTGAATGCCGTCGTAGATGAGGGCCATGCTGTTGGTCAGAGGACACGACACTGCAAGACGAAAAACAGGCCATAAAGGATAACGTTCATAAATGGTTCAATGGTCATTTGCATTTATCATTTCTACTGGAGATTCAAATATTTATATGCGCTCATATAAATGGATTCAGGGCTTCCTTGAATTGTCAGCAAGGGATAGCTACACTTTGCATGAAATTGAAATATTATTAAAACAAAGATTACGCAGATTTACCATTTTGGAAGGGCTCTTCACTCTCGTACAATGCCTTAGCCACCTCCAGCACCTGTCCATTCTCTGGTGAAACGAGTCGCAGCCCGGTTATGTTGGAGTCGGCATGCTGATAGGGCTCCAAGTCCATGGTGTGCCAATCGAGATTCCCAATGATATAGCGATAGTCGCTGGTCAGCAGGCCTGTTTGCTGCGCCTGCTTGAAGAACTCGGGCAGAGTTTCCATCGATCCAACCACCACAAATGAATCGTCCTCTGAGTTGCGTATGCGCCGCAGCACATTGCGATAGTTGCCATTGAGATCCAGATCATAGCGCCGAAGTGTTACGGTCGGACCAGCTGTGCCATACATCTGCAACAGCTCATTGACTGTGACCAGGTACTCTCCCGACTCGTAGATGATGGTGAAGCTCTCCCAGCCAAGTGCAGTAACCAGATCTTTGAGCGCAACTCCCAATTGTGCTGGATGCGGATGCAGGTTGATGGTGGGCAACTGGGCACCAAAGTCCCAGCGTGTGTCCAGAAACGGCAGCTCCTTGGCATCGCAAATGCTCAGAGCGTGACGAGCCGCTCGATTTGTCGTGGGTCCAAAGACTGCCACTAAATTTTGCTGAAAAATTGTAAATCATAACTTTTTATGGCAATATGATGACATATGTAGATTCTAGCCTACCCTTAGCATCTTGCATAATTTCTTGGAAGTCTCGAAGGCATTGCTTGGCTCAATGGCCACGGCCACGCCGTGCAGCTTAAGTTCTTCGTTCTCCTCATTTGCCCTGCCAATGGCTAGGTGGAAAATTTTCTCAAGATCGGGGTTTGTGTTTTCATAAATAAGACCTATTGTAAACAAAAATGAAAGAAGAGCGAAGCTATTCATAGTTTGTCGATTTTGTTTTTATTTTGCTTTGCAAATTCTGTTTACGAATTCTACAGGGCCAGAAACAAATGCGCCCAATTCGCCGCATGTGCCATATGTTTCTTCCGTTGCTGCATAAAAATACACGCACACACACACAAACACACATGGACCAATACACGCACACACACACGGAAAATGCTAGCAATATTTGCATGGCGCTGTATACATTTTCGATTGCATAACCATTTTTTGCCGAAAAACAATAAATTCTCCTAGTTTTTTAGCGCCCAACTCACCCACATTGGTCCGCTCGGCTGGACAGATGTCCAACAGACTTGTGAAGGCGCACAGAGAAATCAACCAAATGGCCCAGTGGACCGCCGAGGGGCGGGGCTGGCCCCCAGTGAATAGATGCGGCATCCGATCGCTGATTGCTGCTGCAGTAAATGCAATTATTAATCAACTCATTAATTGCTCTTTAATAGACTCGTTAAATATTTGGTATTGTACGTACAGTTTATCTTGCGAGTAATTTTTATTGCATAGCTAAATTTAGTTTTTATAGTTTTGCATTTGCTTTTCGACTGTCTGCAGCGAATGTGAATTCGCGCGGCGAATGTCGCAGCGTTTTGTAGGTACATATATACATACATGCATATGTATATGAGAAAGAATTGAGGCAAATTACATTTGCAGCAGCATACGAATTCGCCGCAGCGTCTTTGTTGACAGTTGACATTCTTTCTTTGCTTTGCAAAGGATTAAAATAAGAACAAGCTTGATTAAGTTCTCTCAATTTATCAAATAGAACTCGCTGCAACTCTGATATTTAATTTAAAATAACTTTTAAACGAGCAAATTCTTTAGTAAATTTAAACAAACTTTGAGTCCATAAGCTGAATACAGCAAAAGTTAATAACCAGCTTAAACTCAAACTAATGGGCAACATTTACATTATAAAGTTTTCCAAACAATTTATACGCAAACAGTGCTGCCAAATATTTTTGCAACTACGCAGATACATATATATTTTTGTATAGCCTGGGGCACACTGGCAGGCATTAACTTTGTCGGCTTTGAATAATCCACTTAAATTGCATAAAGCAAGAGAGTCTCTTATTTTTTATAACGAATGCATCTATTTATAGCAGCTTGAAGCACTAGGCATGCTATATAACGTACATACGTACATACATATATACACGTACTTTTGGGAATGTCCTTCGTGCACAATGCCTCTGCAACATGCAACATCATTTACGAGGAGGGGGCAGGGAGAGGCGGCACTCTCAGTCAAACTGTTGCTGCAGGCAGTAAATAAAATCAGCTTCTACGATAACGCACGCAGACAAACTGTCTGTCCCGTTCCATTTTTTGCACTCTCTTTCTCTCTCTCTCTCTGTCTTTTTCATATAAATACTGAAATCCCTGGCCGCGTCTCCGTGGCCGTCTCGGTCTCACCATGTTTTTGTTTGTTGCTCTTCGCTGCATACTTATGCATTTTTTATTTACATGCCAGGCACTGCCATTAAATCTATTGCCATGTACGTCCTTCCCCGCGGCGCCTCAACGCCGAGGATTGCATGGTGTTAAATTGCCCAGCAGCCCGGCGCACATTTGCATTCCTCGCGTGCGCAGCGGCGCGTGCAGGCTTTCAGAAGGCGAGTACCTTGAGGATGCACAGACAAGAAGCCCGGCAGCGCACACACAAGCATGCCTCATCCCATTGTCACACATTAGAAAAGTTCTTGGCGTATATCCTTAAGTCGCCTGGGCTCTAACTTCTGGCAATTATCCATGCCACACAATGGACAGTAATCACTGGCTACATCGACCACGGCGTAAATCAATAGCCGACTCGGCTAATCGGTGGCTCCTGCTCTTCCATCTTCTATCTTCCGACAACAATTGCAATACGCCTCACATTAGTTGTGTCAATATTTAAGGGCTGTCAGTTTCGTGTACATGCATATATAAGAATGGAAGCTTGTATGTGTGTATGCGTGTATGTACATATGTACATGTATTTATTTGCTTGCCTTGAAATTCCGTTGTTTGGCATTGGGCAATCTCGTTGCACAAAAACAAATTCGCCATTTGCAGCAAAGTTTTGATTGACAGTGTAAACCTTGAGAGATAGGAAATGCTATTTTGGACATCGATTTATTGCCAATCAGGCATGAAATATGCATTGAATATTTGCGCAACGGTGCGAATGAGTAACAAATGTTCACACTGACTGCATAAAGAATGAAACAGCAATAATGTGAATACTGACATGTCTTTGCCTATTATCATTGTAATTGACAGTGTTTGAAAAGTGATTAAATGTTTTTGCTTGGCTTTGAAAATTATTTAATTATCATTGTAATTGACAGGATGCCAGTTCGTAACTTGTACATAATAATCTGTTTGAAAAGTGATAAAATGTTTTTGCTTGGCTTTGAAAATTATTTAATTATCATTGCAATTGACAGGATGCCAGTTCGTAACTTGTACATAATAATCTGTTTGAAAAGTGATAAAATGTTTTTGCTTGGCTTTGAAAAATATTAAAATCTACAAGCGCTTGTTTTTGAGAGTTTCTCCAAGTAATTGTGATTAGCCTGCTTTACACGTTATGCTCTGGAGATTGCTCAAAGGTAAACAAACAAATCAGAAGCAGCACGTGAGTTTCTTTTTGCTACTCTGAAGCGACAATTTGGCGTGTTGTCAAAACAAAATGCGACATGCTCACTCACAAATACACACGCACACGCATATACACACGCACACGCATATACACACGCACACGTACACTCATACGTGTGTAAACAAAATCAATTTCCAGGCAGCCAAAAAGCATCGCGGCGGGACGATTGCGCAACGCTCGAGTTTGGGAGGGTGAGCCACAGACCGCAGCCATAAGAGCATGAGAGCAGTGCACTCACACTGGCCACAAAAGTACTTATGTTCTCTTCTGGCTCTGCCTCTGGTCCTAGCGCCCCCTCTCTCTCTCTCTTTTTCTTGCTCTCTTGTGTTCTATCTCCCTCCCGCAGATACACAGAGCACGTGCCGCGTAATGGCGCGTAAATTGTTGCTGCCATCTTAATGTGTGTGTTCCTAAAAACCGCAAATTCTACGGCGCAATGACTTAAGGACCCCGTCAGGGTCCGGCCAAGGTGACCGAGCCTAACAGGCGACTGATAAGCGACTACGAGCTGGGGAAAACATGTTGAAGGGCATCAGCCAGCACTCAAAAGAGGCAGGTGCTAGGAAACGGAAATGAACTGAATCAGCAAGGACGCAACAAACGAAAGCTGCTCAAAAACAGGAGTTTGGGTTTGCTTGAACATACTCAAACAGTCGCCGCAGCTGGGACACTATTCAGTGACCAAAATGTTGTCTCAAGCGAAAGTTTTCACTTCAATTAAACGTACGGGCATGCGTGTGTGTGTGTGTGTTCATGTGAGTCAAGTTTAAAGCACAAACGAAGTTTTTTGGGGCTGTTGCTTTTGCTCTGGCTGCTTTTTATGATGGCCATCTGGGGCTAATACTGCCCCCCCCTTCCCCCCCTTGAACGGCTGCCCAATGAGCTGGCCGAGTCGCCAAGGCAATGTTCAGTGTCTGTCAACAGGCATATGAATTGTTAACTTGCCGCTGCTGCCGCAGGTAAGCGGGAACACACGGGCAGACAAATCTGCTAACATGCTGTCCGTTTGGCAAGCAGCCAACGGGGCCAGTTCCAGCCTCAAGCCCAAAGTTGGCTAAGTGGGGGGAGGAGAAGGGAGCCCAACCAGTTGCGTTTAGTCGTGCGAGGCACGTTTGCTGTGGCCTGATGGGCAAATGGGTAAATGGGTAAACGGGCAAATGTCAGTGCCAAGGTGTCAAATCGTCAACGCCTGTTGCCCCAAAAATGGACAGCCGAGGTTTAAAGGCGTGTGTGCATGTCAATTAGGAAATGGCCTGGTTGGCTGACCGAACGAGTATTCTCCAGTTCGATGCGCCCCAGTGCGTATGAGTGCTGGTTGCATGCAACACTTGATGCCACTAACCGAACCAACAGAACAACACCTGGTCGCTGCGTCGAGCACTCATCAATCGCACATATGCATAACGTTCTCTCAAGGCCCTTGCCCAAAATATAGCTGAACATTGGAGAATTTAACCACTTGTTAAACAAAATATTATTCAATAACAAAACAAATGCAACGTGTGCGCGACTCGCGTGCCTCTCTCTCTCTCTCTCTCTCTCGCAATCTCTCCGCTTCCGAAGCTGCGCTGACTCTCCCGACAGTTTCTACAATGCATACACACATATTTTTACACCACACCAGCGAGAGAACGTTTGCCAGGCAGACAGGAGGCCAGTTCGACACGAGAGCTCAGCGAGTGCGGACACGCGAAACGGACGAAACGGTCGATCGGAATCGAAGCTAGATAACAGCGCGTGCCAAAGACATAAACTATACAGCAACAACAACAACAACGGCAACAAGCCAATCTGTGCGAACAGAAAATCCTGTGAGTGTAGACATCGCCAACAAGCGAAGGCATTTAACTGCGAATCACGCATTTCCCATATGTGCTAGAAGTGAGAACTGAACTAACGGTAAAAACAGGAAAACGGTCGGTTAATATTGAAGTTTAAGCTATGCCCGAAATTGTGGAGTTGAATGTTGGCGGCGTCCACTACACGACGACGCTGACGACCCTGCTGCAGGAGAAGGGGACGCTGCTGTACGAGCTGTTTGCTGGCCCGGAGGGTCGCGAGTCGCTGGCCAAGGACAGCAAGGGCCGTTATTTCCTGGACCGTGATGGTGTCCTTTTCCGCTATATATTGGACTATCTGCGCGACAAGGCGCTGAATTTGCCGGAGGGTTTCCGTGAACGCCAGCGTCTGCAGCGCGAAGCTGAGCACTTCAAGTTGGCCGCCATGCTGGAGTGCATACGTGGCGACCGGGATGCCCGGCCACCTGGCTGCATCACGATTGGCTACCGCGGCAGTTTCCAGTTCGGCAAGGATGGCCTGGCCGATGTCAAGTTCCGCAAGCTGTCGCGCATCTTGGTCTGTGGCCGTGTTGCCCAGTGTCGCGAGGTATTCGGCGACACGCTGAATGAATCCCGAGATCCGGACCACGGTGGTCCGGATCGGTATACGTCGCGCTTCTTCCTCAAGCACTGCTTCATCGAGCAGGCTTTTGACAATCTGCACGATCACGGGTATCGCATGGCCGGCAGCTGTGGCTCCGGCACCGCAGGCTCTGCGGCCGAGCCCAAGCCAGGCGTGGATACGGAGGAGAATCGATGGAATCACTACAATGAATTTGTTTTCATTCGGGACTAAGCAGCTGCGGCAGTGCATTTCTGCTCTCTTCCGATCTTCTTAAGTTTGTGATACGATTAACTATAATTTAGACACGCCTCTTTCCTAGTCTCCGTATATTTGTTATTTAGGAACAAGGCAGGCGAATATTTGCGAGAGGGAGAGAGGAAAACAAAGCATTTGTCACCAAATTTACCTATTGGCCTAATCTGAATAGAATTTTCATCAAATCGAAATTCGTTTTTTGGCATTGAGGAACTAAGCCGAATCTATGCTATGCACACATAATCTTAAATGATTTGAGCCCACCTTTATATTCCGATGGGAACATTGTAAGCGTACAATTTATGTAACAATCCCCATAGGCAAATACCCAAGCGGTTTACCTGAGAGTAAGCAGTCTATTTACCAATTCCTAGTTCCGATTAATCAAAGCTAAAGACCTGCATTAAATAGAATATTAACAGTTTTGAATCCTAGTGAATTAGGCGAATGAATTATTATACGCAAAGCAGCGGCTGATGAATATCTTCGGATTGCCATTGGCTCAATAAGTATTCGATGCTATTTTGAGTGCGTAAAGCGAATAAGTTATGATTTTTGAATTGTTAAATCAAGTACAGGAAATTAGTAATTATAAATTGGGGAAATGCGAATGTTAATGAAATAAACCAGAGCGAACGTAAACAAACGTAATTTGAAGAAATCTAGAAATAAATTTACAAACATGTTTTTACTTATATAAGTAGGATCAGCTCTAGACAAACTGTAAGAATTTATCGGCTACATTAACAAAAAATAACTACAAGCAACTATTTAAATACGGGTCACTTCTTCACTAAATATAAACGAGAGTCAGTAAATATGCAATCTTACCCGCAAGTTAAGCGAATGTTTTCTTTTCGAGGCTGATTAGAAGAAACTTATGCTAAATTGTTCAAGGATAAATAATTAGAAAAAAAGTCAAATAGCAACTGAATTTCAATAAGTATTATTCAAAGTACAGAAAAATATACAAGGAAACAAACACTTACAACGCTTTTTAAGCCCACAAATGCAGCCAATAATATAATAACAAATATACAATATTGAGTATATACATAATACACATATTTATAACCAATATGAATTCCATATTTCTTGCCAAAAAAACTGAAAGAAAGTTAGAAGGATAAAGAATTGTCAGCCAAATGCCATTAGGCATAAATATCTCGAAAAGTGTGAGTGATTCATTAAAAGTTAGAATGGAAAAAGCGATTTTGCGGAGTAGATGAATATATAAAGGATTTGCCTAGACCATTCAAAATATCATCATTTAAATATTGTTATTAATTGGACTTTATCAAATGTGAATAGGCGGAATTTAACTTATCAAACTTAAGAAATCAAATCATTATTTTTTACAGCTATTTACAAAGTTCCCCAAGCATTTATATATATATATATATATATATATATATATTGCCAAAATTGACCGAAAGAACTTCCATTAAAGTTACAAGAAAATGCTAAAAATTTGCTGAACTTTGTAAGCTCGTAAGTAAAGTGTTTAAGTTTATGTTTCGACTGTCATTAAATAACCCCCAGAACAATCAATATATCAATATATATTGCTGTCAATAGTTTACCCTGCTGAAATTGTGATGCGCTTAAATTTCTGTTTATGGTTTTTTATATTAGCACAAATAAATATTTACACATGTGTGCATAAACATTTGCATGTCATGCAGGCAAGTCAACAAAGCTTGAAGGGAACTACTACACATATAATTGGGCTAAAATGATAATTGTATAAAATGAAATAGTTCACATAAATGTTTGGGATTATACTTGAATCAACTTTTAAGCCCCACTATAGTTGTGTTATGAGGAAACCTAGCGCGTATTCGTATACATATATTTAAATCAATTGTCGATATTGAATTATCTATACATATATGTTTAGCATTAAGTTCAGTGAGCATATTACACAAAACAAATAAGCAAGTAAATAAATTATATATGTATTAATGAGCTGTAAAACGAAATTAACTTTTATCTAACAAAAAGTAAACGTATTATGATCATAAATAGGCGCCAACAGTCTATCAAAGTGCGACAAGCTAAATCTATGTAAAAAAAATATACCACAAATAAAATAACTATAAAATTAAACTTTCTGTTATAAGATGTGAAAATGCAATTTCCGTTTCGCAGTGTTCAATTGTACAAGCATATCGCAAATTCTATGGGATTATATATAATTTGTGCCCTTTAGGTAAACAAAACGATAAAGAAGGACTATCTGCGGCACGCCGAAGACTTAATACCCTTACAGACCCAACCTTTTCATAATGCTCATAGTGGTTTGCCCGTTTCCATGCAAGAACCTACTTTTCGACCGATCGTTCCTATGGCAGCTATATGATATAGTGGTCCGATGTAAATAAGATTTTTCATAAATATAGGGATAATAGTGAAATCTCTATATGCTGAGTTTGGTCAAGATATCTTGAAAAACAAAAAAGTTTTCCATACAACAACTTAATTTTCGACCGATCGTTCCTATGGCAGCTATATGATATAGTGGTCCGATGTAAATAAGATTTTTCGTAAATATAGGGAACGTAGTGAAATCTCTAAATGCTGAGTTTGGTCAAGATATCTTGAAAAACAAAAAAGTTTTCCATACAACAACTTAATTTTCGACCGATCGTTCCTATGGCAGCTATATGATATAGTAGTTCGTTGTTGATAGAATTTTACAAAAATATGAGGAGCATAGTAAAACTAGTAAATGCCAAGTTTGGTCAAAACATCTTGATAAACAAAAAAGTTTTTTATACAAGAACCGACTTTTCGACCAATCGTTCCTATAGCAGCTATATGAGCTGGTTCCGACATATGTAATGCGTGCAACAGATGGAAACAGACAGACGGACAGACGGACATAGCTATATCGATTTGGCTGTTATTACTGATCAAATATATATACTTTATGGGGTCGGAGATGTCTCCTTCTATGCGTTACAAATTTCACGACAAAATTATAATACCCTCTGAGGGAGATAGAAAGAGGACGACTCGCTGTGCCCATCGATTCAAATGTCAGTTTAATTGGGACTCTCTTCATGCTGCATGATAAGCCATAATAAGATATTTATGACATTTCATTTATTTATTGAATTGTCGCCACAAAAGATTGTGGCAATAAAATTCATGAACTGTTGATGGAATATCCCAGTTAAAAAGAGAGGCAAATACAAAGATAATTATCTACAATACAGCTTAATACAAAAGGTGCATAGAGCAGGTGCCTGCCACACGTCGTCGTCGAAGGCAGCCAAATGCCTGGAAAAGTTTAAATAACTGAAAAGGCAACGAGATCATAAAAGTGAACACAATCCGGCATTTGTTTAAATTCAAGGCGGACAACAATCATTTATTTACGCACAGCGAAAGCGAGCGAGGAGCCGGAGTAAGTGAATCAAGGGAACAAAGGACTCACTGCGAGTCCTGCGCGTGCACGTGCACTTTCTGGCCCAGACCAGCTCAGCCGAGGCAACAACAACAGCAACAACAACAAAAAAATGTTGAAATTAAACGAGAAAAGGCAAATGCTTTCCTCTGAATGTGCGTGTTGAAGTATGCTTCAGCGGCAAAGCCAACGCAAATGGAAAAGTGCAATGCCGCCCCCTTTTACATCGGGCAGCATAAGGCACAGAAAGGTAGACAGGCAGCCAGGTGAGCGTGCCGTTCGCCACCTGCATACTAAGCATCTACCTGGGGCGTCTCACGTACTTTTTTTTCGGGCTCTGTTTATTGAGTATATGCTCAGGACTAAAACAATATGCAAATTGTGCAGATGGCGGCATAACAATATACGGGAAAAAAAATACGTAAGAAAAACGCCTGAGATACGCATATAAATTACTGTCAGCAATGCCACGCCCATAAATTCAGAATGCTGACTGGCAGGGTCTATATGAAATGATGGCCTTTTGTCTTTAACGCTAAATTACCTTAATTTGATTTGGCCAGGTCGCAGTCGACGACACATACATATATATATATATATTGTCTCCGTCTCTGCCTCTGCCTGTGACTTTGTCTGTCATCATTATTATCATCATCATCAACGGAACAAAGGAGCTTCGCATTGCGTCAGTCGCACCTTCAGTCACCTTCAATTAGTTTCAGCCACAAGACGCGCCCAACTCAGCTAATGTCTAGCACAAGGCTCCATCAGCTGCCTTATTAATTCATAAATACGAATTTTTCGCCTAGGTCGTGGCAAGACGCTTTCAATTTATGTCATTTCATTTGACGCCCACAGGCGCACTTCTCAGCCGCCATTTTGTTAGCCCTTTTCAAGAATATAAAGCATACTTTACGGCGGCACAAATCCGCATTAATTAACCCAGAAAGCAGCTGGCGCTCGATGTCAAGACAGGTAACTTTTATATCTTATATGAGCAAATATGGTGGCAGGTACACTTTACTAATATGAGCTTAATTTGGGTGCTCGCATCGCCCCGCATTAATTGACATTAAAAACTTTTTAATTGAAAAGTCAAGCTTGACTTATGCTTTTTAAAAGGGCTAAACGGCGTTAAAACAAGAGTTTAAGAATTAGTCAAAACTGAGTTGAAAGCAACCTGAATTGACGTCGGCTCATTCCAATTTTTGTTGCCTTATATTTTTCTGATTGATTGACTTTTGGCTGCAAATCATAAGAAATTAATATTGTTAAAATCTTAACTTGTAAAATTATCTCCTTATAAGCATCTCAACTACCTGTGCTGTATAGTCAAAGGTGGCATAAATATTAAAGTTAAAGCAGTTTTAAAAATGTATTCGCATGGTTGAATATATTTTTATTCCCTTTTTTAATGGCGTCGCAAACATTTTCCTTAATTTTGCCCCTTACATTCGCAAATGAATGTCAATGCCTGTGCTAAGCACGCACTCACATGCACACACACAAATGCGCTAGATTGGGTCAGACATGGAATGTATTCGTTTTACGAGGCGAGCGCCCGCATCATTTGCCATACACACATACATACATACAGTCCAAAACAACTGCGTACAACTCTTATTTGCCGTTAGTTTTAAAGGCCCAAACGTGCTTTATGTATATGTATGAGTCGGAATATGTATGCGTATGTGCTGGTCATAAAATAACAGCAGAGGAAAATAATTGCGCGTTAGAGCTATTTATGCCTCCGACACACTTATGTTTCTCCAGCGCAAACCAAGTGGATTTTTACGACATATAGCATATGTTTTATATACGTTTTTTCCCTCTGAATCTATTAGCACAATCAGGTACTTATGAAAAACTACCTATTTTCTTTAGTTTTTATTATTATGAAATTTGTAGTAATAAGAAAAATTAAAAAAAAAACACGCTATCAATCAATGCCTCCTGTGAGGGTTGAACTCACGGCCTTTGGTTTACGAGACCAACGCTCTACCACTGAGCTAAAGAGGCGTCGATGAAAGCGCGGCCAAATCAGCAATACAAAATGCCACTTAAAGAACCTAGGTAATATGTGAATAATGCTGTCTTTTAAGTAGCTTTATCTGAAGATCACGTCTCTTTTGCGTGTTGAGAATTGACATGCGCAGAAAACTCTAGTGAATTGTGTTGTTTGGTGAATTAAAATTGAAAAGAATGTTAAGCCAAACATTATATATTTGTGTAATTGAAATGGAATCAGAGGAAGAAATAAACTAATAAAAAGTAACAAATTAAAAATAAAATATCTGTAAAAATATTATCAATACTCATTAATAAAATGTGAAAGAAAATATTTTAAAAAATAAATTCAAGTATTCAACTGCCTCCTGTGAGGGTTGAACTCACGGCCTTTGGTTTACGAGACCAACGCTCTACCACTGAGCTAAAGAGGCGACGAGAGAGTCGTTGCCCAATGTTCCATATAAAACAACTCACTGAGCGGCAAACGTTTTGAGCACAGAGAGCGAGCGAGCACAATTTATTTTAAGAGATGGGCGTGCGCATTGCTGGAAATTTTACTGACCGCTAAAACTATGCAAGTGAAGCGATATGAGAACATTTATACATAAATACAAAGGTGTAAAATAGTATATACACAGTATATACACATTAAAAATAATTGTTTATGCAAACAAAACCAAATGTTAAAGTTATGTTCTTTTCTTATCAGCTACTGTTAAAGTGAAAGCGAACAGAATTTTACTAGCTACGTTAAGGTTATCTTGAACACTTTCAATGAAAAACATTTCGTAATTAGATAATTAGCACACTAAGTGATTCTTTTTTTGAAAAACCATTTTACTCCATGACAATCTCAAGATATTATCGCACTCAAATTGTCTGTTTTTCTCTCGCACCTAGTTTCCAGGCTCTAGCATTTTTCTTTTTTTTTGCCCAGTGGCTTTTGTTGGCCTTGGCTTTGTTTCTGCTTTAGTACCACGACAAATTCATTTGTCCGACAACACAATTGTTTGGACGACATGAATGATGATGTGTGAGATATGCAAGTGACAATTCTATTAGCTACAAATTGAACGAGCAACCGTCAGCCAAAAGCAAGTGATACGCAAATAACGCTATTAACAAATAATATATTATTAACAAATAAGCCATTAACAATCAACAGGGCACTGGCAAAGGTGCAAGTTCTTGTGATGTTTATGCAATTTCTACGAGTAACATAATTGGCATGAATAAAATTATTTGAATTATTCATGCATTTACAATATTTTTTAGAAGTAATAATTACTTGTAAGTCCTGTGAAATATTCTGTGAAATATTCTGTGAATTAAAGAAGTCCATCAAGTTCATGTTCAGCGAATCTCTCATCTTTCAACTTCACAGCTGATTAATGAAGCCAAACTAAGGTATTTATACATATGTATGTATATAACATGTGCCGCACAAAAGCCATAAAGTGAAACGCGCCAAATCTTTAGGTCAATAAATTAATGAATCAACAATGCTGCGAACTGTGAGAGTTTCCCATTTTCTGGCCGCCTGCTTTTAGCAGGTAATTATACCGCAGGTGTTGGCTATTTTAATGTTAGAGTTGAGTTAGTTTCTAGATATTTCAGATTAAGAACACTTTAATAGTTTCGTATGTAAATAGCCAACAAATCTCTCACCAAAATTGACTAATGCTTAATTTGCCACACCTACTCAGCGGTCCCCTTACACCCCTTACACCCCTTGCACTCCACTGGAAAAGTCATTAAATAGGCTAACAGTCCATTAAAATTCAAGAGTGGAATGCGATCTTTATACTTTAACGACCTAGTCGATAATTAAAGTGCAAATATAATCAAAAGCCGTGCAAATCAATGAGGAAAATGGAACTTTCATTAGCCGCAAAGAAATATAAATACAGATGCAATTGTGTCGAAGAGAGATGGAAATAACTTCAATTATAAATGACATAGATAAACTATTTGATATAGGCAATGGTATTATGGATTAGGAATTAATTAGAAAGGGAACAACAAATGCGAAGAGATGTTTTTTTGACTAAAAATTTATTTAAAGGACGCACCCAGAAGGGAGTCATCAACTCGTCGAGCATAAACAAAAAAGGATTAAGAGCTGTGAGACAAAGGACACAATGCAAACCACTCCCAAACTCAGCCGAGTGGCCCTTCCCTTTGTTGCAGCACTAAGCGGCTTTCGTTTGTTGCAACAAAGAATAATAATGCAAAGGCAAAGCAACAAATAAAGGACACGGCGCATTTCAAAGCGGGAAGGTCGGAGTGAATTCAAAGGCAAGTATATCAGTAGCAAAAGTAAAACAAATCATAAACAGACTCGCAGCAAGTCATTCATTCATTCACTTATTCACTCACTCATTCAGTGAGTCAACACTCATATATATTCATTTATGTTAGCTGCATTTGAATAATGAAATTACCATCTATTTTAACGTCGACTTTGTTTGGACTTTTTGCTTTTTTTTGTGTGCGGCCAACAAGTGAGCAGCATAAAAAGCACAAAAGCACACAACAAACTGCCAACACACAAAGCACACTACAGCCACGCCCACAGAGACGGCAGAGACGGGGGGCTGACAACCATATGTGGCAGGACATGGACTCTGGCATTGAGGCCTCGTAAACAAAATGGCATATACCCATTGTGTACTCTTTGTATGCGGTTCCATGGCTGTCTGCTTGTGGCCTAATGAATTTCTAATTGCCCGATCAACATATACATATTATTACGAATAGTCTAGTTAAGTTTAGTTATTCGAAAGAACTTGCGAAAATGCGTAAAGGTCATTCTTACACCTGGCTCGTCAGCTCCAGGAAATGACAACTGAATTATTGCGAAGGGAAAGTTTTTGATATTAATATTCATGCTAACGACTATAATAAAGACGACTATCTAGTATATAGTACACGTGCAGCGTCTGTCTGCCAACAAATGCCGCAAGGACATGCTCATAAATATTGCCGTCGATGGCTGGCTACTGCTTACATGTGTATGTGTATGCCATATAGCACACATATACAAACACACACAAACACAGCGACACAGCCATTGGCAGTATTATGAACCTATTGTTGGCATCCGGTCGAGGGAGGGGCGGATGTTGCTTGAGGGCCTGTACACTTTGTTAGGTTGATAACAAATGGCAGGACTAATAAATTCGATTAACTGCAAGCGACACGCTCACACGGACACACACACACACTCTCGCATGGAGAATAATTGATAGTCCTTCATTGCGCGCAACTTCATTATAAATTTCTTAACACATATTGAATCGAGCTGCAAACAATGCATTACGTAAAGTGAGTATTTGTGTATACGCCCAACACTATATAGAGTAATTCATTAAAGTCGCTGCCCTTTCAGATTTGCTTAAATTCAGCAAAACCAAAGTAAATGCCATCACGAAAAAATGGCCGGCGACGGAAGCGGAAATAAGGCGCGTTTAAGCTCATCGAAGGCGAAAGGCGACAAAAGTGCGTTACAGCTAACCAAATTATTGACAAGGTGCGGCATGTTCGGGCTCACAAGGGTGGCGAGTAAATTGTCAAGAAGCAGCGTAAGATTAAAGGAGACCCGAAACAAAGGCACAAAGTCAGCAAGGCAGAACAATCCAGAGCGAATCGGGAGTTCCAATAGCAGGCTGCACACACAATTACACACACACACGCAGAACAATCGAAGAGCGAATCGGGAGTTCGAAAAGCAGGTTGCACACACAATTACACATACACACATACGCACACACACACATACGCAGAACACTCCAAGAGCGAATCTGGGGATCGAAGAGCAGGCTGCTCACACAATTACACACACACACCCACACACGCAGAACAATCCAAGAGCGAATCGGGAGTTCGAAGAGCAGGTTGCACACACAATTACACATACACACAAACGCACACACACAGACGTAAGTAAAAAGTTTCACAATTTATAAGCAAAGCACATAAATTTTAAATTCGCCCCAATGAAATGCTTTGTAGCCGGTTTAACGGTATTTTAGGCGGAAACAAATACAAACAAATTTCCAACTCCTGAAACACACACACACATATGAATATTCACTTGGCTTGGTTTTTTTTTTGTTATTTATGAAAAAGTCATGTTGCCCGGAATTGTTGAATATTTTAATAATCGCACCTGTTATAAAAAGATTTACGAGTAAACTTGACTGCGTTTAATGTCGTATACACACACATTTGCGAGGCGTTTGAACGCATTTAAAGGAAGGCTCATTCCATTTATTTGTCCTTGAAGGATTCCATATATTCTCACAGTCAGCAACAAACTAAACTCGTTGACTTCGAGAGCTTCATAGTACGATTGGACTTGCACAAGTACAAAATTGAGCTCCGGCCCAACCCAACCTCATCCCATCCAGTTGCCCATAGAAGAAGCCTGCCTGCAATGCACCTGTCCCCAGCTGAATATTGTATTGGTCAATTATAAGGTTATGTGCTCTATATTTATACAAAATACAAACTTTTCATGACTTTGACATCAATTATGTTTTTATTTGCTGATGCCTTGGCCACATGCAAACATGGCCGAAACCATGCCCAGGATGCAATTTAAATGCGATTTTGCAGGCAAACACGTGTAACCAAATTATCGGCGAACACAAATGGAAAATTGAATTTCGCTACGTTCAATTGAAATTAAATTATATTATATATAAATGGAAAATTGAATTTCGCTACGTTCATTTGAAATTTAATTATATGTGAAAAATAGCAAACCAAATAGCAGAGAGAATTAATTAAAAATTATTATGTGCAATAATGCTGCACATTTTGTTGATGTTAAAGTAAACATAAAAACGAATCTATTCAATTTAATTGAAATAATCCAAGTCCGAGTTCAATGTTTGCATTTATATTCATTTCTGAATTACATAGTTAGATATTGATTCTATTTCCTATTCACAAAGCTTGCTTCGATAACAAAAGTAATAAAATTATTTAAAATTGTTTGCAGCAAAAAAAATCAGCTCCGGGAAACTTTACCATGAAACACAGACTTTATCGTGAAATTTACAAAACTTTAAGAACGCACGCATTCAAGATATGGCCAATAAATCATCTAGTGTGTGCGAGAGAGAAAGGGAAAGCGAGTGTCGGAGAAAGCGAGATGGCCTGATGCTGTGGCACCTGCTGCCGCAATGTAAAAATATAATATTTTCCGCCGGGTAATACCTGCCCCCTGATTCCCCCTGATGCTTCAATCGCTGATGTGAGCAAACTGAAGACTCAGCTAGAAGTTATCTCATTAAGATGTTGGCTTTTCGATTGAATGTACAAATTATTCAATTACGAGCATAGAAATGCAAGGCAACGATGGTAAATCAATAAATCGAGTGCCGCAAATTCAAGGTATGGATTCGCTCCTTTGACCTTTAAATATCCTTTGCACATTTGCCCGCAGACTCCCAGATACGCGCACGAATTTTCCCAAATGACTCGCATTAGATATAAAAAATGTATTAGGCCGAATTGATGTCGCCTGCCGCATTTTGGGGCAGAAGCAGCAACGCGAAGGGGTAACAAATTGTTAACATTTTGCGTTTTATGACAGCCGGCATTAAATCGATAAACTGATTGAGTCTCTGAGATTTCCATTTGCTTCTTGAAGATACTTATTGTGCAGACAATTTTTATGTTAGCCAATTCTGCCCAGGTGAAGGCATTCAAAATTGCCTGCCCTTATCCCAGGTACTTCATCTATTTTATGTAAATAAATAATAATTAAATATTCAAAAGTCATTCGGCTTTTTGCAGTCAAGTGCTCTCATCTCCAACCAAACCCCCCTACAGGGAATTTGTGTAATATTTTCATGACTTTTAAGTGGTTTTCCACGGACATTTTGCATAGCAGAGCTCTCCCCTTAATATTGCTACTTTCTGAATTTTAATTGTTTTGCCGAATCCCAAATGGGAATAATAATAAGCAGAATAATTTATTCTACTGTGTATATTTTGCAATGAGCACCGACTAGCAAAAGAAACGAAATGTTTTGCGAAAGATAAGATTTTAGGTCCTGGACAATTTTGGATTATCCTCATCCACTTTAAGCCTGACTGAGCGGCATTTTGTGTTTACAATTTTCGGGTCTGGCAAGAAAGCTTAACTGCTTTATTGATTTTTATACCCTGAACCCATTAAAAATTTGCTTAAAAGGGTATATTGTATTTGTGCAAATGTATGTAACAGGCAGAAGGAAGCATCTCCCCAGAAAGTGTTTATATTCTTGATCAGCATAGACAACCGAGTCGATCTAGCCATGTCCGTCTGTCTGTCCGTCCGTCTGTCCGTCGGTCCGTATGTATGAACGCAAGGATCTCAGAATCTATAAGAGCTAGAGACTTGAAATTTTAGCTGTAGGTCCTCCTAGTTCTCGCGCAGATCGAGTTTGTTTCTGATATTCGATAACTTGCCCCGTTTCCAAGTAATCGATAAAAATCGATATCGACATCCTATTTTTTGAACAAATATCGTAAATAATAAGAGCTAGAGTCACCAAACTTGACATGTAGCTTCTAGAATAGTGTATAGATATATCAAGTATGTTTGATTTTATACCTGTCGCCTGTTGGACGAAGAGGGTACAGGGTATCCGCTAGTCGGGAGCTCCCGACTAGAGCCGCTTACTTGTTTTGGCCTACACTTTGGTCTCGGCGTCATAATTAAGGCCAAAATTTCCGACTCGCAACGCTAATTAATTTTTATTGAGAATAAAAAAAGCCCTGTTACACATATTTCTATTTGACAGTCGAGGCGTTGGCAATTAATTAATTCAACTTCTTACGACCCGTTTTAGGATCCGAATTATTAAACAGCTTTTTATGCTCGAAAGAAGTTAAGCCCAAAATTAAGTTTAAACGTAGCAAAGAGATTTATCGAAGATTTTCTTATGCATTATTGGCCTTTATTTGAGCTAAGCTTATTTGTCTCAGTTGGCTTAAACGCGTAAGAATATTATTTCACAAAGCCGTAATCACAACAAAATGAAATTTGATTCCATTTAATATCAAGGATACGAGACACCTTTCGAGAACAACTTCAATTTGTGGAAACATTTCACAAAATTTAACCTCAAGTTGGCAAGTTCTAAGCAACTTTGTTGTTAGATTAAAAGCGCTTCAGACAGAATGGGGCAAAGTTTCGTGTTAGAAAGTCAATCCGTGTGTTTGCCTGGGTTGGGCTCCCGCCACTGGCAATAAAACCGTATTACGGTTGCGGGTCACAACTTTGATTTTACGAACTGACCAACTGACAACAGAAACGACCGCAAATGTGTTCAAAGCAGACTACATTCATATTACACTGAAAGCTATTAAAACTAAATTCAAAATGTCCCCCTACTACCTTTAATTCCCATTTCCACTCAGCTGAGTGGATTTTCCGAAAACGATGAATCAGGTTCTAAGTGAAATTTTGCATTGGTATTATTATTATTAGATTTTTTATTAGAATATAAAGCTTTACTTATATATTACACTGAAAGCTATTACCCAGCTTTAGCCGGGGTAGGTTTCACGAACGTGAGAAATTCAAATTTTCCCTTACCACCTTTAATTCCCATTTCCACTCAGCTGAGTGGATTTTCCGAAAACGATGAAACAAGTTCTAAGTGAAATTTTGCATTGATAAATCACTTTACAACTTTCCATGAGCTTTAAAGAACACTTTCAAGACTATGGAATTTGATATTTTTTAAAATTTTTAATTTCCTATTAGATTATAAAGCTTTTTGCAGTTAATCTATCTCTAAATATGCGTCAGTAGTCTGGCAAATGGTTCATTAATTAGTTTGATTTTCGGCAAGAGGATAATAATTGAGTTTGCGAAAGTTACTCGCAGCGCGAGTTAAGGAAGAAACTTTGCCTAAAGATGCTGCCGGGGTAATTTGTCATCGAATAGATGCCAGCTGTGATAAATAAATGTGGAATAAACCAAAGGGGGTCAAATGTAAATCTGTGGAATTAATTAAACTTCCAATAATGAAATATCATTTTCTAGGCATTTAAATCGAAATTAATTTTAACCAACTTAAATTGGATTGTAAATATTTAAAAGTCGAAGCAGCGAAAGTTTCGTTGAATCGTTTTTATTTTGAGTTATATCTTAAGTATTATTTAATAAGTTTTCCGACAACTTCTGCCTATGTTTTTAATCTTACAGATTACTTAAAACATTCATTGATGAAGTTTAAATTATTTTTTACAGCCAACAGGCAACAAATAAACAAATATTGGCTAAAAATAATAACGAAAGCTAATCAACTCAGATGGGAAGAAACTTATAAATTCGTAAGAAAATTGTCCTCCTAACTGGAAAATAAATTGCAACTTGTGCCTTGAACTATTTTCCCTATCCTGAAAACTCTTACAGCAAACTCGCTGGAGGGGCAGCCGGGGCCAAATGAAGTGCAAACTGTCAAATGTCCCTGGAGAACACTTGGAAGCCCGGCCGATAAAAATTTCTACGCATGTTTTTAGATGGTCGGCCAAGAATGTGCTCCACATTCGGATACAATCCCCAACAGCCGGACAAAAGCCGCCCAAACCAAAGTTTGTTTTTTTTTTTTTAGGGCCTAGACGAGGCGAGCAGTCGTCTTTGGAAATTTAAGTGTGAGCTGAAAAATAGTTGCGAAGGTCATTTACTGAGACTGGGAAAATGATTCGCAAACAAAGACGGCTTTATTCGGCATGGCAACAGGAAACACAAGTACATATATTTCGTCTCTGCAAAGGATTAGGAACCACGTGCTCAGGTAACTTTTTGTCAATGCAATAAAAGGTAAAGCGTTAAGCCGACTTGCAAAAAGGATATACATTGTAAATGGCGAGAGAGTATAAAATGTTCCAACCAACAAATGTGAAGTAAATAGACAAAGGAAAGAATTAAACTGAGGTGCGAAGAACAAAAAATCCACGAAAATAAAACCCACTTGATGGGCTGTAAATAGAAAACTTTTTCGCACAGGTGACAGCAGCTCACGATGGCGAGGGCAGAGAGCAGAAGCAGGGAGCAGGGACAGGGAGCAGGGGCAGGGAGCAGAAGCAGGGAGGAGGAGCAGGGGGCAGGGAGCAGGGAGCAGGGGCAGAGAGCAGGGACAGGGAGCAGGGGCAGGGAGCAGGGGCAGAGAGCAGGAGCAGGGAGTAGGGGCGGGGAGCAGGGGCAGGGAGCCGGGAGCACGTGTGGAGCAGAGCGCGCTGAAGTATCTCGTATCTGTGTCTGTCGCAGCTGCCCATGTTGTGCCCTATCTTTATGTTCGAATTAACCCAGCACATAAATCAGTCAAATTGGATTTCTGCAATTTTTGTGCTTTGTGTTGATACAAGCTTTTATTGCGAAAATTTATTTCAGTTAACCTAGCTGGACTTGTCGCCACATCTAGTCCACCACAGGCAATATGCTCATCATAGTCTCTCACCTTACATCTACAAATCTTTAATAAGACTTTTTATTCAGTTCGCTGTCTAAATGGAGGTCAAACTTCAGGCCCAATTCCAAGTTCAATTTAATAAAGAATCTTTAGCACGTCAACGTTCGTATTTAACAATTGTAAGCAAATTTTGTATTAAGAAATAAGAAAATGCTGATATTTTTTTGTGCAACCTTTGTCACATGATAATCAGACTATGTGTGCGATTAAATAACCCGACAAACACACAAAAACAAACAACATGGCCTTAATTTTTATAAAGTTCGCAGAGAGCCTTAAGGAAAAGCCTCCTGGCAAAATGTTGTCAAATGTTTACCCAAAAGTACATCTAGATAGAATCTTAAATGAATTAAGCTACCAATCAAGAATATATATTGACTATATTTTTCTCATTTTCTATATTTTTACTAATTTATTTACTTAACTGTATATCAACATTTTGATCAATTACAATTACATAGTTTAATGTACATTTCTATATATAAAACTGTTTGTCCGGGTGGTATTTTATATATGAATTTGAAAGCCCAGATATAGCATAATTTATCCTGTATGGACGCAACAATCTGGATGTTTTTTAAGTTATTTAAAAAAACAACTCGAAATTGGACAATTAAAGTATTCAGGACATCAAAAACTCATGCGAATGGCAAATATCTTGGCCAGGTTGGATGTTAATTGGTCAAATCAATTCCACATGTTTACAGTCAGACAAACAGCCAATTTGTTGATTGTCAGCGTCTGTCTGCCTACCGACAACATTTGCATAATTTGGCTCAGCTTGTGGCAGGATAAACGGTAGCCTACTAGGCTGCCAAAGGATCGGAGCAGTGCAGTTTGTTGCATTTTTAATCACTGCCTCTGCATCGGCTGCCTTCTCCTCTAGCGGGGCCGGAATAAATTAAATCTCATTCGTGTCGCATTTGAACTCAAAGCATCAACACGTTCGGGTGACTCCTGCTGCCAATAATGCGTATTCTGTGCGCCTTCCATTTTGCCGCTGTCAAAGATTGTGGCATATTAAATTTTGGCTAAGTGCTAAGTCCTGGCGGGAGGGAGGGAGGGCGTTCCGATACTACCATGCAAACAAATCATTTCGGATGCGAAACTCGTGCCGCGGGTAGATTGTTCTTTTCGCTTTTACGGCCGCGACTCCATTTATTCAAATTCAATTTTATATTAGAGGCCACTCACTTCAGACGTTATTGCCGTAGAATGGCTTACAAAGTGGATTGAAGGCGCCCATAAAAACTGCCGACTGCCGATTTTTGGCAGCCCCGACTTGACTCGACTTCAGGCTAATTAAATTCCACAGCAATATCCGGTGAGGCCTTTCTTTCGATTTCTTGTACAAGAAATGTATAAGAAATAGGCTTTTTTTGAAAGAAATAATTAAATGTAAGCAAAATTAGAAACATTTGATTTATTATATGTAATTCATTCAAAGCTAATTCCTCTTAAACAGCTTAAACAGCAGCAAAAAGCATGGCAAAGCTAAAGGACCTCATGAATATTTACCAGTCATATATGCCTTGCCTCATATTTATTTTCATAATGCATAAGCCATCCGTCTTAGGGACAAGTCCAAAGTAATATAAGTGAAAGAGCAGTTGCGAAGTTTGTCGAACTTTTGCAAATTGCAATGCTTTTTAATTATATGCCCGACCCAGCGAACTTTTGCTCTGTTGCGGTTTGGCTTTGTGGCGGATGTTGCCAAGTTGGCGGTTGCCTTTGGTCGAGTCGGGGACTGATTGCAAATGCTTTGCAAAACAAAACCGGATGGTATTTTTGCTTTAATCTGCGCCTAGTAGACTACCATTAACATAAATTGTTTAACTAAGATCTATTGCCATGCCTAGTCCAACTCAACTTAAGTTAGGTAACTAAAACTTTAATTCCTTTAATTATTATTAGCCGGTCCATGGCGTGTTGCCCACTCGCATTTCCATTTTCCTTATTATCCTTATCGAGCACATCGTCAGGGAAATTCAATCTTATCCCAATTATCAGACTTGTTAGTTTATATTAATTATAGACTTTATCCCATTTTGTTTGTAGACCTTAATTAGAAATAAGAAATATATTTATCTATAATTAATATTAAATTTTAAAAAAATTTATATTCCGAAAGAAATATTACATTTTTATTTTACCTACATTATTTGCTTAACATAAATAATTAAGAACATGATGGTTGTTAAACGCGTTGAATGTTTTAGGCAGTCATTGATAGCTAAATGAATATGCGCAAGTTGTATGAATTGTGGCTAGTCAAAAACTACTCGGGAAAACCGTAGATCTTCACGTTACCAACATCGCGACGCCGATCGCCAATAGTTTCCTTTTCGTCGCAGGCATAGGCCAGTAGATACTGCTTGGGATGCCATGCTACCGTGAAGGTGGACGCGTCCACATGAATGTCGGTGACTCGCTCGCCCGTCTCCGTGTAAGCAATGTCTATGACCAGATCCTCGCTGGCAGAGGCTATCAGTCGCTCATCGTGGCTAAAAGATATAGTACGCACGGGCCACTCCAAGCGGCTAATCATGCGCAAGCAGGCCAACTCGTTGGCATCCCAGAGTGAAACCTGTGCATCCGCCGATCCCGTCGCAAAGTATTTGCCTGCAGAAATGAGCATTTTACAGAGTTTCCCTTTATAAAACAACCTCCACATACCTGTCGGTCCGAATTCAATGCATATACAATTGGCGGGGTGTGCCTTTAGCGTCATCTGGTGCTCCAGGCTGGGGTAGTTGAGTACGTGCATGCAGCCCATGCCATTAGTCAAAAAGAATAAGTCATTTGTGTTGTTCCACGATATCTCATTGACCTCAAAGCTGAAGGGCTCCTCCACACGTATTTTGTTTGTGCGCGTGTCTATGAATGTAATCAAATCCTCCTTGTTACCCACTGCAATTGTCTTGCCGTCTGGCGACCAGGCGATATTTATGTTTTCGCCCTTGGTGTTGGTAACTGAAACACATTTGCCAACCCGTATGTCCCAAATGCGCACGGTCTTGTCGCCGCTGGCCGTGCTGAACTGGTCCGGATTCGTTTTGTGCCAGCACAATTGGTCCACGGACGCAGTGTGGCCGCGAAAAACGTTGCTCTTGACGAAGCGATCGCGCTCCAAGGCGTAAACAGCGACAGTTTTGTCAAATGACCCAGAAGCCAAATGGCAGCCATTTGCGTTCCAGCACACCGAATGCACCTACAGAAAAAGAACCAAAACAAGCCAAATGAATGCCGCCGACAGACCAAATGGCTTTATACCCACCTTTGACATGTGCGGCCGCTGCTCGCGTATTTTACTATGGGATCGAAAGTACGACTTGAGATCCTCGAATGTCTGCTCGGTGCGATTCATGTTATGCGTAGTTTTTATAGATTCCGCCAATTTTATAAACTAAAACAAACCAAACTCAAACTCGGGGCAGTGCTGTCAGCTGTTGCACACCGGCAAGCAGTGTTGGATAACGTCAAGTTTTCACAATTTCACTTTTTAAATCAGTTGTTATCAGTTGCGGCTCGCCACACCAATAATATATTTTTAAATAGTGCAAGGTTACAAAAATCTCATAAGTAGCACAACATATTTTGAAATCGTCTCATTCAAAGTCAGATCATCTTATTTCCCGTATCGTGCAAAAACCGAAAATGCAGATTATATTTTCATATATTATTATCATCCTATGTACGATGGCTTCCATCAGCGGAAAAACAGTGTTTGATCAACTATTTCAAAGTGAACCAAGAGGCGTCTATTATTATCCAGCGGCATATCAAGGCGGGTCATATCAAGGCTACGGACAGCCTCAAAGATCCAGAGCCAGATCGCAGGAACATCAGCGTTCCTATAAGGACATTTGCCGCATGGTTAACACGAATGGTTTCACAAATCCCGGCGGTGTTCCTCGATGTCCATATTAGAATATTCTATCAATGCTTGCAATTATTGAAAAATACATGTGCGGCTTTAAATAAATATGTTTTCCTATTGCGTTTAAATAGGTGCCTGTACAATTAATTCTTAAATTAGCGAAGCATTTTACACATAACGAAGACTTCCTATACCGAGTACATTAATAAATTACTTGAAAATTTCTTCCACGTGGCTGCAAAGCAGATCTTTTAAATAATCTAAAACAGTCGCTTTTGCACAATGTAAAACACACAGGCAAGGAACAGGCAAAAGGCGAAGAACAGCAACATCTTATCGGTGCACTCGCGCCGTCCATATTTCTTTAGCAGCTTGCCCGACTGTGTGATACTGCCAGCCGTGTTGTGCAGCTCATCGTTGGTGGCCTCCACGTTCTGGGAGGAAGCAACAAGGGTTTCCAGGGTAACCGCACTCTTCTGTGTTGTTTCCGATAGATGCCTAGATATGGCCAGCATTTTCTCGGTGACGTCGTTCTCCTGCGATACAAGACTGCCACGATTGTGCCGCGCCCCTGCCGTTGTGCGCTGTCTCAGATCACTTTCTCCCGTGATGGCCATGAGCTCTTCACGGTTGGCTTTCTCGATTTCCAGCATTGTGGAGACGTTGGCCTTGCGGAATGCTTGTAAAGTTTTGGAAAATTGCTCGCGATGCGTGTCCACCTCTATGGCCAATGAAGGATCGGCCATGTCCCGTGCCCAATCATCCAGCCGTTCAATGTTTTTCCGAATCGCAGACAATTTGGCACGTCCCGCTTCGTTGAGCTCCTCCAGTTCGCCGATAGAAGATCTGCTGTTAAGTATGTCCTAAAAATTTGGGATTCATATATGTAAATGTAGAGCTTGAATTTATCTCTTACCTGTATAATGGCCTTGGCTTGCAGATTGTTATCAATCAGATCTTGCCGAATAGACTGAAGCGTGAATTTATCCTTGTCCATGATTGCAATTGTCTTTCTCTTGTTTTGACGTGACGTGTGGCATATCGATAACTGCTAATTCTCTTTGTGTTTTACAGCACTATCTACTTGCCCGTTGCGATGCGATAGGTTTCCAACAGCTGCTTTTCGATAACATTTATTTTGCTATGGCCGCCTTAATGCTACGGTTTTAATATAAATTTGCAAGTTTGCTAACAGAAAATGTCAGGTATTTGGAATATTTCTCTTTCGGAGTCCGTGCCGTCACCGGTAGGTTTATTCAATTTGCTTGAAATACAGCCCTCAATAATTATATTGCCCACCATTTACAGACAACTGCAAACGATTCCATCGTTAGCTCTCATTCTCCCATCTACGGGCAAATGGAAAATTCAAGCTCTGACAATAATAGCGAACCTAACTTGACCCCGGACATGGCGACCTCTAGATTCAATGCTGACCGACCAACAAGCAGAGATACTTCGCCTCCAACAATGGATTTAACAGATGACGGTTGGCAGCTTGCCCTGGAAGAATCGCTGCGCAATGAACTCATAGAAGCCGAAATAGCCAGCAGTAAATACTTATATTCATAATTTCACATTTACATGAAATTAATTTCCAAATATTTTAGTACGACTTTTCTGTGAGGACGTTGAACATAATTTGGCTGAAGTTGGCTTGGGACCGGAGGGCAACGATTCGGTACTAAGAAACATTTTTAGTCAAAGGAATAGTATACCCGAAACCACAAGTAAGTCCAATTGATTCAAGACTAGGAACTGACCACGAACTAATTTCATCTAATTACAGACCAACCTGTTGACTTAATTGATCTGTCAAACATTGAATTTAATCCGATTCCCCGTTCGGCAAGAAGTCTTACTCCGGATGCTATCATAGATCTATGCTCACCAGAGCCAAGACGCCAACTTCCAACATATATTAATCTAGCGGATTCTAATGAACGACAGACGTGTCTCAGGCGGCGTCGCTTATTAGATACCTCCAGCGACCAGCCCGTAGTTGTCGAAGAGGTTAAAGCAGCTGGTGTGTCTCCGCCAAAGCAAAAGCGTGTCGAGAAAACTGAACCATGCGATGAATCGTATAAATGCCCGGTTTGCTTGGACAGCGTGCGTAGGCGTGAACCTTCTTCGACCCGCTGCGGTCACATATTTTGTAAAAGCTGCATCCTAACTGCCATACAGTCCACCCACAAATGTCCTCTATGTAACAAGAAAGTCACCCAGCGTTCCATATTCCGCATTTACCTTTAAGACGTTCCTCCATCAATTTTTATTGATTTGATTTGACTTGTCAAATCATAGTATTACTACTTTATTCTGAGATATTTTAGCTGTAAGACAATGGATGCATTTGTTCTTTTGTTCATTATCCAATGGAATTAATGAATAATGAAAAAATGCTAGAATAAAACAAATTAACAAACGACTGCAGCTTATATAAAAGATGTTTCATGCACGCAGAACGTAATATATTTCTTTCTTTTATTGTGCAGAAATTCTTACAAAAATAAGCATTAAAGATTAAGATAAAACTTAATATTCTAACTATAGCTCATCCTTGAAACCCCCTATACGATGCATTTTAGCATCGGGTTCTACATCGTATTTAATCAGTTTTTTGTAGCGTTTTAGCAGCTTGCGCCAGTAGCACTTGACATCTTGCATGCGCAGGTGCTGTGAAATGAAGTCATAGCCACGCTGAGCTATTTCCTGGGCCAGGCTATCGTGGTTTTTAAAGTAGGTTAGCAGTTCTTCGTATTCCTCCTGGCTGGGATAACTATGCAGTGGTACGTAATGGACCCAGGGCTTCAGCTGGTGGTAAAAAAACTCTTGCCACTCGTCACCTACATGGAACACAAGCGACTTACACATGAAAAGATGTTTCAGACGAAAACTAGCAGCCACGCCGCGAAAATTAAATAGGTATTTGTATTTGCAGTGATCCTCGAAGGATACTTCATTTGCCGGTGGTGCATCGAGAGTATCTTTAGGTGATTTCCATGCCTGATTCTTCGTGTATTGTGCCTCAACAAGGTGTGGTTTTCGCCTCGAAAGCAAAATCAACGAGTCGCGCTCATCCGAGGTGCGTGAGCCGCGAAAGAAGCCAAGTTCTTTTTTGTCATGCCAAGATATACTTGATGAGCACTTCTCCAGCTTTTGGCGCATTAAGTCCCAGCGTCCGATGCCCGTTGGATGCAATTTGGTGGCAGGTCCACCTGCCCAGAACGTCCAGGCGGGGTACATAATGTCCCGATACTCATTCGTCTTTGAGAAGGAAAAAACTGGCCCGTCGTGTTTCCAAGCGGAATACAGTTGCGGATAGTCCCGTGTATTGAAAACCAAGTCCATATTGGGTAGTTCGTCCAGCAACTGTATAAGAAAATGCTCAATTCCCTGGCAGCGTGCGGGGAACATGCAATCATCATCACGGTACAACTGCTTATTGTAGATTTTGTACCGCGTACCATATTTCGCGGCGTCGTCAATCATTTTTCGAGTGAAACCTGTTGATTTATACGGCGCCAGGTCGCGTTTGATACTCGCGGCGTAGCAGGTACAATTAACGTCATTTACATCCGTAGTGCATGGCTCATAGCTGGCTAAAGCATTTTGTATGCTCTGAGAAATTTTAGACAGTTCTAAAAGATATTGAAATGATTTCAATTTATCTTTTAATTCAAGCAGCGTTGGCTTACATACTTGCGACCTGATTTGGGTCTATTCCATCGGTTTCACGACAAGTTGTGTGTTCTGCGCCGTCACATTGTGTCTTAAGTGTCCCATTGCCTGAGTTGCTTAAACTTATTATTAATATAACTAATAAAACATTATTGTTCATTCTTCGAATAAACAAATGGCCTGCCGCTTCGCGAAAAGTTATCGATTTCGGTACAATTCATTGTCATCGTAAGGAAAACGAAAGTTAGCGTTCTGTTCCATACAACTGCTACGCAATTAGGCAGACCGTTGGCTGTAATGCAGGTAATCGTGCATCAAAAACATCGACCATCTGTGGACATGCCGTACTCTGGTCACACTTATTTGGTAACAGCTACCAAATAGAGTTGCTCTTTAGCACTCGCGGAGTGTGTGCACACTGGCTGCTACAAAATGAAAAGCAGCCAACACTACGCGAAAGTTTCCGTATTAATATTAATTTTACACGCCAAATTACTGACGACAAAATTCAATAAAACGACTTTTCTTTCTGCGATCGCTTAATTATGCGTGTGGCATGTATTGTCAAATCGAAAACACGTAAAACGAATCAAGCGCGGGTGTACATTCATTCCATTGTCCATAATTTATAAACGAATTTTGCAACAACAAAAAACGAAGCGAATCCAAGATTAAATAGCAGTCAAAGTTGACATAACTGCAAGTACATACTCAAGTATTTATTCAAAAATAAATTATTGAACAGCGGGAGAAGCACGCAAAGAGAAAAAAAAAACACAAATTCAACAAAAAACGTAATTTTGGCAACGAAAGTTGTGTACCCACAACTAAACACGAACCGTTCCACATTGGAAAACTGCAAGAGGAGTGGAGTGGAATTTGCAACAAGGTGGGAGGCAAAGGCGTTGGCGTTGGCGAACGCAGCAGCAGCAGCGCACCAGATGATTGTTGAGATAATTGCCTAATACAATTCAATGCAAAAGAGGTAATTTTATCCAATCAACCTGTAGGTGCACCTTTGTATATATGTATGTGTGCGCATACATACATACATGGCACATCTGTATTTCTGTATTGTTCATGTAGATGTTTGCATGTGTGTGTGCTTTACTAAATTTTCAGCGTTAATTGATTTAAGACAGGCTTTTTATAATATTATTTTTATTTCTTCAGTTACAAAATACAATTCGAACTTTCATATTGGGCGCTGCAAATATTGCTTATTTTCAATCGTGACATAAAACCATATGAGAGAAATACCAGTTGGTTGTTGATTTGTTTGTGTTAACGGCTTATAGCAAGGTGATGTGCGACGCGGGGTGTCGGGGGCTGCTGCTGCTGCTGTGATTTAATTTAACTCGGTCCCGCATTCGGTTTGCTTTGAGCTCAGCTTCCGTTCCGCTTTGTTTCGTTTGTTCGTTCAGTCAACGTCTTTGCTTTCGGTGTCTCATGCGCTTTGGTGTCCCATTTGTTTTTATCACGTTTCTGTTTATCTCTTTCCATTTTAAAAGTACTCAACATTTTTCAAATTGTTTTTCCCTGCTTTAAACATCACACATACAGTTATGTATATTAATAGAGAAGTGCATTTTGTTATCATTTAAGCAGACGAGATTATATTCAAATTACAAACTAAATAAACTCCGCAATATGTCCTATTAATTAAATAAAGGAATTTTTAGTTTATGCAATCCTAGCCCTCTTATCTTTGTTCTATAATTGTTATCGTATATTTCGAGCGTCAACTATTATCGGCAGCCATGCAGTCTGATTATGTGTCATAAAGTAGAAACTCCTCTGGGTGGGCCAGCGTCAATTTCCTGCCCCACCGCCACCTTGGAGTTGCAATTGCAACAATCAATGCAGAGATTACTTACCTGCTGTGGCTGTAACATGGACATTGATACATACATACATACACGCAAGTGTATATTTATATTCTTGCATTTTAGTGCAAAGCCACCCCTAACTCCAAAGCACAACACCAAACTCATCATGTTATGCTCTTTTGTTATGGGCCTGCGCATTGGAAATGATTGGCATTTGGTGTCAATTGGTAGTATTTCATTAGGCTAATATTGCCCTCGATCAGAGCCAATTAAGAGTATAAACTTCCATTAAAACCTTCCTTTCAAATTGAAATGCAGTTATTTTTCGTAATCGAGATTTGTAATTAGTTTTATTTACATGTGTATATCACCATATATAATCGCAATTATATAAACATATTTCTGACTTGCTCTCTTGTGATATTGTGTTTCCAGTACGCTGTACACTGTAGAGCGTGCCGCGCTTATCAGGTATTCTGGTGGTGTGTCATACGAAGTGCTCAAATTTCATTGTTTTAAATGCACGCACTCCCTCCCAGTGGGTGACTAAGAAGTCGCTCTCTCGCACTCTCTTCTACTCTGCTTATGCTTTTATGCTGGTCAAATTATGCGACTGGAGAGGCGTCGACGTCGCTGCCTATGTTGTGGCAGCGCCATGGAGAGACGTGGAGCGAGAGTAAACGAGAGTGCGAGAGCCTTCATGAGTTACAAAGCAGCGCCCCACATCGACGGTTGCTCGTCGCCCGTTTGTTGGGTTTGTTCGTTCGTTCGCTCGCTGCGTTTGTTCCATTAATTTAATTTGGAAATAGTAAAATGTAAAAATAGTTTAATATTGTGTCAAATAAGTGGACTTAACTATAGTCAAAATGTAATATTAATTGCCTTTGCTACCTATTGATAAATCGATAAGTGTATACAGTGTAAACCGCGCATTCTGCGTAATTCACCACACCCGCAAACCCAATGAGCAAACCCCCACTCCTTATAATATCGTTTGCTCTCTTGGCGTGTTGAGAATTTCATTTCCAGTGCGTAGTGCATTTTTACAGTAATCTATCTAAGGCAAGTGCCAAAGAAATTGTGTGTGGCAAATCGATTAAGTTTTTTTAAAGTTACAAAATATTACCGTACCTAAGTATAATATCGCGCAGCTCCATTGAAATGCTTTCGAGTTCCTTATCAGTTGAAAGTCGTATACAAATATATACATACACAGAAAAGCCAAGTGCGTTGCAAAGTGTTATTCATATCGGAAATATTTTGCTAACATTATTCTCCTTAATTGTGCTTGCAGCTGTTCCTAGAAACATAATAAAATATAATTTTTGAATACAACCCTGGGCAGACAGAAGGTTGGGTTTGTTTTGAAAAATCGATGTTGCTCGTTATTGAATATGCATGTGCGCGCTTCTGTTCTCTATCTCTCTCTCTCGCTCGCTCGCTCTCGCTCTCTCTCACACACCCTCTTGAACCAGCTGTTTTGGGGTTCAGTTATGTCGCAATTGACGTGTCGGTTAACGGGAGCTATTTTCTATATTCTTAATTCAAGCACATTTTCATGTGTACATTTTCTGTAGTCTCCAGGTTAAGTTCCCTTAAAAACTAATTTACATTTTTGGTAATGATTTCCATTTATTTTGTTTCTTTATCTTGGTGGTCCCAATGCAAATACCTGAATAAAATAATAAATAAATATTTATATATGTAATGGCAAATACAATTTTATATTTGTGACAATCTGTTTTGTCAGAAGTCGATGGATAAATATGGGCGCATTCGTAACTGGTACACAATAAGCAAAACCAATAATTGAATGGCGAAATAAATTTCTTTATTAACTGCTAGCCAAAACCGAATGTAAAGTGTTATTACTCGAATCTGTGGGCCATATATGAGCCTGCAGAGGCGTCATCATCGCCCACATGACTTGTGAGTGCTTGTGTGTGAGTGCATGTGTGTGTGTGTGTTTTGGCGCAACAGATAATAATTATTCTTAACTCTAAACAAAGCGAATTGACCGTCAAACTCTATCGCAGCTAGTTATTTTCGTTATTTTGTTTTCAATCTTTAATATTTTAATATGTGTAGTTAAAGCAACTCACCTGTAAAACATAATGGATTAATGGACTTCCAATTGCTTACCACTTGAAGAGAGGAACAGAAGCGTCTGTTTGTTGCTGTTCATTAAAGATAAAAGTTCATTTCAGAATTGAAATCTAAAATCGTAAATCAAATAGCGTATTATGTATAATGCCAAGCCAGCAGTAGGGAATCGGTGGGCTCATTAGAATATGTGCAGGGGATCTTATTCTTCGAGTTGTGTCAGGAAATTGGGTCATTCGCTTTGAAAACTTATATGTTTTTTTATGGTTGATTTATTTGGGGATTTGTATAATTGATTTATCGAGTTGTTCAAGTTTGCCAGCTCTGGCGACTATTTTATTTCTGCTCTCTGCACCTTTGCGACATGGAGGGACCCTTTGTTTTATTACAATTGTGCGTCAGGTGCTGACATATTAACTTGAATGCATTTCAGCTGCTTTTAAATAACATTTTCTCAATAATTTGAAGCCGCGTCAGAATAGATCATGGAAGTATTACATAAATATGTGGCTAAAGATGAATGAATAATGATAAATATTATTAAATAACTTTAATAGTACGTTTCTAATGAGGGTCGATGAGAAATTCTTTTCTATGTACTGCCATTGAACATTGAACGAATATACATATAAATATTTGCTTGGAAAGTGATCTCTAGTCGTTTTATTCTAATTTGACTTGAGAATATGCTTGTTTATAGCTCAGCTTGCTTCTCTACTTCAATATGATTCACTCTTTTTGTAGTATAAATAATTGGACCCCGTACTGTGTTTATTTGTCGTAATTTTATACTGCGGCAACAAGGTTTTTTTTAGTGAAGAGAATTCAGATACGCTCACATACAGCTTTATTTATAATATAAACATACATTTATTTGATACGATGTGTTTATAATTTTATAATGAAACTGAAATCGATCGCTTGAGGCGTTCTAAATGAATAACTTTTCCGATCATAATGCAAATTTGACTTGACGCTTAACCAAGTAAACGTGAATAAAAATTAATCTTACGTATCAAAAAACAAAATGTGCAAGTTCTGTGAAAGGAAATCCATTGAAACTTCCCTATGAACCCCTCGCGTTTGTAACATAATCCATATCCTATCCCTAAGACGGAAATACGTGAGTCACAAACCCCTATATTTAATAATTGCTGTTGAAGTAAGCGATTGACAGTTAAAGGCCAACAACGACCCACATTCGCAGTTTTTTTTTTTCGTATCTACACCCGAGTACGCACATGTAGGTATTTATATGTATATTGAAACTTAAATTCATGTACATGTGTGTACATATGGCAATTGTATTATTCTGTTTTTGCATCTTGCCGCTGCGTGCTTAAGTGCTTAATTCTGCCTTCAACCCGAATCTCGTTTCACGCTTCTCCACATCGATTGTCGCCGTCATGCACATATATATAAATATACTTATATATGAGTGTAAGCCCACCTTTTTATAGTAATTTCTTTTTCTTGCTGTTCCAAACGCTTTATTCAGTCTCGCCCTTGCCGGAAACCCATAGCACACAAGCAGAAGGAGACTTCTCTATTTGCTAAATATTTATTAAAGTGTGACTGTGATTGTAACCAGATGAAATGGGCTTAGGAATATGTATAAATGGGGTACATCTCAGTGGATCCCTCTTAAGTGTATAGTCTTAATTTTACCTGCGCGGTTTATCTTGCTTAAGTTTTTTGCTATGGTTAGTTGTCTTAGTAAATTAGGCACTTGTTGCCGCTGTTCATGTGGGTGCCTAGTGCGCAACCGAATTCCCGTGCGAACTCCTCCGAGTTACTCAGTGGCCCGTTGACATCCCAGCGCTGGGGCGTGTGCTGCATGAGGGGCATTGCCTCGGATGCGGGCTGCTCGTCCGGCTTGGCCCAGCAGCGGAGCTGAGCAAAATATATGAAGAAAAGCTGCGTGTTGGTGAAGTTGAGCTCGGGCAGCGTCTCTCGGAAAAGCAGAGGTTTCAGCTTATAATCGACCAGCTCCAGCCAGCCCAGGTACGCATTGAAGGCGACATTCAGAGCTCCGCCGTCGGCAATGATTTCTCTCAGGCGCGTTGCATTGCGGAACTCGCCGGGCTGGTTCGACAGGTAATTGCTGTATTGGGCACGCTGACACTCGGTGGCGTTCCGATAGCCGGCCATTGTCAGCTCATTCCAGGGCGTCGTCGCTTGGGGGTGTCGGTTCCAGCCCTCGTCGTCAAAGGCCTGCAGCAGTGCACTGGCCAGTCGTTGTCCCAGCAACGCGTATTTCATCGCCTTGGGATAGTAGTAGTTGTAGTAGGGTGCCTGCATTAGACCCCAGCCCACGAGAACCGCTTGCTGGCGAGGCACCAGCGCTGCGCGCACCTCGAATGCATTCACGGTGCCCTCGCGGATCTGTCCAAATTCATTGCCCCGCAGCGTGTTTAGATATTCGCGGGCATTAAAGCGAAGGGTTGTCTCCAGCCTTCGCCAGTAGTCTTCGTTTTTCTGGAACTGCAGACCCGAGAGATCAACGCCCTGGTAGTCTGGCAACTGGGTGTGGTATTGGGACAATCTGGTCCTGGCCGTCCGTCGATCACTTTCGTCCAGCCAGCCGACCTTGAGCTGTTGCTCAAAGGCTTTCACCAGGTCGCTGAACACCTGCTCCATGTCATGCTGTGCGTCATCGCGTTGCACGTGGCGTTGGTACATGTCGCCCAGGACCTGCGGGAAGAGCCGCTGCATCACATGGACACACTGACGTGGCCGCCGCATGGCCTGCTCCTCTGGCGGCTGATTCAGCTCCAGCAGCGCCCTGTATATAATGTAACCGGAAATTGTTATCGGATTGTTGGCTTTCGCTGTGCGCACCAGGTGTGTCAGATAGCCCTGGGAACGCAGGTACACAGAGTCCGTATAGGCGTCCTCTAAAATGCTCTCGACAAAGAGCTTAAAGTCCAGCCAGTTGCCCAGCTTGGTGGTCAGCTCGGTCAGTGTCATTCGTGGATAGAGCGAGCTACCGCCGGGTTGCTGGCGCAATCTCTCCTGCCCAATGCGTGAACGTCCACCGTAGACGGGGGCCTGGACTGATTCGCCTGATTTGCCAGGCTCGGTGCCCGGTAGGGTCTCCTCCTCTCGCATGCGCTTGCAAAGGTCAAATTCAAAGCGAACAATGTCGCCGCTGAATCGCGCCGCCTCGCCACTCTCCATGGAGAACCAATCCCGCATATTATCCGCCACTTGCTGCTGGATCTGCTCGTAAATCTCGTCGCGCACATTCGCCTGCCGCGTGGCTATTGCGCTGCAGTGCTCGGCTGGTATGATAGTCAGGCGGGGCTCGCCCAGGTAAATACTGTTGCCGCGCAGCTGCTGCAGATTGAGGTCCACCTCTACCCCGATTAGTATATCCAGGCCATAGTTGCGGCGCAGCGCCGCCAGCATTTGCAGCCAGTGATAGTCATGCTTCCAGTTCGAATTGGGCACATTGCGCAGTCCGCCGTGCTCTCGCAGAATCTTCATTAGGAATTGTCGCCGCTCGGCCCTGTTGGCCTCCACGGCGACACAGGCATCGTAGAAGCTGCGCACCTTGCGCACATTTGCTGCGCTGGCTGCGCTGTACTCGTTGGGATGGTGCTGCGGCGGCAGCGGTAGTGTCAGCAAGTCCTGCAGTTGATCCGCTATTTGCGCCTCGACCAAGTGCTGTGCCGTGATCAGCTCACCAGCGCGCAGTTGGCGATTGTGGTACCGTCCCCAGTTGCCGCAAGCGTACTCGTAGAAATCCACGCAGGGATCTGCGCTCAGATTCATGTACTTGTGCATGTCTCTGGCCATGGTCTGGCGCACTTTCTGCTCCTGGCGATTGTCAACGTTGATGTTGCTGTGGTTGGGCATGGCGCCGGCGGCTTGCGGCACAACACCTGGCTGCATGCCCGCCCGATTTATGTTGTTGTACCTGTATTGTGTGCCGGCCCCGTAGACCTTCCGAGCAAGGTGAAACAGGAATAGCGACAGAAATAGAGCAACTCGTGTAGTTCCCATTTTAGCGTTCGAAAATCGACTGAGCCCGGCGCTGAATTATGAGCGCCGCTATCATCTTTTCGCTCATGAACTTGACGAATTGGGTCAAGTTGGCCGACTGAGGCCCAGTTCCTAGGGTTATCGCCGTAGAGACACGCTCTGAGGCCGGCAAGGGAAGTAAACAAAATCGACCTTGCACGTCGACCATTTGCAACTGTTCAGCAATTGAATAAATAAACAATATATGTATATAATTCCAAAGCTTTATTCAAATGAAAATATATTCATTCTCATGGTTTTAAGTCCACATATTGGTCTTAGTAGTAAGTCTAACTTATCTCCACCCACTCGCTTCCATTTGAATGTATGGTATCTGTAAATGCTTTGTCAATATAAAGGAAAGACATTTTAGTAACATAATTCTTATCTTAAACTAAAAATGGGTTTGGAAATATTATTGTAAATAGTCAGTAAACAATACTTAAACGATTGAAATAACTAGTCTCTCCAGGTGCTGTCTAATATAGCAAATAGCTTAATATCGTTGCAAAGCATTGACTGCTCCATCAGTAAATGGTACACTTTTCTGAAGGATTCATTGGTGATCCGGCTGGGCAATGGAATTCACGTGCGAAATCTGCCAAGTTTCTTAACGGCCCATTTACAGCCAGTCGAGTCCAGCTGTGCGATTGCCGGACACTATACGTGATCGTAGACCATAAATTGGGTTCGCCATGTTGCTGCTCTTTGGGTCGACAGTGCTGCTGGGCAAAGGCTAGGAAGAAGAGTGCTGTGTTGGAGTAGTTCAGCCCGGGAAGGGTCTCCTTAGTGAGACGCACGAAGTCATTGTTGGGTGCCTGCAAGCCCAGCCATGTGAGGTAGGCGTTAAAAGCAATGTTCAGACCGGCACTGGCATTTATTAGGAGCTTTGTGGCGGTTGAATTGCGCTGCAGATACTCCTCCACGTGGCGTCCAAAGCATTCACTTCGATTCCGATACCTATAAGCTGTCAGTGGGTCCCAGTTGTCATGCTCGAGCAGGCCAACCGACCAATGCAGCTCGTCGAAGGCCGTGGCCATCTGCCGGGCCAGCACGGTTCCTAATGTAGCGTAGCGCAGGGCATGGCCGTAGCGCTCATCGTAGTCGGGCGGCTGCAGCAGCGCCCAGCCCATCTCCAGCCGCCGTTGAACTGGCCGGTACTGCACCCGAGTTTCATAGGCCTCCACTGGATCGGCCGGCATTGGCGGACTCTCCTCAAGTCGGCGCTTCAGCTGCTGTGCCTGCACCTCACCCAGAAGCTGACGTAGATTGTGCCAATAGTTGCTCCGCTCCAGAGTTAGCCGCAGTGCCAGAGGTTGCTCGTAACTTGGCAGTGTTATTTGTAGATCGCTTAGCTTGCGCTGAGCAACGCGTCTGCTGCCCTCTTCCAGCCAGTCGGCGCTTACGCTCTGCTTTAGTGCATCCTTCAACTGGTCGTAAAGCTGAAGCAGCTGCAGTCTCAATTCCTCCGTGACGTACTGACTGGCATACAGTTCGCCCAAAGCAGCCGGCAAAAGGCGCTTAACCGTGGCCAAACAGTAGGCTGGCCTTTGCCCCGGCTTATCCTCCAGCGGAAATATAAGGCCAGCGACTGCCCGATACATTACATAGTTGGCTATCTGGCTGCCATTGCGGGTACTCAAAGTGTGCTTCAGTTGGCGATAATAGTCAGGGGCTGCCATGTAGACGGGCCTGAAGATAGTTTGATCGTAGATGCTGCTCACATATGTCTTGAAATCCAGATCGTAGAGCTGGGCAAGCTCAGATAGTGTCTTGCGGCTAAAATTGGCCGTATAGAGGTGTTGCTCGGCATTCCAAGGTTCCAAGCCATGCATTCCGCCGCATAGTTCATGTTCGAAGCTGACAATCTCGCCTGCGAGGCGGGCGGACTCCTCTTTGCCCATTGCTAGCCAGGTCTTAAGCTGGGCGGCCACCAGCCGTTCGATCGCCTTGTATGCCGAATCGCGTCCATCGAGGTGGCTTTTGGTGCACAGATCCGTGGGAATTAAGGTGGTCGGCTCACTTAAGTAGATGCTATTCTCCTGCACACTGGCATAGTTGTAGCTGACGCGCAGCCCGATGAGGATATCCATGCCATAGTGTCGTCGCAGTCGGCCTGTTACCTGGGGCCAGTTGTATTCCAGGTTATATGCAGCCCATTTCGAGCCGGGAACGGCTGGGAAGCCACCGTTTTGCTGAATGAAGTCGCTGAGAAAGTCCTGCTGCTGCTGGCTCTGATGGGCCTGGGCCACAAGGCAGGATTGGTAAAATTCTTTGGCCTGACGTGCCAGCGCACTGTCCTTCCGATGTGCACTCTCCTCCAGCAGCCGCACTAAATCTGCATCTATACGGTGCTCCAGCTTAGACAGCGGCGTGGCCTCCGTTTCCCAATTGCCGCAGGCATACTCGTAGAAATCGCTGCAGGGACTGGCACGAAGGTTCATCTGACGACGCATCTCATGCGCCTTGTTCTGACGCACTGTCTCCTCCGTCTGGAAAACGCGCTGAAACGCAGTGCCATTTCCAGGCACCTGGCCGACGTATCCAAGCAACAGGGTCAGCAGCAAGAGAAATTTTCTGACATGCTGCTGCATCTTTGGGTCGCTGTAAACTGTCAACAGTCGCAGCGACATTCGTTTCTCTGTCCGGCCTTAAAGTGTTGCTGATAAGTCCGCAGTTCAACGCGGGTTATCACGAGAGAGCATAAGAGCGGGAGAATGGAAATACAAGGCTACAATTCTTGACTGAAAGTGTGTTTGCTATGAGGAGGAATCTTGTCGAAGTCTGGACAATTTTATCATATGGTCTAAAAAGAGATTCGAATGTGCAAAGCTTTATTGGACTTGTATAATATGTTAGATATGTGTCGCAGATACAAAATGATGTGATTAGCTATTCAATAGAGTGCGCACTTGAAGCGGGCATTTAACTTGTCGTCTCTGGAGCACCTGAAGGCATTCGCGAACTGCTCGGAATTGGAGAGCGCTGTGTTGACACGCAGCTGTTCGGGTAGCTCGTCGAAGATCTCCAGGGAATCCGGGTAGTCGGAGCAGTAGAGCTGGGCATAGGCCAAATAAAAGAGTTCGTTCTCCGAGTGATCGAGTAATGGCAAGCGTTCCCGCTGGTAGATGATGGGCGTCTCGGCCGAGTTCTTGAGCCATTTTGTGTAGGCGCGATATGCGATATTTAGTGCGCCGTTGTCGGCGACAATTCGGCTCAGCAGACCTTTGTCCTTGACGGGCTTATTCCTGAACTGTACATATATGGCGTACTGCTCCTGGAAACACTGGGCGCGTCGGGCGTAGGAGCTCTCCGAGGTGGTATCCCACCAGTTATTTCGATATCCATGTCGGTCGAAGCGTCTGCCCACATCGTCGAAGCCATGCAGCATCTGGCGGGCCAATAGAACGCCCAGCGTGCCGTATTTCAGGGCGTTAGGATAGGCGGGATCCCAGAAGAAGCGCGCTTGCAGAAAAGTGATAGGTATTTGCATCTTGTTGGTGGTCAGCTCGTAGTGCGGCACCTTATACACTTGGTCCGTCAACTGCGGCTCCTCCACCAGCTTCGATAGCTGTCGCTGCGTGTGCCACTGCAAGACTCTCACCAAATTCTGATAGAACTGTTCCGGATGCAGATGCAGGCCGTGCATCTGTCGGATGAGTTGTGTGTCATCGTGGTTGCGGAACTGCAGCTCCAGCGCTTCCAGCTTGGCGATGGCTTTCTGGCGGGTGTCCAGCGTGAGCCAGTGCAGATCTGTGGATGCCTGCAAATCCTCACGGAACACTCGCTTGATGTCCGCCCACGTGGACTGCAATTCGTTGATCATGTCCATGTTGTTGTAGTTGCGATGGAACAGACTCTCTAAATGCTGTGGAAAGTATTTGCGCACCAGCTGCACGCACCAGATCCCTGGCTGGACTGTCGCCGGAACACGTGCCTGGTCCAGAGTATCCAATGCGCGCCAAATGGTGTAATTGGCCAAATGCAGCTTCGGCGTGTTGCGGATCACGTCTACCAGATTGGACATGTAGTCCTCAGGCGTCTCGTACAGATCCACGTACATGGAATCGTTGAAGATCATCTGCAGATAGCGGCTGACATCCACGTAGTTGCCATAGGCGGCCTTCATCTCGGCGGCCGTACGTTGTCGGGTCGTCTGCTCCAACGTAAGCGCCGCATTGTGCGGCAATCCCTTCGCCAGCTGCTGCTCAATCTGCAGAACCTGTGCGGCCACCTCCTCATGCCAGCGGTCCGGCTGCTCCGGAAAGTAACCCTCCAGCTTCTCTCGGATTGAGCGCTCGTAGCGCTCGCGAGCATCATGGTAGCCTGCATCCAGATATTGACGACGATGGCCCAGCGGCAGCTGCGGTGCTCCCAGCTTGAGTCGATGCATATGCTCCTCCTTATAGTCGAGCACAACGTCCAGGCCGATGAGTATGTCCACCCCCAAGCGACGCTTCAGCATGGCCACCACTTGCAGCCAGTCGTACTCGTAATGGTACCAGGATGGCACTCGGATCTCTGGCCAACCGCCACGAAAATCGGTTACCTGCAGCAGAGCCGCCAGCGCAGAGGCCGTGTTATTTGCCTGGACAGAGCACGAGCCATAAAAGCTTTTCAGCAGACGATCCGCGCTGCTGTCAGCGCCAGGCTTCGTGCTCTTGAGCATATCGGCGCTCTTGCGTACGAACAGCTCCTGCAGCTCCTCGAGATAGTTGGTCTTCTTGTTGTGGAGACGCGCCGGGTGCAGACGCGGCCAGTTGCCGCAGGCATAGTTGTAAAAGTTGTCACACGGTCTCGGCTCCTCCGTGGTCAGGTAGGCCTTGATGTGGGCTGCCTTGGCGAGGCGCAGTATATCGTTGGTGTAGTTGCTGGCCAAAGGATTCGTGCCAGCACAGCTCCAAATGATCGACAGCAGGGCAAAGCCTGCCAGCGAGCGCTTCCAGTTTTCCATATTATTATTGGACTATTTTTTTGCGACGTGATATGTTCCGTTTAGTTGTCGAAAGAAAACTAAGCTCAAATTGAGCGATGCGTCGATTTTTGACTGGGGCGGAGGCTTATCATCATCAGCGGCAGCAGCAGCAGCAGCAGCTTGATTCTTGATTAATTAATTAGCTTTATTAACCGTTGCAACAAATTTGCTCTCCGTCTCCGTCTCAAATGGCCCGCCTGACCCAATTCTATTGCCGTTCCGCTCACACTCAGTTGGCCGGGCATCATTCGCGTAATTGTTGTCGCTTCTCGCGCACTTGACCCACAAGGTAGCATCATATTTTTGTTTAGTTTTGCAGGGGCTTTTACTTTTAGTTGGCCTCCGTTCTACGTATATGTGTGCATAATTAAAATTTGTGTTTTCCGCACTTAAGCTGTTTGTGTATTTGTATAATTAATAATTCCCTTATTCGTTTCCTCTCTCTTTACAGGAAAAACATTCTGGCAAAGTTCTGCTACACTTTGAGCAACTGGCGTCTTTAATTAAAACAGCCTCTGGTTGTTTGTTTTTTTTTTACTGAATTGCCGAAAAAGTGTTGTCCAGAAATTGCATTACGCATTGACCTCCTGGGTCCAGGAATTAACCGAAAAACGCCGCAACAAAAGGAAACTTCTCAGACGGTAGGAATTGATTTTTCTTTTGTAATATTTATGACTATTCTAATCTTGCGTAGATTCTTGTGTTTTTACAAAGTTATCTCGATTATCACAATCGATGATCATTTGTTGGAAATCTATTTGCATTGCTTAGAACAGATACAGATCCAGTCTGTATATTACTTATTTAAATAAATTAATTAATATACTACTCTGAGGATTGGTTAAATATTGTTGGCTACCCTCACTTACAATAGAAATAATACTGGTTCCGCAGTTAGCCGACGATCACCTTAAGGGTTTTCCCGCCGAGTCGTGTGTCCAGGTCGAGTGGCCTTATGCTTATATTGTACTTGACATGGTAGCCGCTGTCATCGGCCGTATAGACGACCAGCTCATTGTAGACGGTGCTGCTTGAATTCAAGTCCTTGCCGGGCAGTATCAATTGCGAGCTGCGTTTGCCCGTAATAATCAGTTCGGGCTCCCCCGTCTTGTTGTTCGAGGTGTTTAGCGAGCCCGTCTCATTGCGTTCACTGTGAACCTCGCGAATGCTGCGAACGTCAATCGATAATTATTGCTGTCGATTCGTAGATCTGTTAGAAAACTTACTGGAATTCGTAGAGCACCTTGGTGGCGGCATTATTGGGCTCGATATAGGCAAAAACCACTAGTAAGAAGCATATTATCTGCCAGCCGTTCATTTCTTAGCTTCACTATTTCACAACGATGCAAATACGGGCTAAACTGCGATTCCTCTGACCATTTTAGCTCAAGCTCTTACATTGCACTGAGCGTGTACAATTTCTATCGCTATTTGATATATGCAAGGCGATATTTACTGTGGTAGCTACGATTGTGACTGCACATAGTACCAATAAACGGGTTTGACCGGTCTCTGACGATGCAATTGAGAGGTTCAGAATCACGCTTTCATTAGCAAATATTGAATGAGCGATTCCGCATCGCTACGTTCTACGGTCAGGGGAACCAGTTTTATCTCAATCGGAAAGATTTCTGTCTTTGTACTTGTATTTGCATTTGTATTGGGCTCGATTCATAATTACATTGACCGACAGTAATGATTGACAGTAATTGCTATTTTGATTACGAGCCTTGCCATGTTCACATATCGAGGGGAAAATCACTGCGACTTTTGGAAAACTTTTCACTAAATAATTTTTTAACTTGCAATTCAAATAATTATTCTACAATACGAGAACGACAATTATACATTGCTAAAGCTCTTGAGAATTCCCATCTATTTGTTTATCTGAACACAAAATGCAACTTTAAATTAATGTTATTTATTATTTGAACAGACATTTGTGCTATTGAGCCAAGTAGAACCTTAGCCCAGGATTGTGAGTACTTTTAAAAGCTTAACGCTTAATCTTGGCTCGAAATGCATAGGTCGAGGCTCAATAATTTGCACTTCAGTCGTGATGCTTGGATGATTGTCAAATGTTTTGCCTTCAGTACTCGTTGTGGGAATCGTGCTGGACGAATTTAACTCAAGGGTTTCCGTTGTTCCCGCAGTGGAAATCGAAGTGGATTTTGTAGGTTTCATTGTTGTCTCTTTTTTATGTGCCATATTTACAGCATAGGTCTCTTCATAGGTCCGAATTTTAGAAATAGATCTTATTGTGGTGGTTGAGATTGGCTCGGATTTGGATTGGTCGATCAAGAGTTCATCTGGTGGATGTGCCATTTTAGAACTAGTTTTGAATGTTGTAGTTGAGATGGGCTCGGATTTGGATTGGTCGATCAAGAGTTCATCTGATGGATGTGCCGTTGAGCTTGGCACTGGGAATAGATTATTCATTTTATTGTCATTTAAGGCTTCACCCATAGTTTTCAGTAAATTCATATTTAAGGGCTGAGCACTTAGAGACGATAGTCCCAACAGAATAGTGAAGAAAATCTGCAATTGTAGTAAATATCAATGCCTGCCAAACAGTTTTATTAACATTCCGATACTTACAACTAGTTGCATTTTGTCTGGCGTACTGTTTACTTATCCCACAGCACAGCGTGTTTTATAGTCGTCGATGCATAGTTAGCGATTCATAGAAATACCCATAGAAATGAAAACAAGCTCTCCGCTGGGCGTTAAGATTCAATCCAGTTAAATAGTAGCTAACGTTTTGGAAAAGGTCCATCCCTAATTGGACAGGTAGACACACTTTTGAAGCGTACCGAAGTTTAACTGATTCAGTATTTCGTAATGTTGGAAAAATACCATATTGAAAATTGTCTGTAGAATATATATAGGATTGATCTTACTGTAAAACTAGTTATTTGTGTGCGTATAGTTGTTAAATTTGATTAAGCTTCAAATCATTGCGAAATGAACTTTCTTTGGCAGTTGAGGTTTTTCCCATAACTATCAATAAAAAGGCAGGAGGCTCTGTTGTCTTTTTAGTGCTTTATTGCGAGCATATTCTTATCAAGCTAATTTACTCAATAATTATACATGGGCTTTAAATATTAAAGCTTATGGCACATAATAATTATGGCTTTACAGGTACTTGGTAATATTAGGACTTATAGCTATACTTAAGGGTATTAGGAACAAATATACATATATTTTATTCGCGTAATTTGAAAGATTAGGCAAGAATTTTGAGCAGCTTTCCCGATAAAGAAGTCACTGGCTGGGTTGGATACCGCACAGATCTCCGAAATATACTTTCCTGCTGCACAGCATATGGTTTGGTTTCGGTAGCGTAAGGAATTAGAATCTGCTCCAACTTGGTGTAGTTTGGGATACGAGTACCAACGATCGGGTGCCTCTTGTAAGTAAGAATTTGGTTCTTGAAGTTTGGAGGATTGGCTGAAGATGAGAATATCCCAGAAGTGCGGAATGGCCTTTAGTTTACGCTAAGTCTCGCGCTATGTGTATTTTCTCTTTGATTCCAAATGGAATTAAGAGTTGATCGAACCCCGGGCTTTGGCTTTTATAGTAGCGTCTGGTGCCGAGTGCATTGCCCATGGCACACGACAAGTTGCCATAGGTGAGATCGGCGCACGTCAGAGGCGCGTTGCAATTGCCCGGAATTTTCCCAGCGCACTTCTAGTGGATAAAAAAAAAAAAAATCACCGTACCGACCAATTAACTGCCATAAAATTGACACTATTTTTAGTTCAGCCAGTCATCAAAAGATCTACTCTTATCGATCCATTAAAAGATGCAAAATGTATCGATTACGTTTAGTTGCTGGCGATAGATGATTCACATGTCTATAGTTTAAAGAAATGTATTGTAAAGTAAGAAAATGACCTTTGGCTAGTTAACCAATGTTACCTTCTCTTCTCCGAGGGCGTTTTCCAGTTGACGTCAAAATTTTGCATGACTTGATTCAACATATTGCAAGCGAATTCTGCCCAAGTTCTGACTAATAACTAATGTATGTACTCAATGTTGGTGTGATTAATTCAAGTTATTTGTATTCAAAATGTTAATTACCATTTCAAAATATTTTACATATTTTTATTTAAGACTTAAAACTTTAAAACTGCTGCAAAAATTTAAAATTTAAATTTAATTTACCACGAAAACAAGAAAAATAAGTTCTAATTGAAAAGCGGGGCAAAGCGAAACACTGTTTGAAAATATTTTGGAGAGAGGATATTCGCGAAGAGAATATTACATACTTAATTTAAAGTTTTTTTTTTCTTTCAAGTTTGCCATTTTAGTTGTAAAGTTCTTTATCAGTTAAATTCTTAGTTTTTAGTGTCACCCTGCGAAAAAAAAAACAACAAAGCATTCAAATGAAAAAGAAAAAGAAGCACAGTAAACATAAAAAAAAAATATTTATAATTTTGTTGTTTGTGTTATGCGAAAGAAACTCACGTGTATCCCCTCTTCCAAAATTATTTATTTTCAGACAAATAGAAAAGTGTTTTGCGCATCTGCCACCCCAAATTAAGCAATCTCTGTAGATCAAATACCAAATCGAGCCAAGGCTCTAAACATATCTTTCGCTAACGAACACCTATTTATGAACTGTAAATAGTACTGCCTAACAATCGATACTAAGCATACACGGTGTGGGGTTTTCTGTACCGCTGTGCTGCGGCAGCACCTGTAGCTACTACCATGGGCGCCAACGTATCGCAGCTGGAGCGCGAGATCGGCTCTGATCTGTTCCCGCCGAACGAGCACTACTTCGGGCTGGTTAATTTCGGGAATACCTGCTATAGCAACTCGGTGCTGCAGGCGCTGTATTTCTGCAAGCCCTTTCGCGAGAAGGTGCTCGAATATAAGGCCAAGAACAAGCGGCCCAAGGAGACGCTCCTCTCCTGCCTGGCCGATCTCTTCTACAGCATTGCCACGCAGAAGAAGAAGGTCGGCTCGATAGCGCCCAAGAAGTTCATAACACGATTGCGCAAGGAGAAGGAGGAGTTCGACAACTATATGCAGCAGGACGCCCATGAGTTTCTCAACTTTTTGATTAATCACATTAACGAGATTATTCTGGCCGAACGCAACACGGGCGGCACCGGGAAGACAGCCACTGGCGGCGCCATTCCTGGCCCAAATGGTGGCCAAACAGCGCCAGGGAACAGCAGCACAACAACAAAGCTGAGCTCCAACTCGAATTCGTCGAATTCCACATCGACCTCGACATCCAATTCGACGGCAACCAACGGCAATTGCAGCAACTCGACCGGCTCGCTGAGTGTGCTGGACGGCAATGGGAGTCTAACGGCCACGACCACGCCCATAGCACAAACAAACGGGGCCAACACGGAGCCGACATGGGTGCACGAGATCTTCCAGGGAATACTTACGTCAGAGACACGCTGCCTCAACTGTGAGACGGTGAGCAGCAAGGACGAAAACTTCTTCGATCTGCAAGTGGACGTTGATCAGAACACATCCATAACGCATTGCTTGCGCTGCTTCAGCAACACGGAGACCCTCTGCTCGGATAACAAATTCAAGTGCGACAACTGCTGCAGCTACCAGGAGGCGCAGAAGCGGATGCGCGTCAAGAAGCTGCCAATGATACTGGCGCTGCACTTGAAGCGCTTCAAGTACATGGAGCAATTCAATCGGCACATCAAGGTGTCGCATCGCGTCGTCTTTCCGCTTGAGCTGCGCCTGTTTAACACCTCGGACGATGCGGTCAATCCGGACAGGCTTTACGATCTGACCGCGGTGGTTATACACTGCGGATCGGGACCGAATCGCGGCCATTACATAAGCATTGTGAAGAGTCACGGACTGTGGCTGCTCTTCGACGATGACATGGTCGACAAGATTGAGGCCTCGACCATCGAAGATTTCTACGGCCTCACCTCGGATATACACAAGTCCTCGGAGACCGGCTACATTCTGTTCTATCAATCGCGCGACTGCGCTGCGTAAACCATTTTAGTTGCCTTTGATTAATTTGTTGCAAATTAAATATTTGGCTCAGTGCGTCAAATTTAAGTAAAAAGTTTCTCGTATTGCCTATTATAGGCGAATTTTATGTTCATTCACTGATTTTATAACCCCCCTAACCATATTAATAAACAATGCTAAACGTTAGTTAAGTGTGTAGTGTAAAGATTATTGTGCTAGGTCAGTATTGCATTATTTGTGCAAGCGAGTTCAACTTGCCGGGGGCCTGCCGCCGTTCGCCGAGTGGGTAAACATTACGTGCATATATTACTTGCATATTCAGGCTTGTAATTTCCCATACATCTCAGCTTGGCTGTAATCTATGCCACTAATTACCAACTAAATGACAAGCTTTGCATTTCAATAGAATTCTCCCGCCGGCCGTTAACAATGGCATCTCAGCTGAATTGTCCGGCTTGTTAGGTGGTCCGCCGAACAGTCGTGCGTCCGATTTCTAATTGGCAACTCAAGAAGTCAACGTAGTCATAAGTCTTTTCCAGCTTGGATGACCGACGGCGGCTTAGTCACAAATGTGTCATGGAGCACGAGTAAGTCGCCCGAAAGAAACTGGTTGGTTGAAAGAAACATGTGCGCCTTCTCATAAATCAAATTACGTATAACTTATTGGTTTTCAATGCAAACAAATAGAAACAGCCACAACATCATTCACCTGAGGTTCAGTACAAAAAATATGTATTTTTTGATCAGCTGTAAAAATAATGCCACAATACCACCATTTTTGTATGTACATCGTAACTAAGAGTCTGTCGTAGCCTTATTAGGCCAGTTCTTAACGATGATATATTATATTATATTTAATTGCAATTTAAATTAGCTATGGAGTCTTTGGGGGTTTTTCATCAGTTCATCTTTAGTACATCCCAATCTTTATTACGCCAGTTCTCAACAATTATATATTGTACTATACTATATTTATATACATATATTATTATATTGATTTGTTAAAAAAAACTACATTAGCCACACAGACAATTTAAATTAGCTATGGACGCGTTTTTAAAAGCATTTTATAAGCCAATTCGTCGGAGTCTTTGAGGGATTTGTCATCAGTTTATCTTTAGTACATCAAATCTTCATTTCGATGACATCGCTATCTGAGGTGAAAACTACGGATGGTTGCCAAAACCGGTTGAGTGTCAAATACTGAAGTTGTTTTTGAGTTGATTGAAATTGTTTCCCAATTTATGTACTAATAAATATGTATATACGCACAATATACATGCATACACAATGAAAGACAGACAGACAAGGCTGCAGTTGCGCACATTTGTTGCTTGTCATGTTCGAGTTCGAGTTCGAGTCCGAGTCGAGTTTAGACCCGACCCGTTGCTTGAGTCCCGCAGCGCACTGAATTGATTAGACCGACTAGACTATTCCGCATTTATGTGCCTGGTTATTACGCATTATTGCTGGAAAAGACTTTCACTCAACTTCAAAAAGAAAACTAAGCAATTTTCCTATGTGGAATTTAATTGGTATTTGACGCATTTTGCTGGTTTGTTTTTTCAGTGTGATATGCAACATGTTGTTTTTGTGGCTGTGTCATTTGTTGCAATCAAATTGCCGACAGCAGGCACATGTCAAGCCAAGTTGCAACACATGCTGCCGTCTTTGTCCCTTTGGAGTTTGTACAAAACAGAACAAATCATTCTTATCAGTATTCGAGGCGTGACAAATATAGTTTTGATGTCGCATTTGTGGAAGCTTAGCCCTGTCAATGTAAAATTCGTATAACTCTGACGAGCTTCTTGCCACACCAAAGAACGGGCTTCATGTCTCTTTAATTAGCCTGATGCCATATGTGGCGTTAACTGTTGGGGGCAGATCACCCTATTTTTCTTCGAATAATGGCAGCGCTGGGGGGCTCATCTCCCTCTCTTTTGGGCTGACATAATTACAATCTGCTACAAAATTAAATATGTCATTACATTTTTAAACCAAAACACTTTACCATATGTGGACTCAACAAATAGATATTTTAAAATTAACCTAATTTCTTGTTGGTTGATTTAGCATCTAAAATTTATGCATTTTCGCTACTACATTTTTTTAAAAAACATCATCGCTTTCCTTTTAAAATTCAAGAATTTTGTTTAAATTTGCTGGTGTTAAAATACGTTTATTTTTATTATCCTCACTTTAACTTGAATAACTTTCCTAATAGCAATTTTTTCCATAAAATATCCTCTAGATAAATCATTGATTGATTGTTTATCTGAAACTCGTATATTTTTGGCGTTATTTAAATATTTTGACTTTAAGCGAAGATCATCTTTGAGAGACGTACAAACGGATAATTCATTATACGGGCGAAGAGATGGAAATGTTTTCGAGACCCACCGCAAACTATGTATGCGAGTTTGTGTTTTCAAATAAACATTGTTCGGCAATTTATTTTTGTTCGAGACAATTAAAACTCTGGCAAGTAGGAGGCCATAAGCTGAGGGTGGTCGAATAGTTCAGAGTTCGCTAATTTGCCTTCGTTTCGTGTCGCCAATTCGGCAGGGGGCGAAAATGAATTTTATAGATGACTTTGAAATGCACGCGATGAGTCACGCCACAGCTCGCCATTGGGTAAAACTTAATTTGATTACTAGGGCAATTTTGACTTGAGTACAGCAGGCGCTCGCTAAGAAGAACCTATACGTTTAACATTTAAAACTGATTTTAGATTCAAGATGGACTTGTAGTTATTAAAAAACTTACGCTGTAGGGTTTTTTTTAATTTTTTAAGCTTTATTTTTATTATTTTCCTGTGTTTATGAGAACAACTTAAATTAAATTGATTTGAAAATTTATAATAATACTTAGTCTACTATTAAGTCTAATTTACGCTGTATGGAAACTCAAATATTCACATTTATTCTATACGAGATTCGCTGGGTTTTTGTAAAGCACCTAAAAGAATGCTATGCATATTTTAACTTGATTTCCTTCTCGCTGTGATTACTCGCTAGTCGACAGACGACTCGTTGAAATTATTATAGCAACATCTCGCCATTCGTTCCGTCTGCCGTGTGTCGTACAAGTTTCAATTTACGGATGATGAAAATGACCCTGGCAAGGCAAGACAGACACACTTGCCCCTCAGCTGTTTTTTGAAAAAATTAAAAAAACCAAAGAGTAAGTTGAGAAGCAAAGAAAATCTGCAAGATAAAAAGAAATGTGCGGAAGATTTTTGAGAGCTGAGTGTTATCAACTGAACAAGAACCAGAATATATGCTAGATGGATTTACAATATTCTTTTATGTATTTATTTGTATTCACGCATATCACTTGTTGTTAAGAGACCAGTTTTGTGGGGTGCGACGATGTTAATTTATGTGTTTCCCAATGAATCCAACGTCCATGTACGCCATAATATTGTGCCCTTATTGGAAATTCTTTTGAATTTATGCGCATTTGTAATTGTTTTATTGGAAATAGTCTGTAGTACGCTTGGTTGTCATCATTAATGAGCAAGTACCCGCCTTCCGCTTTCCGTTTCTGTAGTGCTTCCCTTTCAAGTGCCCACAATCCAGATGTTCATTCAGTCACGGCACGCGCACATACGGACAAAAACCGATCTCATAGTGGTATGTAGGATGTAGGATGTGGCATCCTGACCCTCTTCGGTTATCAGAGCACTTCATTTGTTTTCATTCGATACGGGGTATGTTCACTGCCCACACTCTATAAGGGAATAGTTTATCGTTTGCCCTATTAAACTGAACATAAATCTGTAGCCGAAATCAAGTCGGTTTTTATACATTTAGTATGTTATTAGTTTGGGATGAGTTTATATTCGGGTTTCTTGTTGCAAATTGGGATGATAGATTTTGCAACCGACAACTGAAAATGTCACAGAATTCGAATATATTTTTAAATCATTTGGGGTTTATTCTTAATGTATTCCAAATCAAGTTAGTTTTTATACATTTTGTATGTAATTTGTTTATATTCTGGTTTCTTGTTGCAAATTGGGATGGTAGATTCTGCAACCGACAACTGAAAAGGTCACTGAATTCGGATATTTTCATGATAACTTCAAATCATTTGGGGTTAATTTGTAATGTATCCCAAATCAAGTAAGTTGACAGAATACAGTATGTAATTAGTTTATATTCGGGTTTCTTGTTGCAAATTGGGATGGTAGATTCTGCAACCGACAACTGAAAAGGTCACAGAATTCGGATATTTTCCAATCATTTGGGGTTAATTCGGTTGCACATTGTATAATCATCGCAACGCTCTCTGATGCTTCGGGTGCTTTTAGTCGTTTTTTTGTTCATTCTTTGCCACTTGCACATGCACGTACTCACACACACACAGACACATTGGGAGGCAGCCATACAAACAGACCCCATCCGTGTACACACACACACACACCCCAAAGCCGGGAGAGACTCTGCTGCCGCACTTCGTCGGTCGTCGCTTTGTAGTCGTCGCCATCGTCGCCCGCGTCGCTTGTTGTTGTTTGTGGTCGACGCATTGCCGTTCGCTCGTGAATTTTCAGTCAGTCTCCTTGGGCTTGTGCAACCGTGAAAATGTGCGGCGCGTCGAGTCTGTTTTTACTGTGCTCTTAATTTCTCTAACGTACATATGCATTTGAATAAATATATATGTATATGACTTTAGATAACACTCGATTAACTTACGCGCTCTTTGTTGTTGAGTCCGTGCAAACTATTAACCCGCTTGGAATGTGAAGCAGCTGTTAATTGAAGCAAAAAGAAATCAACGTAACAGTAAATGCGTGTGGGCGTGCATCACGCCAGATACTTGTTAAATTCTTAAGTGACGCACTGTCGCAGCACCACACACATTCGCATACATACAAGACTCACTGTGCGCTAGTGAGTGACTGTGGTGCAATCAGCTACTGATTTACAAAGGGGCTAACCACGTTATCTGCCTTCTGTGCCGGTTGACAAACTTGTGACTATAAAATGATTTCTCGTACGGGTAAAATGCGGCTAGGCATATATGTAGAAAAAATATTATGAGTTTTCTGCAGCTGGAAATGAGATCATCGCTGAAATGGCCGTCAGTTCATGGCCATTGAATTGAAAGTTTATCCTCGTTTTAAGATGTTGCATTTGCTTTCAGAACTCGCAACTGTGCAGCAAAAAAAAATCGACTCGCTGCTCGAGATGATTTCCGCATTGCATTCGCTAAAAAATAGAACCTAGAACAAACATTGTAAATGCATTTGTAGATATGTAGATATTTAATTGTGTCTGTCGTTTGCCAGCACAAACTCTTTATAGGTAAAATAGGCAGCTGTCAGCAATGAAAGAGAGAGAGGGAGAGAGAAAGAGTTGTATTATGCTCATTTTCTGCAACTGCAATGTAGGCCAACAAGTGTGTTGAACTAAAACGCAACACACCAGAAATTTATGTTATTCTATAGAGCATCCAATTCGACCAGCCCTGGCGATGGCATCGCCCAAGATAGCGTCAGTTGCAGTAATCGTTGACGTCAGCCAACGAAAGTTTCGGCCAGATGTATAAAGTAAAAAAAGAAAAAAAAAACACCAAAACACCCCGCCCACTTTGGTCGGGAGTTCTAAATGTGGTTGAACGTTAACATGTGCACATGTGTATCTTGAGTCTTTTAATTGCCAGCCAAATACCTCGAGCTAGTCTATTTCCAGAGTTCCTCTCTACCTCAAGGTGCGCTAATCGACTGCCAAATTGCGTTTCTGGCTATGCGAAATTGAATGCATGGCCAAATCTGTTTATGATTGCGAAAACTCCAGAGAACTTATCGATTGCGTGCGAGATGCTTTAAGTTGTTTTCCTTTACCTCTCAGCTGCCCCCCTCCCCACGGTGCTTGCTTTTGGCTGGTTGCCAGTTCGCCCAACCTGCCCCATGCCACACATTTGCACTGTCTGCGGCAGCCTGGCAGCCATTTTGCTTGAATCTAATGCGCTGGGTCCTTGTTGCAAGTTCTTTTGCGTTTGCGCTGGCTCTAAGAGCTTCTCGATACGTTTCTTTTCCCTTGTTTCGCTTTCTCTTTTGGACTTAATATTGGAAATGAACGTCTTTGAGTAGTCTGAAGTTCTGTGTGGGGGCTCGGTTCGAGTGGCGAGCATTTTCCTTTGTTTGGCAATTGCCGCCAATCAAGCAAACTGGGCGTGTCTAAGGCAGACGCTTTATTGCTCGGCTACTCTAGCTTAATGCACCTTTTATGCCAGATACTGATTATATATTCTATATATTCTAGCTTTTGCTTATGTCAGTCGACAAAAATGTCAAACACCTGGCCGAAACTGATGTGCATGTTTGTTGGCACGGTTTTGCGGCATTGAGTATATTTATTCACGTATATTCATAGAAATTGTTTAAATATAAGAAAAATATACCACTGTGAAACTTATGTGTGGCTGTCAGATTTCAAATAGATTCGGGCACTGCAAGCGATACTGCAGGGTAAAAACAAGTAAAGCACCTTTCCGTTTCCGTTTTACAAGGGGCCAAAGGACCGGACCCAGTTGGCAGTTGCCTAAACTGTTCGTAAATTTTCAATTCTCAGCCGCATTTTGCGGCCCAGTTTGTAGGGAAAAACTTTGTAAGCAGCATTGTTTATTACTTTTTCGGGTGCAAAAGTTTATTTTAGACCCTTAATTGCTGCGCGGAAAATAAATAGTTTCCCATAGTTGAATTACTCGTCTACTTTTACGAACTTTTCAAATCTATGGCCAGTTCGTTCTGAGACTCTAATGCAGAAAACTCATATATAAAATTTTTACGCTCTCCTTTGGAACGAAAACAAAATACAACTCAAAAACAAAAAAATATATATATAAATATGTGTGTATTTATAAAATTTTGTGACTGTACACACAAAAACACAAACACAAATAGTGCTTCGTATCTTACAGAGAAACTTACGCATAAAGCAAAACAATATTTAAAAATAGAAAATGTTACGAAGAAATCAAAATCATGAAAAGTGCAGTACGAAATATATAGCAAAGCGAGTGATCGCAAACTGAACGGAAAAACTTACAAAAGCCCATGTGGAACCGATCAATGGAGTGAACCCTTAAAAAAAAAGAGACCATAACTAAAAATAACAAGCGCCAAGAACTTGGCAACAAGTGAAATACAAACACAAAGCGATCAAACAGTTCGATCCCGATCGGGCCCAGCCCTGACTGCGTTGGTCGGAACAGTCGAGAACCAAAAATAAAGTCTGCAGGCAACATTTGTTGCAGCAACATTGGATGAGCACTTTTGCCGCTCGATGTTGTTGCTTTTGCTTGCATTCATCATGAGATTCGTAGACATTTCCAAAGAGCAGAGGCGCCAACGCTGCACGGCCTGTGCCAACGCTGGTGTTGAGTGCCCCCTCAACAACAACAACAACAACTCTAACGCTGATGCCAACGGCAACACGAGCTGCTGGCAACATGTTGCTGCCCCAAGCAACAGCAGCAGCACGAGCAGCGGCTGCGACAGCAACAGCTCCTCCAAGGAGAATTACTATGCCCCACAGCAGCAGCAACAACAACACAACAGCAACAACGGGCTGACCCCCCGGCAATTGCAGCAGATCCGTTACTACCAATGCATGCAGCAGCAACAATTGCGCTTGCTGCAGCATCAGTTGATGCAGCAGCGCCGCCTCCAGCAGCAGCTGCGAGAACACGGCTTAATGCCGCCAACAACAAAAACAACAACAACGGATTCTGGACTCACCTGTAATCAAGAGTATTTAATGCAACAGCGCATGCAGCGGCAGCAGCATCAAAATGTTGCTAACATCAAAAACAACAACAACAACAATAACTTGAGGAACTACTTGAACAACAACAATGAAAACAAAAGCCATAACATAAATAATCAAAATAACAATAACAATTGCGTTGGCGTTGGCATCAATGTGCCTCAAGGTGGGCAGCATTAAGTCTTGGTATTTAAGTAAACTTTAAGTTGTTTGTTTGCCTTAAATTTGCCTTGCCTCTTCAAACAATTGCTGTCACAAAAAGCACAGCCAATATTATTTCTTGCATGAATTTACTTTAAGCAGTGCTTTAAAATTGAGACTTTCTTAAATTGACACTTAATTGATTGCAATGGCATCCAAGAGGGGTTAACAATCCCTACAGAGGCTCTTGCACATGAAAATATATATACAATATATACAAAATATTATTTGTCTTAAATCTTGCATTGGCACAGTACGTCACTGTATGACATAAATATGTTGCCTTAGCTTCTTTATAAAGAAAGTAATTGGAAGCCGGCAAGATATAAAAAAAAAATCAAAATGCACTGCAATTCCATATAGAAACTGAATTACCCAATCGCGTCTATTGCTCCATTTGGCATATTCTGCTTTCTGTGACCTTGCGTTAGGTGCATGCCCCAAAACAAGACTACATTTTAAAGAAATATAGATTTTTTGTACTGGACTCGGCAAATGCCGATGCCAATGTTAACGTACATAGAAAGCTGAATCGTAAAATATATATGAATAACATTTAAATGCTTACTGGGCCTTTTACAAGTAGTATTCCACTTAGTTCCAGAGTTGATGGGCTCAAAAGAGCTAATAAAAAAACATTTACGAAGGGGGTTGGAAGAGAGGGGTTAGACAGTTGTGGAACATGCTAAGCTTACTAATTCAGCCAGAATTGGGACTACATAAACATTAGATTAACTGGCCATTATATTAATTTTCGTATTTTATTTTACTTTCCGTTGCAGGACTACAATTTCGACGTGGCATGACCGACATCTCAACAATAAACGACAACAACAATATCAGCAACATTAACCGCCATATCGAACATCAATTCTCATCACAAAACAAATCGCCACAAAGCTCACCCACTCACGAACCATATACCAAAACTAACCTCAACGCGCATCCACATCCGAACTCACGTTTCGCCAAGCATCAACAGCAGCAGCATCAACAGCAATCGTTGACTGAGGGTGGTAAGCAATATATAGGCAACACGGCCGGATACAGCACAGCTTTGGCCAGCGTCGGCGGCCTAGGGTCGGCCCCACAATCCCCGCAGCACTACAGAATCCCCCTGAACAGCCCCAATAGCTCGCTGTTCGCAATTGGGCATGTGACGTCCGGCAAGCGATATAAGCAGCAACAACTTAACGACCGGCTGCTGCAGCAACAACATTTGCAGTTTTGCCAGCAGCAACAGCTACAACAGCTACAGGATGTGGGCTGCCCCACTGATGCCGCCGAAGAACTGAGCGAAGAGAGCCTCAAGCAGAATGTGGCCATTGTCCTGAGCAATTTGGATCGCTATAATAGCGCGCTGCGCAGCATCATATTGAATGAACAGGTGAGCAACATCAGCGCCAGCGACAGTCTCTTCCTCTGTGACGACCCCAGCGCTGAGGCTGATAACAACAACTTTTTGATAAGCAACGGACGACAGGGACGGAACGCAATGGCAGCAACTAATATAGCTACGCCCGAGTCGGATTACAACAGCAATGCGACAACACCTGGCTCGCAGCAGCAGCAGCAGCAACATGGGGTAGGTGGTTTGCTTTGTGGTGGTGGTGTTGGTGTTGGTATTGGTAATGGCGGTGGAGGTGGTAACAATCTCAACTGCTCGCTGGCTTCGTCGCAAGACTTTACTCACGACAATTCCGATTATCAGTGGTTCCTTGACTATGGCTATCGGGATGGCTGCGGCGGAATGCAGCGCAGTGTGCTGAGCTCGCTTTCGGCATCTTATAATGCGATGGGCGATTTGATTTACTACGAGGATCTAAAGAATTTGGACGCCAATCTGGCTGAGGTAGACATGGAGAGCTTCAGGGCCGAGGACATACACTCCTTGCTGTCGCAGTTGCCAGCCTACTGCAAAAGTCTGGGCGGCGCCAATAGTCGCTTGCAACAGTCGCTGCTCTACCAGCAACAACAGCAGCAACAACAACAGCAGCAGCAGCAACAGATGCAGCTGCAGCTGCAGCAAAGTAATATGATGACCAATATGCAAAATATGGCACACAACATGTCGCAGACGTCGACAACGTCTACCAACGAGCTCATCGATAACTCATTTTGCAAATCCGAGCTGCTTTTCTCGCCGGTGAAGGAGTCGCACATTTCTGTCGACTCGCTGGACATGGATGCCTATCCGGACGACGCTGATATCGTACTTACCTGCAACAAGGACAACTATACGATTGCATTTGAGGGCAGCGTACTCTATTCGGACGAGAGTTTCTATGGTAAGCCCCAGCTGATCTATGATGTAGCCAATGCAATTAATTACACACATTTATGTTTGCGTTCTAGCGGAGCCCTGTGACATTGCCGTGAGGAATAAACAAAACTGCATCAACTTGCACAGCAACTTGGAGGACATTGTGAAGCGCAACAAGGCCCTGGAGGTATCCATGTCGCGCTCCGCCCAATCTTTTCAGTTCCAATGCAAGTCACCAAAGACACAGACAAAGGCTCAACTACAGCGGTAAGGAGAAGACAAAAAATACAAATAAAAATACACACAAAAACACACACGCTCATTCCCGCAGATTGGTTTTTGAGCACTTGTCGAGCATCGCATTGCGGATGTCTGAGTAACCCCTTTTTTCCCCCCAGTTCGTTGGTTCGAGTGCAGCTGTGAGGTCATTTCAATTGAGTTCAATTAAGATTCATTTTCGTGCCATACAAATTGGCTCTTATGTGTGAGAACATGCAAAATGGGCAGATCTCAACTACAGCCGATCTCTCTGTTGCCTAGACTACCCTTCTAGCTACCAGACTAGCTAGGATCATTTATTACGGTATTATAGGGAAAACCCTGAAATTAGCTCAACTCGTCCGGCGTGAAAGGCGCCCTCAGGTAGCTCGGCAATTGCGACGGGGTTACCGGAACTTACGGGGTTTTTAAATGCTTAGTTGTGCTGTCAAAAACCGATCCGCATACTTTCCGCAAAACAAATTGTAATAAGAAATACTCGATGTGTCTGCGCTTGTAAAGACGCTCGCTTCTCCCTCTTTCGCCCGCTCGCAGGTATCCGTCGGGAAACAATAACAACGGCGGCGGGGAAACCATCGTCCTTACACGCCATTTGCCGCACTGCAGCGTACGCAAGAGCAACAGTCTGCCAAACCTACAGAGCGAACTGTCGCTGCAGCAGCAGCAGCAGCAGCAGCACCAGGATGAACGGGAGAAGGATCATGCGGCACCATTGAATGTTTCACAGGCGATCAGTACTTCAACTATGGAATCGTGCACGTCGCGATCGCGCAACCTGCTCCCCATGTGCCAGATGCCGATCTCAATCAGTGTTTCAATATCGGATCGCTTGCAGCAGCAGCAGCAGCCGGAAGATCAGCACAAAGATGCCACGCCAACCCCAACGCCGCAGCAGCAGCACCAGCAGCATCACCATCATCATCATTCGCATCGCCACAAGCAGCGCTGCGGCTGCGCGCTGTCTTCCACCCAAGGGAGCCAGCACCTTTGCTCGAATGCCTCCCAAGCACACATCTCTGGCTCAGCCTCGTCGGGCAACTCAAATCCAGCCGCGTTCAATCTAGTCAAGCTCTTCATAAAGCAAAAGAGCAGCAGCAGCAGCAGCTGCGCGCCGGAGGAGGGCCAGGCCTGTGCGCTTACCTGCATGGACGTCTCCTCCGGCTGCTGGCCCTCAAGCGATGCCGCCGTCTCCAGTTGTAGCAGTGGCTCGTTGGAGAAACGTTTGCGCAAAAAGAGCATGAATGACTCTGGCAAGGGCTCGGCCGTAAGTCGTCATGACGACGACGAAAACTACGAGGAGGCGGAAGCGGCTTCGACGCCCAAACGACAGACGCGCACTCGCTGCGATACCGTATTCTATGACGACGGCGCCAGCTCCAGCTCTACGGGATCACTAACGGCCACTAACTCGCCGTCGCACCGCCGCCGCAGCATGCCGCTGCGAAATCCCCAGCTGTACCAGCTGGCGGCAAACACGCAGACGCCAACACAATGCAGTCAGCCGTCGTCGGAAGCAAGCAATTCGGAGCAGCTGACTCAGGTGCCAATGGGGGCCAAAGCGCGACGTGCAAATAGCACTCGCCCGCTGTCGAGCGCCTCCAGTTCGGAGATGATAACACGGTCTATACAAACATCTTGTGGCTCCTTGAGCACAACGCACAGCAGCCTTAGTGAACGCTACAGATGTGTGCCACCATCATTTCTGGCCAAGCTGCACAATCTGGGCGAGCAGCGGCAGGCTCCAATTTACGTCATCTATCCGAATTACGCGCTGCCCGATCTGGGCTTCGTCAAGACCAGCACCAGCCCTGATGTCATCTTCTCGCCCTTTAACTACAAGATGACGCTGGATAGCGCCGGGTCCGGCACCGCCTCCACGGCCTCCCTGAAAAAGCAGCGCAGCAACCACCGAAGTGTTAACGAAAATGAGCTGTTCAAGACATTGGATTACAAACACATCTCTGACTGGCATTCGCTGGCCATACTGCTGCCCGTGGAGTACCGTCGGCGGCTGCAACACATTCCTGAGGTACGCCAGATTTCGAGTCAATTGGACACGGAACTATTGCAGCGGCCGCTTTTCTGCATGTCACCGCCCATTCGTCGCAATCGGCCAAATGTCTGCGACTGCGCAAAGCAGTTCTTGCAGCAGAATCAAGCCCAGACTCAGTTGGATGAGGCGTCCAGCTCGGGCTCTAGTCAGCCGCCTAGCTCTGGCTACCGCGGCTCCTCCACGCTGCTCACCGACTCTGAGGTGGACGCTGATCCACTAAAACAGATGTACGTCTATCAGTATGAGCAGCAGCGCATGGACTCCGGCATGGAGACGAGCCCAGCCAGTAGAAATTTGTTGGCGACTGGCCAAACACCGCCCCAGCCCATGCCGCGCAGCATATTGCGCAAGGCCAATTCAGTGCAAGCGCGCACAAAACGCAACTCCATGATTGAAGCCAAGCAGCCGCAGCAGCTGTCGAAGCTGGAGAAGCGACGTAGCTTGCAGGAGCCGCCGCATAACTACGCCCTGGGCTCAACAGACGAGTTGGCCAAAGTCTTCGAGGAGGAAGAGCACACGGTGCCAACGCAGACCGCCAAGCAGCGGCTTTCACGAAAGGATCTGGATGCTCGCGCACGTGCTGAAAATTTTCTTACCTCGCTTCCGCGCTCCGAGCTCAAGTACTATGCAGAGATTGCGTCTATTTTGGAGTCTTCCTGTGAGCAAGTGCAGTACGATGCAGCGGCACTCAAGAAGGAGGTCAGCCGTGTGCTCAGCCAACAGAAGAAAGTCAAGTTTAACGATGTTGCCGCAGCGGCCGAAGCTGATTTGCAAAAGCTGCAAGCGAAACGCTTCTCAACGCCACCCAACTCACCCAACATTTCCATTGCCGCGCTGCAGCGACGTGAAACTCTGGATGTCCAGGAGCAGCGCAAAATTGAGAGTAATCGCTTTAAGCGGCTCCAGATCCAATGGGAACTCATGAGCAAAGAGTCAAGCATGCTCAAGGAACTGGCCAACGAGCAGGCCACCAAGAGCGGAGGATCAACGCCCACCTCGACGAATTCGGCTAACTCCAGCAACTCGGCGCAGAAGTCGCGTATACCACGACCAGTCAGCTACCCTGCGGGCAGGTGAGTCCAAATCAGTTGTCCGAAAGCGTTTTGGAAATTTTGTTTTGGAACTTGTTGCTAAAATTTTGTTTCTTTTTCGTTTTGGCATTTCTGCACAATTTTATCATTTTGCATGATTTCTTTCACCTGGGTATGGCAGAAGTCCGAAGCCAAGTGCCAGCGATCCTTGTCCCGCTCGTGCCACACCCAAGGCTGTCACTAAAAGCAAAAAAAATACCCCTCCTAATGTTTCCTCTCCACAAATCTGCAGAGTCAGCAACGCACACGACGCAGCTAGCAGCGGCAAGTGCAGTACTCGATCCCCCAGCCGCATCGTCCAACCCAAACGATATAGCCTGGCCACCACGCCCACGTCGACAACGGCAACCACGGCCGGCCGCGCACGCACTCCGACAAATCGAGCGGGATCAGCGGTGACCACTCCAAATACTCCCAAACGCCAGAGTAGTGCCCAATCGTCCAGGTCTGTAGACATATGAAGCTTGAAGTCTTGTGGCATATCTAATTGTATTTTTTCCCTTCCTTTTAGACCGACATCACGAGTGCGTTAGGAATCGGCGCGATATAAACCCAGCTGACGTTAGTCAGCAAGCGTATAATGCGATTAAAAATATCCAAACTCAAACATATTAACAAAGAACAATGAAACATTGTAAAAATATAGATTAAGGCTTTGCGTGGCTCTTTTGCTTAGATGCTGGCCCTGACCACAAAAGTGATAAGAAAAGCATTCAAAGTGAGATCAATTGGGCAACCATTGAAAAACGAGAAAGATTAGAGAAAGAATTAAACAGGCCAGTGGTCGGTCGCAGTGCTAGTATTTTTGATTGATTTAATTTTACGCGGAGGGTAGCTAAATTTCTTTTTTACAATTATACAAACATAAATGCCAATACGCGTTTGCAAATGAAACAAATATTTTGATGTATATATACACTCACAGAAAACGACACATACTTAAAAGTTATTTCCATTAGCTAATCAAAGATATCGACATGTGCATATGGCAAAATATTTACGACCCACAAATTTATACTATGTACGTACATAAATAAAAGTACATCCAGACACGCTAAGATTAAAAAACGAATTATGTATTTGTGAGAACGTGTGAAATTGCTCAAAAAGATTGGGTAATGGTTTAGGCCATTGTTATTCACAAACACTTTGTTGATTTGCTTTATATGCGCAGAAATGAAAAATCAAAATCCATATGATTTAGCCTTCTACAATGAGAAAATCAACTACATACATATATGGCCTTCAATGTTTTTAGCGAGAGACAGTTAAAAGCTTAGTAACTTTTTATTTTGGCGATAACGATGACAATGGACTTCAATTTTAATTTGTGTTTGAGTTTTCTGAAAAACTGTTCGATAATACCTAATTTTGGTTTATTACCTGCTTTTGCTGCATAGTCTAAGTTCAAGTGATTTTTTAATTGTACGATTAATGTACAATGTACGCTAATACTATCATTACTCCTACTATGATTTGTACTTTATCTATATCTATCTATCTAAAACAAAACTCTTGCTATTATTAATTACTGGAAGACATAATTTGTACTCTAAGCCTTAATTTAACCACTTTTGTATCCTTAATTGTATAGACATTTTTATTGTATATCATATTTACAAGCAAAAAAATACTGTATTTGTGGGAGAATTGTATCATGAAAAGGATATGCGGGAGAATAAATATATATTATACCTAAAACAAAAATCAAGCAACAAAAAAATATAAAATAAAATGTATAAAACACAAATTCAATAAAAATATTAATAAAGAAAAAGTATTATCAAAGTCAGATCAATATTTTATCCAATAACATATATTGAAGTCAGATCTGCGAAGCCCATTTAAACTCAACGCAAAGGCACATTCCAAATATTGCAAAAGTTATCTAAAACGAGAAAGAAGGAATATATTCAGTACGGCGAATATTCAATACCCTACAGATCGAACCTTTTCCATTTGCCAAGTTTTGCCAATATATATTGAAAAACAAAAAAGTTTACCATAAAGTGGTCCGATGTTGAGTAAAGTTTTTCATGAAAGAGCCTACTTTTCTGCCAATCATCTCTATGGCTATGGCTATATGATATAGTTGTCTGATCCAGCCGGTTCCGACAAATGTTCTGGTGCAACGGAAGGAAGGACGTCTGCAAAGTTTCATGTCGATAGTTTTAAAACTGAGACACTAGTTCGCATAGAAACGGACAAACGGACATCGCTATATCGACTCGGCTGTTGATACTGGTCAAGAATAAATATACACACATATATAATATATATACTTATACTTATACTTACACTGGGGTCGAGACACAATTATAATAGCCTCTGCAAGGGTATAAAAAAATGACAGATAAATAGGATCGCACATTTTAAATAGTGGGAATATATTAAGTATTTATATTTATAATTATTAAATTAATTAAATATTTATAATTTAATGGAATGCATCCTCTAAAAATTGAAGCTCATTGAGTTGAACAAACGCTTTAGAATTTGGTATACTAAAGCACACTTGCGCCTGAGTTAAGAAGTTAATTTTTCAAAATGAATGCCTTTAAAGTTTTACAGTCAGCAATTAAAACACATTGCTTCTTTTGCACACACACGCACACACACACACAACAATACTGAATGAGGAATATTAACAATTATACGCACCGTAGGCAGGCAGCTTTATTAAACTTCGTTGTAATTACAACATGTGTTGTGCCACTTTTAGCTATGTACATATATGTGTGGATAGGTATGTTGGAATGTGTGAGGGTTTGCATACATTTACCTAATTAAATAAAATAATGTTATCGCAAGAGTTTCGGAGGGCGCGAGAATTCGCCATGAAGTTGCCCCCCCCCCTGATTGCGCCTGTTTTTTAGCTTTTGGTCGCACATTTGCCTTACAATCGGATCAACAAGCTTGAGTGCTCGGCTGGGAAATACCCTGTGTCCAAGTTTAAAACACATAGCATACATATGTATACAGCGTATATCTGCGTATAAGTATTTTAAATGTATTTACTTAGAGTATGTACTTTGTGCCTGCCTGATAATTATCGTTTGCTTGAGCGAATTCTCAGCCCCTTGCAGTGCTCATTTGGTGGGCAAGGAGTGGAGTGGGGCGGGGGAAAAGAATTTGGCTAATTGCGTTAAGGCTTTTGCCTCTTGAAAAGTAAATATTTAGTTGAGAAAATTCACTTTGTGTTCGTATTCGAATTTGTTGCCCATTAAGTTGCTCATATTGACTCTGAGCGCCGGCATTCATTTGCATATGAAATTGTTGTTTCATTATTGTGGCAATTGGCAAATATCATTTAAAATGTTGATTAATTTGTGGCAGAATAACTTTTACTCCAGAAAGCAACTCCGTTGGCGCGTCTTTCTCGCGAGCAGCGCCATGTCATATTCATTATCCAAAAACTCGGTCATATACATTTTGCTGTCAACCGAAAAGCAAAAGTGCATAAAGTATGCACATGGAGCAGAATGGGGCATACAATATTTGCATTGAAATATTTTTGCAAAAATAATTACATGCACATGCCCTACAAAACAGCAAGAATGAAACGCTGTTTATGACTGGAGACAGGAGACAGGAGACATGGCACAGGCGACCGCCGCACGAGGTTTTCTGTGGTTTTTGGCAATGTCAGGACACGACACGGCTCGACAAAGCCAAATGGCAAGAAAACTTCTGCAGTTGTTGTCGTTGTTGTCTTGTTGTGTGAGTTTTGGGGGTTGGATCTGCTGTTGCTGTGTTATTGTTGGTGTGGCAAGTAGCATCTGCTGTTCGGCCTGAGGACACGCGATGGGGCCGGTCACAGAAAACAAAACGAGGCAATAAAAGGTCATAAAATAAAATGCAATTGATATTCAAAAGGGAAATTGCAGAAAACAATCAAACACGGCACAGAAACAGTACCAACCACTAAGGGCCTGATAACACAGGAGAGCGAATTGCTGGCGGCGAATTGCCGAAGGGGCTCCATGTGGCGCTTCGTACCAGGAGCGCATGCTCTACAGCTGCGGCCCACTCCAGCTCCCCATTATGGACGAGCGGAGAAGCGCCTTAAGGGAGAGGTGTTGCAAGGGGACTGCTGGTGCGGCGAATTTCACACGGATTCTGTTGAAAGCCTGACCTAGTTCAACATGTTTGCAGGTTGGTTGGCGCTTCGGCTCCTATTTGGTCTACGATTTTTCCAACATTTTATGCAGCTCATGCAGCTTTTATGGTTGCCTGAATGTGGCGCTGTTGTTGCATGCCATTTGTTGTCGTGGCGTGGTTTGATTTAATATTTCAATATATGCACTACCTAGGGCCACATTGATGTCGCAAGTACACATGCAAGTATACTGTTGAATTAAATCAAGTCCATTTTTTTTAACATTCACTTGGCGCCAAATGAGCTGCAGAAGCTTCAGCTGCTACCCAAAAAATTAGATAACGTTACTAAAGTTCTGAGGTTTATTCAGCTCCATGAAGTTTTCAATTTCGCCCAAGTCTATTCACACCGCAGTATATTCTGTTGAAAATCGAAATGCATGCACACTGCGCAACAGGGGCTCTTCCACAAAATATGCAAACAATTTTCAATTAAAAATCAATTTTATGCTTCAAGTGCAGCTAAGTGCAAAAATAGTTGTTGTTGCACGCCGAAAAGAGCGTCTAAAATACAGGTAGCCCACCAGATGCACAAATATTAAGCGAAGTTCATAGCCACATTGGCAACGTTCAGGGCCTTCCTCTTCTCACAAAATTTTGTTTAAAGTGCATCTTTAATCAGCGGTTAGATTGTTTGAAAAATATAAAATAGGCGAAGTTTGGGCAAGAAGTTTTCAACTGTCAAAGGGCTTAATGCTGGAATTTGCATTTAATTTTTGTGAGTTTTTAGTTTCTTAGAAATACAGAAGTTGAGGGAGCTGTTGAAAGTTAGTAGCAACAGTAGCTGCAGCTGTTGCTTCGCCAAGAGGAGGAAGCTATCTGACCATTTGCACATGTAAGCCAAGTTAAAGCGGAAAGCAGAGCAAACTGATGCTCCAAATTAGATGCAATCATATACAGTAATCAAGGGGGGCAAAGGACAATACTAAAGACAAGCTGACATTTGATTCCATTTTTTTTACACACACACTTGGCAAATAACAAAATAAAAAAAAAACAATTTAAAGGAACTCTTCTTTTCCCTATAATTCTCGCTATACAACGGTGCGATGAGAGCCACATTACATGCACCCAGCTTCAAGTCGAGTAATTGGCAATTGATGGCCAAGTAACCCCGAAGGATAGGGGATTCTGAGGTCGCGGCGCGTTTAGAAATTTTCATAAAACTTTTTATGGTTGCCATTTGCGGCGTGCTACAATTGTTGCCAATTTCCGCTCAAGGAGATGTGTGCCTTAGTCTTGCTCATGCCGAGGGAGACCTCAATATTCATGGGAGATTCTTGCGAAGTATTAGAGTAGTCCACAGTTCTGCCAACCAAAATCAGCTACATATCCAATTACATTTATAGATATTACGCACATTGTACCAAAAATACGCACAATATAGCTGCCAAAATGTACGAAAAATCCCTAAATAAAGCTTAAGCACTGTGCGAAGCAGTAAATGCGGGGCTGTTTCACAAAATGGAAACGAGAAATGCAACATTTGAGCTGCTACTGAACGCAAATTATCAGAGGTGTGAAAAGTTATGCAACTGCAACTTCTTCAAGCATCGAGACGAGTTTTCCGATCATTGTCACTTGTAGTCGAATACGCCCCGAATACAACAGACTGTGGTTACAAAACGTACGTTCGTTTCCAAAATGCCAATCGATGGTACTGATCCTTACGAGTCCAAAATGGTACAAAATAACAAAATCGGTCAGTATTTGGCCGAGATATTCAAAAAAGTCTTCAAAAAAGGTTGACTTTACAAACTAATCGGTTTTTGGTCAACCACGTTTTTTAACCCATCGATTTTTAAAATGTTTGGATGCAGTTTGTTAGTAGGGATCCCTACGAATTCAAAAATGTATAACATTTCAAAATCTGACAGCATTTACCCGAGATATTCAATAAAAAGCACCAAAAAAGTGTCGATTTTCGAACCGACCCCGAATTTGAGAAAAAACGTGATGTAACCCCTTGCCATTTTGATGATTTTGGTCAAAAAATAGATTTTTATTTTTTCGATGCCAATCGATTGTACTGATCCTTACGAGTCCAAAATGGTATAAAATTCCCAAATCGGACATTATTTGGCCGGGATATTCAAAAAAATCATCAAAAAAGGTTGACTTTACAAACTAATCGGTTTTTGGTCAACCACGTTTTTTAACCCATCGATTTTTAAAATGTTTGGATGCAGATTGTTAGTAGGGATCCCTACGAATTCAAAAAGGTATAACATTTCAAAATCTGACAGCATTTACCCGAGATATTCAATAAAAAGCACCAAAAAAGTTTCGATTTTCGAACCGACCCCGAATTTGAGAAAAAACGTGATGTAACCCCTTGCCATTTTGATGATTTTGGTCAAAAAATAGATTTTTATTTTTTCGATGTCAATCGATAGTACTGATCCCTACGAGTCCAAAATGGTATAAAATTCCCAAATCGGACATTATTTGGCCGAGATATTCCAAATAATCATCCAAAAAGGATGACTTTACAAACAAATCGGTTTTTGGTCAACCACGTTTTTTAACCCATCGATTTTTAAAATGTTTGGATGCAGATTGTTAGTAGGGATCCCTACGAATTCAAAAAGGTATAACATTTCAAAATCTGACAGCATTTACCCGAGATATTCAATAAAAAGCACCAAAAAAGTTTCGATTTTCGAACCGACCCCGAATTTGAGAAAAAACGTGATGTAACCCCTTGCCATTTTGATGATTTTGGTCAAAAAATAGATTTTTATTTTTTCGATGTCAATCGATAGTACTGATCCCTACGAGTCCAAAATGGTATAAAATTCCCAAATCGGACATTATTTGGCCGAGATATTCCAAATAATCATCCAAAAAGGATGACTTTACAAACAAATCGGTTTTTGGTCAACCACTTTTTTTAACACATCGATTTTTAAAATGTTTGGATGCAGATTGTTAGTAGGGATCCCTACGAATTCAAAAAGGTATAACATTTCAAAATCTGACAGCATTTACCCGAGATATTCAATAAAAAGCACCAAAAAAGTGTCGATTTTCGAACCGACCCCGAATTTGAGAAAAAACGTGATGTAACCCCTTGCCATTTTGATGATTTTGGTCAAAAAATAGATTTTTATTTTTTCGATGCCAATCGATAGTACTGATCCTTACGAGTCCAAAATGGTATAAAATTCCCAAATCGGACATTATTAGGCCGAGATATTCAAAAAAATCATCAAAAAAGGTTGACTTTACAAACTAATCGGCTTTTGGTCATCCACGGTTTTTAACCCATCGATTTTTAAAATGTTTGGATGCAGATTGTTAGTAGGGATCCCTACGAATTCAAAAAGGTATAACATTTCAAAATCTGACAGCATTTACCCGAGATATTCAATAAAAAGCACCAAAAAAGTGTCGATTTTCGAACCGACCCCGAATTTGAGAAAAAACGTGATGTAACCCCTTGCCATTTTGATGATTTTGGTCAAAAAATAGATTTTTATTTTTTCGATGCCAATCGATAGTACTGATCCTTACGAGTCCAAAATGGTATAAAATTCCCAAATCGGACATTATTTGGCCGGGATATTCAAAAAAATCATCAAAAAAGGTTGACTTTACAAACTAATCGGTTTTTGGTCAACCACGTTTTTTAACCCATCGATTTTTAAAATGTTTGGATGCAGATTGTTAGTAGGGATCCCTACGAATTCAAAAAGGTATAACATTTCAAAATCTGACAGCATTTACCCGAGATATTCAATAAAAAGCACCAAAAAAGTGTCGATTTTCGAACCGACCCCGAATTTGAGAAAAAACGTGATGTAACCCCTTGCCATTTTGATGATTTTGGTCAAAAAATAGATTTTTATTTTTTCGATGTCAATCGATAGTACTGATCCTTACGAGTCCAAAATGGTATAAAATTCCCAAATCGGACATTATTTGGCCGAGATATTCAAAAAAATCATCAAAAAATGTTGACTTTACAAACTAATCGGTTTTTGGTCAACCACGTTTTTTAGCCCATCGATTTTTAAAATGTTTGGATGCAGATTGTTAGTAGGGATCCCTACGAATTCAAAAAGGTATAACATTTCAAAATCTGACAGCATTTACCCGAGATATTCAATAAAAAGCACCAAAAAAGTGTCGATTTTCGAACCGACCCCGAATTTGAGAAAAAACGTGATGTAACCCCTTGCCATTTTGATGAAAAAAAAAAATAGATTTTTATTTTTTCGATGCCAATCGATAGTACTGATCCTTACGAGTCCAAAATGGTATAAAATTCCCAAATCGGACATTATTTGGCCGAGATATTCAAAAAAATCATCAAAAAAGGTTGACTTTACAAACTAATCGGCTTTTGGTCATCCACGGTTTTTAACCCATCGATTTTTAAAATGTTTGGATGCAGATTGTTAGTAGGGATCCCTACGAATTCAAAAAGGTATAACATTTCAAAATCTGACAGCATTTACCCGAGATATTCAATAAAAAGCACCAAAAAAGTTTCGATTTTCGAACCGACCCCGAATTTGAGAAAAAACGTGATGTAACCCCTTGCCATTTTGATGATTTTGGTCAAAAAATAGATTTTTATTTTTTCGATGCCAATCGATTGTACTGATCCTTACGAGTCCAAAATGGTATAAAATTCCCAAATCGGACATTATTTGGCCGGGATATTCAAAAAAATCATCAAAAAAGGTTGACTTTACAAACTAATCGGTTTTTGGTCAACCACGTTTTTTAACCCATCGATTTTTAAAATGTTTGGATGCAGATTGTTAGTAGGGATCCCTACGAATTCAAAAAGGTATAACATTTCAAAATCTGACAGCATTTACCCGAGATATTCAATAAAAAGCACCAAAAAAGTTTCGATTTTCGAACCGACCCCGAATTTGAGAAAAAACGTGATGTAACCCCTTGCCATTTTGATGATTTTGGTCAAAAAATAGATTTTTATTTTTTCGATGTCAATCGATAGTACTGATCCCTACGAGTCCAAAATGGTATAAAATTCCCAAATCGGACATTATTTGGCCGAGATATTCCAAATAATCATCAAAAAAGGTTGACTTTACAAACAAATCGGTTTTTGGTCAACCACTTTTTTTAACACATCGATTTTTAAAATGTTTGGATGCAGATTGTTAGTAGGGATCCCTACGAATTCAAAAAGGTATAACATTTCAAAATCTGACAGCATTTACCCGAGATATTCAATAAAAAGCACCAAAAAAGTGTCGATTTTCGAACCGACCCCGAATTTGAGAAAAAACGTGATGTAACCCCTTGCCATTTTGATGATTTTGGTCAAAAAATAGATTTTTATTTTTTCGATGCCAATCGATAGTACTGATCCTTACGAGTCCAAAATGGTATAAAATTCCCAAATCGGACATTATTAGGCCGAGATATTCAAAAAAATCATCAAAAAAGGTTGACTTTACAAACTAATCGGCTTTTGGTCATCCACGGTTTTTAACCCATCGATTTTTAAAATGTTTGGATGCAGATTGTTAGTAGGGATCCCTACGAATTCAAAAAGGTATAACATTTCAAAATCTGACAGCATTTACCCGAGATATTCAATAAAAAGCACCAAAAAAGTGTCGATTTTCGAACCGACCCCGAATTTGAGAAAAAACGTGATGTAACCCCTTGCCATTTTGATGATTTTGGTCAAAAAATAGATTTTTATTTTTTCGATGCCAATCGATAGTACTGATCCTTACGAGTCCAAAATGGTATAAAATTCCCAAATCGGACATTATTTGGCCGAGATATTCAAAAAAATCATCAAAAAAGGTTGACTTTACAAACTAATCGGTTTTTGGTCAACCACGTTTTTTAACCCATCGATTTTTAAAATGTTTGGATGCAGATTGTTAGTAGGGATCCCTACGAATTCAAAAAGGTATAACATTTCAAAATCTGACAGCATTTACCCGAGATATTCAATAAAAAGCACCAAAAAAGTGTCGATTTTCGAACCGACCCCGAATTTGAGAAAAAACGTGATGTAACCCCTTGCCATTTTGATGATTTTGGGCAAAAAATAGATTTTTATTTTTTCGATGTCAATCGATAGTACTGATCCTTACGAGTCCAAAATGGTATAAAATTCCCAAATCGGACATTATTTGGCCGAGATATTCAAAAAAATCATCAAAAAAGGTTGACTTTACAAACTAATCGGTTTTTGGTCAACCACGTTTTTTAACCCATCGATTTTTAAAATGTTTGGATGCAGTTTGTTAGTAGGGATCCCTGCGAATTCAAAAAGGTATAACATTTCAAAATCTGACAGCATTTACCCGAGATATTCAATAAAAAGCACCAAAAAAGTGTCGATTTTCGAACCGACCCCGAATTTGAGAAAAAACGTGATGTAACCCCTTGCCATTTTGATGATTTTGGGCAAAAAATAGATTTTTAATTTTTCGTTGCCAATCGATAGTACTGATCCTTACGAGTCCAAAATGGTATAAAATAACAAAATCGGTCAGTATTTGGCCGAGATATTCAAAAAAGTCTTCAAAAAAGGTTGACTTTACAAACTAATCGGTTTTTGGTCAACCACGTTTTTTAACCCATCGATTTTTAAAATGTTTGGATGCAGTTTGTTAGTAGGGATCCCTACGAATTCAAAAATGTATAACATTTCAAAATCTGACAGCATTTACCCGAGATATTCAATAAAAAGCACCAAAAAAGTGTCGATTTTCGAACCGACCCCGAATTTGAGAAAAAACGTGATGTAACCCCTTGCCATTTTGATGATTTTGGTCAAAAAATAGATTTTTATTTTTTCGATGCCAATCGATTGTACTGATCCTTACGAGTCCAAAATGGTATAAAATTCCCAAATCGGACATTATTTGGCCGAGATATTCAAAAAAATCATCAAAAAAGGTTGACTTTACAAACTAATCGGTTTTTGGTCAACCACGTTTTTTAACCCATCGATTTTTAAAATGTTTGGATGCAGATTGTTAGTAGGGATCCCTACGAATTCAAAAAGGTATAACATTTCAAAATCTGACAGCATTTACCCGAGATATTCAATAAAAAGCACCAAAAAAGTGTCGATTTTCGAACCGACCCCGAATTTGAGAAAAAACGTGATGTAACCCCTTGCCATTTTGATGATTTTGGTCAAAAAATAGATTTTTATTTTTTCGATGTCAATCGATAGTACTGATCCTTACGAGTCCAAAATGGTATAAAATTCCCAAATCGGACATTATTTGGCCGAGATATTCAAAAAAATCATCAAAAAAGGTTGACTTTACAAACTAATCGGTTTTTGGTCATCCACGGTTTTTAACCCATCGATTTTTAAAATGTTTGGATGCAGATTGTTAGTAGGGATCCCTACGAATTCAAAAAGGTATAACATTTCAAAATCTGACAGCATTTACCCGAGATATTCAATAAAAAGCACCAAAAAAGTGTCGATTTTCGAACCGACCCCGAATTTGAGAAAAAACGTGATGTAACCCCTTGCCATTTTGATGATTTTGGTCAAAAAATAGATTTTTATTTTTTCGATGCCAATCGATAGTACTGATCCTTACGAGTCCAAAATGGTATAAAATTCCCAAATCGGACATTATTTGGCCGAGATATTCAAAAAAATCATCAAAAAAGGTTGACTTTACAAACTAATCGGTTTTTGGTCAACCACGTTTTTTAACCCATCGATTTTTAAAATGTTTGGATGCAGATTGTTAGTAGGGATCCCTACGAATTCAAAAAGGTATAACATTTCAAAATCTGACAGCATTTACCCGAGATATTCAATAAAAAGCACCAAAAAAGTGTCGATTTTCGAACCGACCCCGAATTTGAGAAAAAACGTGATGTAACCCCTTGCCATTTTGATGATTTTGGTCAAAAAATAGATTTTTATTTTTTCGATGTCAATCGATAGTACTGATCCTTACGAGTCCAAAATGGTATAAAATTCCCAAATCGGACATTATTTGGCCGAGATATTCAAAAAAATCATCAAAAAAGGTTGACTTTACAAACTAATCGGTTTTTGGTCAACCACGTTTTTTAACCCATCGATTTTTAAAATGTTTGGACGCAGATTGTTAGTAGGGATCCCTACGAATTCAAAAAGGTATAACATTTCAAAATCTGACAGCATTTACCCGAGATATTCAATAAAAAGCACCAAAAAAGTGTCGATTTTCGAACCGACCCCGAATTTGAGAAAAAACGTGATGTAACCCCTTGCCATTTTGATGATTTTGGTCAAAAAATAGATTTTTATTTTTTCGATGCCAATCGATAGTACTGATCCTTACGAGTCCAAAATGGTATAAAATTCCCAAATCGGACATTATTTGGCCGAGATATTCAAAAAAATCATCAAAAAAGGTTGACTTTACAAACTAATCGGCTTTTGGTCATCCACGGTTTTTAACCCATCGATTTTTAAAATGTTTGGATGCAGATTGTTAGTAGGGATCCCTACGAATTCAAAAAGGTATAACATTTCAAAATCTGACAGCATTTACCCGAGATATTCAATAAAAAGCACCAAAAAAGTGTCGATTTTCGAACCGACCCCGAATTTGAGAAAAAACGTGATGTAACCCCTTGCCATTTTGATGATTTTGGTCAAAAAATAGATTTTTATTTTTTCGATGCCAATCGATAGTACTGATCCTTACGAGTCCAAAATGGTATAAAATTCCCAAATCGGACATTATTTGGCCGAGATATTCAAAAAAATCATCAAAAAAGGTTGACTTTACAAACTAATCGGCTTTTGGTCAACCACGTTTTTTAACCCATCGATTTTTAAAATGTTTGGATGCAGATTGTTAGTAGGGATCCCTACGAATTCAAAAAGGTATAACATTTCAAAATCTGACAGCATTTACCCGAGATATTCAATAAAAAGCACCAAAAAAGTTTCGATTTTCGAACCGACCCCGAATTTGAGAAAAAACGTGATGTAACCCCTTGCCATTTTGATGATTTTGGGCAAAAAATAGATTTTTAATTTTTCGTTGCCAATCGATAGTACTGATCCTTACGAGTCCAAAATGGTATAAAATTCCCAAATCGGACATTATTTGGCCGAGATATTCAAAAAAATCATCAAAAAAGGTTGACTTTACAAACTAATCGGTTTTTGGTCAACCACGTTTTTTAACCCATCGATTTTTAAAATGTTTGGATGCAGTTTGTTAGTAGGGATCCCTACGAATTCAAAAAGGTATAACATTTCAAAATCTGACAGCATTTACCCGAGATATTCAATAAAAAGCACCAAAAAAGTGTCGATTTTCGAACCGACCCCGAATTTGAGAAAAAACGTGATGTAACCCCTTGCCATTTTGATGATTTTGGTCAAAAAATAGATTTTTATTTTTTCGATGCCAATCGATAGTACTGATCCTTACGAGTCCAAAATGGTATAAAATTCCCAAATCGGACATTATTTGGCCGAGATATTCAAAAAAATCATCAAAAAAGGTTGACTTTACAAACTAATCGGTTTTTGGTCAACCACGTTTTTTAACCCATCGATTTTTAAAATGTTTGGACGCAGATTGTTAGTAGGGATCCCTACGAATTCAAAAAGGTATAACATTTCAAAATCTGACAGCATTTACCCGAGATATTCAATAAAAAGCACCAAAAAAGTTTCGATTTTCGAACCGACCCCGAATTTGAGAAAAAACGTGATGTAACCCCTTGCCATTTTGATGATTTTGGTCAAAAAATAGATTTTTAATTTTTCGATTGCCAATCGATAGTACTGATCCTTACGAGTCCAAAATGGTATACAATTCCAAAATCGGTCATTATTTGGCCGAGATATTCCAAAAAATCATCAAAAAAAGGTTGACTTTACAAACTAATCGGTTTTTGGTCAACCACGTTTTTTAACCCATCGATTTTTAAAATGTTTGGATGCAGTTTGTTAGTAGGGATCCCTACGAATTCAAAAAGGTATAACATTTCAAAATCTGACAGCATTTACCCGAGATATTCAATAAAAAGCACCAAAAAAGTGTCGATTTTCGAACCGACCCCGAATTTGAGAAAAAACGTGATGTAACCCCTTGCCATTTTGATGATTTTGGTCAAAAAATAGATTTTTATTTTTTCGATGCCAATCGATAGTACTGATCCTTACGAGTCCAAAATGGTATAAAATTCCCAAATCGGACATTATTTGGCCGAGATATTCAAAAAAATCATCAAAAAAGGTTGACTTTACAAACTAATCGGTTTTTGGTCAACCACGTTTTTTAACCCATCGATTTTTAAAATGTTTGGATGCAGATTGTTAGTAGGGATCCCTACGAATTCAAAAAGGTATAACATTTCAAAATCTGACAGCATTTACCCGAGATATTCAATAAAAAGCACCAAAAAAGTTTCGATTTTCGAACCGACCCCGAATTTGAGAAAAAACGTGATGTAACCCCTTGCCATTTTGATGATTTTGGTCAAAAAATAGATTTTTATTTTTTCGATGCCAATCGATAGTACTGATCCCTACGAGTCCAAAATGGTATAAAATTCCTAAATCGGTTATTATTTGGCCGAGATATTCAAAATAATCATCAAAAAAGGTTGACTTTACAAACTAATCGGTTTTTGGTCAACCACGTTTTTTAACCCACCGATTTTTAAAATGTTTGGATGCAGATTGTTAGTAGGGATCCCTACGAATTCAAAAAGGTATAACATTTCAAAATCTGACAGCATTTACCCGAGATATTCAATAAAAAGCACCAAAAAAGTGTCGATTTTCGAACCGACCCCGAATTTGAGAAAAAACGTGATGTAACCCCTTGCCATTTTGATGATTTTGGTCAAAAAATAGATTTTTATTTTTTCGATGCCAATCGATAGTACTGATCCTTACGAGTCCAAAATGGTATAAAATTCCCAAATCGGACATTATTTGGCCGAGATATTCAAAAAAATCATCAAAAAAGGTTGACTTTACAAACTAATCGGTTTTTGGTCAACCACGTTTTTTAACCCATCGATTTTTAAAATGTTTGGATGCAGATTGTTAGTAGGGATCCCTACGAATTCAAAAAGGTATAACATTTCAAAATCTGACAGCATTTACCCGAGATATTCAATAAAAAGCACCAAAAAAGTTTCGATTTTCGAACCGACCCCGAATTTGAGAAAAAACGTGATGTAACCCCTTGCCATTTTGATGATTTTGGGCAAAAAATAGATTTTTAATTTTTCGTTGCCAATCGATAGTACTGATCCTTACGAGTCCAAAATGGTATAAAATAACAAAATCGGTCATTATTTGGCCGAGATATTCAAAAAATCTTCAAAAAAGGTTGACTTTACAAACTAATCGGTTTTTGGTCAACCACGTTTTTTAACCCATCGATTTTTAAAATGTTTGGATGCAGTTTGTTAGTAGGGATCCCTACGAATTCAAAAAGGTATAACATTTCAAAATCTGACAGCATTTACCCGAGATATTCAATAAAAAGCACCAAAAAAGTGTCGATTTTCGAACCGACCCCGAATTTGAGAAAAAACGTGATGTAACCCCTTGCCATTTTGATGATTTTGGTCAAAAAATAGATTTTTATTTTTTCGATGCCAATCGATTGTACTGATCCTTACGAGTCCAAAATGGTATAAAATTCCCAAATCGGACATTATTTGGCCGAGATATTCAAAAAAATCATCAAAAAAGGTTGACTTTACAAACTAATCGGTTTTTGGTCAACCACGTTTTTTAACCCATCGATTTTTAAAATGTTTGGATGCAGATTGTTAGTAGGGATCCCTACGAATTCAAAAAGGTATAACATTTCAAAATCTGACAGCATTTACCCGAGATATTCAATAAAAAGCACCAAAAAAGTTTCGATTTTCGAACCGACCCCGAATTTGAGAAAAAACGTGATGTAACCCCTTGCCATTTTGATGATTTTGGTCAAAAAATAGATTTTTATTTTTTCGATGTCAATCGATAGTACTGATCCTTACGAGTCCAAAATGGTATAAAATTCCCAAATCGGACATTATTTGGCCGAGATATTCCAAATAATCATCCAAAAAGGATGACTTTACAAACAAATCGGTTTTTGGTCAACCACGTTTTTTAACCCATCGATTTTTAAAATGTTTGGATGCAGATTGTTAGTAGGGATCCCTACGAATTCAAAAAGGTATAACATTTCAAAATCTGACAGCATTTACCCGAGATATTCAATAAAAAGCACCAAAAAAGTGTCGATTTTCGAACCGACCCCGAATTTGAGAAAAAACGTGATGTAACCCCTTGCCATTTTGATGATTTTGGTCAAAAAATAGATTTTTATTTTTTCGATGCCAATCGATAGTACTGATCCTTACGAGTCCAAAATGGTATAAAATTCCCAAATCGGACGTTATTTGGCCGAGATATTCAAAAAAATCATCAAAAAAGGTTGACTTTACAAACTAATCGGTTTTTGGTCAACCACGTTTTTTAACCCATCGATTTTTAAAATGTTTGGATGCAGATTGTTAGTAGGGATCCCTACGAATTCAAAAAGGTATAACATTTCAAAATCTGACAGCATTTACCCGAGATATTCAATAAAAAGCACCAAAAAAGTGTCGATTTTCGAACCGACCCCGAATTTGAGAAAAAACGTGATGTAACCCCTTGCCATTTTGATGATTTTGGTCAAAAAATAGATTTTTATTTTTTCGATGCCAATCGATAGTACTGATCCTTACGAGTCCAAAATGGTATAAAATTCCCAAATCGGACGTTATTTGGCCGAGATATTCAAAAAAATCATCAAAAAAGGTTGACTTTACAAACTAATCGGTTTTTGGTCAACCACGTTTTTTAACCCATCGATTTTTAAAATGTTTGGATGCAGATTGTTAGTAGGGATCCCTACGAATTCAAAAAGGTATAACATTTCAAAATCTGACAGCATTTACCCGAGATATTCAATAAAAAGCACCAAAAAAGTGTCGATTTTCGAACCGACCCCGAATTTGAGAAAAAACGTGATGTAACCCCTTGCCATTTTGATGATTTTGGTCAAAAAATAGATTTTTATTTTTTCGATGCCAATCGATAGTACTGATCCTTACGAGTCCAAAATGGTATAAAATTCCCAAATCGGACATTATTTGGCCGAGATATTCAAAAAAATCATCAAAAAAGGTTGACTTTACAAACTAATCGGTTTTTGGTCAACCACGTTTTTTAACCCATCGATTTTTAAAATGTTTGGATGCAGATTGTTAGTAGGGATCCCTACGAATTCAAAAAGGTATAACATTTCAAAATCTGACAGCATTTACCCGAGATATTCAATAAAAAGCACCAAAAAAGTGTCGATTTTCGAACCGACCCCGAATTTGAGAAAAAACGTGATGTAACCCCTTGCCATTTTGATAATTTTGGTCAAAAAAATAGATTTTTATTTTTTCGATGCCAATCGATAGTACTGATCCTTACGAGTCCAAAATGGTATAAAATTCCCAAATCGGACATTATTTGGCCGAGATATTCAGAAAAATCATCAAAAAAGGTTGACTTTACAAACTAATCGGTTTTTGGTCAACCACGTTTTTTAACCCATCGATTTTTAAAATGTTTGGATGCAGATTGTTAGTAGGAATCCCTGCGAATTCAAAAAGGTATAACATTTCAAAATCTGACAGCATTTACCCGAGATATTCAATAAAAATCACCAAAAAAGTTTCGATTTTCGAACCGACCCCGAATTTGAGAAAAAACGTGATGTAACCCCTTGCCATTTTGATGATTTTGGTCAAAAAATAGATTTTTATTTTTCCGATGCCAATCGATAGTACTGATCCTTACGAGTCCAAAATGGTATAAAATTCCCAAATCGGACATTATTTGGCCGAGATATTCAAAAAAATCATCAAAAAAGGTTGACTTTACAAACTAATCGGTTTTTGGTCAACCACGTTTTTAAACCCATCGATTTTTAAAATGTTTGAATGCAGATTGTTAGTAGGGATCCCTACGAATTCAAAAAGGTATAACATTTCAAAATCTGACAGCATTTACCCGAGATATTCAATAAAAAGCACCAAAAAAGTGTCGATTTTCGAACCGACCCCGAATTTGAGAAAAAACGTGATGTAACCCCTTGCCATTTTGATGATTTTGGTCAAAAAATAGATTTTTATTTTTTCGATGCCAATCGATAGTACTGATCCTTACGAGTCCAAAATGGTATAAAATTCCCAAATCGGACATTATTTGGCCGAGATATTCAAAAAAATCATCAAAAAAGGTTGACTTTACAAACTAATCGGTTTTTGGTCATCCACGGTTTTTAACCCATCGATTTTTAAAATGTTTGGATGCAGATTGTTAGTAGGGATCCCTACGAATTCAAAAAGGTATAACATTTCAAAATCTGACAGCATTTACCCGAGATATTCAATAAAAAGCACCAAAAAAGTTTCGATTTTCGAACCGACCCCGAATTTGAGAAAAAACGTGATGTAACCCCTTGCCATTTTGATGATTTTGGGCAAAAAATAGATTTTTAATTTTTCGATGCCAATCGATAGTACTGATCCTTACGAGTCCAAAATGGTATAAAATTCCCAAATCGGACATTATTCGGCCGAGATATTCAAAAAAATCTTCAAAAAAGGTTGACTTTACAAACTAATCGGTTTTTGGTCAACCACGTTTTTTAACCCATCGATTTTTAAAATGTTTGGATGCAGTTTGTTAGTAGGGATCCCTACGAATTCAAAAAGGTATAACATTTCAAAATCTGACAGCATTTACCCGAGATATTCAATAAAAAGCACCAAAAAAGTGTCGATTTTCGAACCGACCCCGAATTTGAGAAAAAACGTGATGTAACCCCTTGCCATTTTGATGATTTTGGTCAAAAAAATAGATTTTTATTTTTTCGATGCCAATCGATAGTACTGATCCTTACGAGTCCAAAATGGTATTAAATTCCCAAATCGGACATTATTTGGCCGAGATATTCAAAAAAATCATCAAAAAAGGTTGACTTTACAAACTAATCGGTTTTTGGTCAACCACGTTTTTTAACCCATCGATTTTTAAAATGTTTGGATGCAGATTGTTAGTAGGAATCCCTGCGAATTCAAAAAGGTATAACATTTCAAAATCTGACAGCATTTACCCGAGATATTCAATAAAAATCACCAAAAAAGTTTCGATTTTCGAACCGACCCCGAATTTGAGAAAAAACGTGATGTAACCCCTTGCCATTTTGATGATTTTGGTCAAAAAAATAGATTTTTATTTTTCCGATGCCAATCGATAGTACTGATCCTTACGAGTCCAAAATGGTATAAAATTCCCAAATCGGACATTATTTGGCCGAGATATTCAAAAAAATCATCAAAAAAGGTTGACTTTACAAACTAATCGGTTTTTGGTCAACCACGTTTTTAAACCCATCGATTTTTAAAATGTTTGAATGCAGATTGTTAGTAGGGATCCCTACGAATTCAAAAAGGTATAACATTTCAAAATCTGACAGCATTTACCCGAGATATTCAATAAAAAGCACCAAAAAAGTGTCGATTTTCGAACCGACCCCGAATTTGAGAAAAAACGTGATGTAACCCCTTGCCATTTTGATGATTTTGGTCAAAAAATAGATTTTTATTTTTTCGATGCCAATCGATAGTACTGATCCTTACGAGTCCAAAATGGTATAAAATTCCCAAATCGGACATTATTTGGCCGAGATATTCAAAAAAATCATCAAAAAAGGTTGACTTTACAAACTAATCGGTTTTTGGTCAACCACGTTTTTTAACCCATCGATTTTTAAAATGTTTGGATGCAGATTGTTAGTAGGGATCCCTGCGAATTCAAAAAGGTATAACATTTCAAAATCTGACAGCATTTACCCGAGATATTCAATAAAAAGCACCAAAAAAGTTTCGATTTTCGAACCGACCCCGAATTTGAGAAAAAACGTGATGTAACCCCTTGCCATTTTGATGATTTTGGTCAAAAAATAGATTTTTAATTTTTCGATGCCAATCGATAGTACTGATCCTTACGAGTCCAAAATGGTATAAAATTCCCAAATCGGACATTATTCGGCCGAGATATTCAAAAAAATCATCAAAAAAGGTTGACTTTACAAACTAATCGGTTTTTGGTCAACCACGTTTTTTAACCCATCGATTTTTAAAATGTTTGGATGCAGTTTGTTAGTAGGGATCCCTACGAATTCAAAAAGGTATAACATTTCAAAATCTGACAGCATTTACCCGAGATATTCAATAAAAAGCACCAAAAAAGTGTCGATTTTCGAACCGACCCCGAATTTGAGAAAAAACGTGATGTAACCCCTTGCCATTTTGATGATTTTGGTCAAAAAATAGATTTTTATTTTTTCGATGCCAATCGATAGTACTGATCCTTACGAGTCCAAAATGGTATAAAATTCCCAAATCGGACATTATTTGGCCGAGATATTCAAAAAAATCATCAAAAAAGGTTGACTTTACAAACTAATCGGTTTTTGGTCAACCACGTTTTTTAACCCATCGATTTTTAAAATGTTTGGATGCAGATTGTTAGTAGGGATCCCTACGAATTCAAAAAGGTATAACATTTCAAAATCTGACAGCATTTACCCGAGATATTCAATAAAAAGCACCAAAAAAGTGTCGATTTTCGAACCGACCCCGAATTTGAGAAAAAACGTGATGTAACCCCTTGCCATTTTGATGATTTTGGTCAAAAAATAGATTTTTATTTTTTCGATGCCAATCGATAGTACTGATCCTTACGAGTCCAAAATGGTATAAAATTCCCAAATCGGACATTATTTGGCCGAGATATTCAAAAAAATCATCAAAAAAGGTTGACTTTACAAACTAATCGGTTTTTGGTCAACCACGTTTTTTAACCCATCGATTTTTAAAATGTTTGGATGCAGATTGTTAGTAGGGATCCCTACGAATTCAAAAAGGTATAACATTTCAAAATCTGACAGCATTTACCCGAGATATTCAATAAAAAGCACCAAAAAAGTGTCGATTTTCGAACCGACCCCGAATTTGAGAAAAAACGTGATGTAACCCCTTGCCATTTTGATGATTTTGGTCAAAAAATAGATTTTTATTTTTTCGATGCCAATCGATAGTACTGATCCTTACGAGTCCAAAATGGTATAAAATTCCCAAATCGGACATTATTTGGCCGAGATATTCAAAAAAATCATCAAAAAAGGTTGACTTTACAAACTAATCGGTTTTTGGTCAACCACGTTTTTTAACCCATCGATTTTTAAAATGTTTGGATGCAGATTGTTAGTAGGGATCCCTACGAATTCAAAAAGGTATAACATTTCAAAATCTGACAGCATTTACCCGAGATATTCAATAAAAAGCACCAAAAAAGTGTCGATTTTCGAACCGACCCCGAATTTGAGAAAAAACGTGATGTAACCCCTTGCCATTTTGATGATTTTGGTCAAAAAATAGATTTTTATTTTTTCGATGCCAATCGATAGTACTGATCCTTACGAGTCCAAAATGGTATAAAATTCCCAAATCGGACATTATTTGGCCGAGATATTCAAAAAAATCATCAAAAAAGGTTGACTTTACAAACTAATCGGTTTTTGGTCAACCACGTTTTTTAACCCATCGATTTTTAAAATGTTTGGATGCAGTTTGTTAGTAGGGATCCCTACGAATTCAAAAAGGTATAACATTTCAAAATCTGACAGCATTTACCCGAGATATTCAATAAAAAGCACCAAAAAAGTGTCGATTTTCGAACCGACCCCGAATTTGAGAAAAAACGTGATGTAACCCCTTGCCATTTTGATGATTTTGGTCAAAAAATAGATTTTTATTTTTTCGATGCCAATCGATAGTACTGATCCTTACGAGTCCAAAATGGTATAAAATTCCCAAATCGGACATTATTTGGCCGAGATATTCAAAAAAATCATCAAAAAAGGTTGACTTTACAAACTAATCGGTTTTTGGTCAACCACGTTTTTTAACCCATCGATTTTTAAAATGTTTGGATGCAGATTGTTAGTAGGGATCCCTACGAATTCAAAAAGGTATAACATTTCAAAATCTGACAGCATTTACCCGAGATATTCAATAAAAAGCACCAAAAAAGTGTCGATTTTCGAACCGACCCCGAATTTGAGAAAAAACGTGATGTAACCCCTTGCCATTTTGATGATTTTGGTCAAAAAATAGATTTTTATTTTTTCGATGCCAATCGATAGTACTGATCCTTACGAGTCCAAAATGGTATAAAATTCCCAAATCGGACATTATTTGGCCGAGATATTCAAAAAAATCATCAAAAAAGGTTGACTTTACAAACTAATCGGTTTTTGGTCAACCACGTTTTTTAACCCATCGATTTTTAAAATGTTTGGATGCAGATTGTTAGTAGGGATCCCTACGAATTCAAAAAGGTATAACATTTCAAAATCTGACAGCATTTACCCGAGATATTCAATAAAAAGCACCAAAAAAGTGTCGATTTTCGAACCGACCCCGAATTTGAGAAAAAACGTGATGTAACCCCTTGCCATTTTGATGATTTTGGTCAAAAAATAGATTTTTATTTTTTCGATGCCAATCGATAGTACTGATCCTTACGAGTCCAAAATGGTATAAAATTCCCAAATCGGACATTATTTGGCCGAGATATTCAAAAAAATCATCAAAAAAGGTTGACTTTACAAACTAATCGGTTTTTGGTCAACCACGTTTTTTAACCCATCGATTTTTAAAATGTTTGGATGCAGATTGTTAGTAGGGATCCCTACGAATTCAAAAAGGTATAACATTTCAAAATCTGACAGCATTTACCCGAGATATTCAATAAAAAGCACCAAAAAAGTGTCGATTTTCGAACCGACCCCGAATTTGAGAAAAAACGTGATGTAACCCCTTGCCATTTTGATGATTTTGGTCAAAAAATAGATTTTTATTTTTTCGATGTCAATCGATAGTACTGATCCTTACGAGTCCAAAATGGTATAAAATTGCCAAATCGGACATTATTTGGCCGAGATATTCAAAAAAATCTTCAAAAAAGGTTGACTTTACAAACTAATCGGTTTTTGGTCAACCACGTTTTTTAACCCATCGATTTTTAAAATGTTTGGATGCAGTTTGTTAGTAGGGATCCCTACGAATTCAAAAAGGTATAACATTTCAAAATCTGACAGCATTTACCCGAGATATTCAATAAAAAGCACCAAAAAAGTGTCGATTTTCGAACCGACCCCGAATTTGAGAAAAAACGTGATGTAACCCCTTGCCATTTTGATGATTTTGGTCAAAAAATAGATTTTTATTTTTTCGATGCCAATCGATAGTACTGATCCTTACGAGTCCAAAATGGTATAAAATTCCCAAATCGGACATTATTTGGCCGAGATATTCAAAAAAATCATCAAAAAATGTTGACTTTACAAACTAATCGGTTTTTGGTCAACCACGTTTTTTAACCCATCGATTTTTAAAATGTTTGGATGCAGATTGTTAGTAGGGATCCCTACGAATTCAAAAAGGTATAACATTTCAAAATCTGACAGCATTTACCCGAGATATTCAATAAAAAGCACCAAAAAAGTGTCGATTTTCGAACCGACCCCGAATTTGAGAAAAAACGTGATGTAACCCCTTGCCATTTTGATGATTTTGGTCAAAAAATAGATTTTTATTTTTTCGATGCCAATCGATAGTACTGATCCTTACGAGTCCAAAATGGTATAAAATTCCCAAATCGGACATTATTTGGCCGAGATATTCAAAAAAATCATCAAAAAAGGTTGACTTTACAAACTAATCGGTTTTTGGTCAACCACGGTTTTTAACCCATCGATTTTTAAAATGTTTGGATGCAGATTGTTAGTAGGGATCCCTACGAATTCAAAAAGGTATAACATTTCAAAATCTGACAGCATTTACCCGAGATATTCAATAAAAAGCACCAAAAAAGTGTCGATTTTCGAACCGACCCCGAATTTGAGAAAAAACGTGATGTAACCCCTTGCCATTTTGATGATTTTGGTCAAAAAATAGATTTTTATTTTTTCGATGCCAATCGATAGTACTGATCCTTACGAGTCCAAAATGGTATAAAATTCCCAAATCGGACATTATTTGGCCGAGATATTCAAAAAAATCATCAAAAAAGGTTGACTTTACAAACTAATCGGTTTTTGGTCAACCACGTTTTTTAACCCATCGATTTTTAAAATGTTTGGATGCAGATTGTTAGTAGGGATCCCTACGAATTCAAAAAGGTATAACATTTCAAAATCTGACAGCATTTACCCGAGATATTCAATAAAAAGCACCAAAAAAGTGTCGATTTTCGAACCGACCCCGAATTTGAGAAAAAACGTGATGTAACCCCTTGCCATTTTGATGATTTTGGTCAAAAAATAGATTTTTATTTTTTCGATGCCAATCGATAGTACTGATCCTTACGAGTCCAAAATGGTATAAAATTCCCAAATCGGACATTATTTGGCCGAGATATTCAAAAAAATCATCAAAAAAGGTTGACTTTACAAACTAATCGGTTTTTGGTCAACCACGTTTTTTAACCCATCGATTTTTAAAATGTTTGGATGCAGATTGTTAGTAGGGATCCCTACGAATTCAAAAAGGTATAACATTTCAAAATCTGACAGCATTTACCCGAGATATTCAATAAAAAGCACCAAAAAAGTGTCGATTTTCGAACCGACCCCGAATTTGAGAAAAAACGTGATGTAACCCCTTGCCATTTTGATGATTTTGGTCAAAAAATAGATTTTTATTTTTTCGATGCCAATCGATAGTACTGATCCTTACGAGTCCAAAATGGTATAAAATTCCCAAATCGGACATTATTTGGCCGAGATATTCAAAAAAATCATCAAAAAAGGTTGACTTTACAAACTAATCGGTTTTTGGTCAACCACGTTTTTTAACCCATCGATTTTTAAAATGTTTGGATGCAGATTGTTAGTAGGGATCCCTACGAATTCAAAAAGGTATAACATTTCAAAATCTGACAGCATTTACCCGAGATATTCAATAAAAAGCACCAAAAAAGTTTCGATTTTCGAACCGACCCCGAATTTGAGAAAAAACGTGATGTAACCCCTTGCCATTTTGATGATTTTGGTCAAAAAATAGATTTTTAATTTTTCGATGCCAATCGATAGTACTGATCCTTACGAGTCCAAAATGGTATAAAATTCCCAAATCGGACATTATTCGGCCGAGATATTCAAAAAAATCATCAAAAAAGGTTGACTTTACAAACTAATCGGTTTTTGGTCAACCACGTTTTTTAACCCATCGATTTTTAAAATGTTTGGATGCAGTTTGTTAGTAGGGATCCCTACGAATTCAAAAAGGTATAACATTTCAAAATCTGACAGCATTTACCCGAGATATTCAATAAAAAGCACCAAAAAAGTTTCGATTTTCGAACCGACCCCGAATTTGAGAAAAAACGTGATGTAACCCCTTGCCATTTTGATGATTTTGGTCAAAAAATAGATTTTTATTTTTTCGATGCCAATCGATAGTACTGATCCTTACGAGTCCAAAATGGTATAAAATTCCCAAATCGGACATTATTTGGCCGAGATATTCAAAAAAATCATCAAAAAAGGTTGACTTTACAAACTAATCGGTTTTTGGTCAACCACGTTTTTTAACCCATCGATTTTTAAAATGTTTGGATGCAGATTGTTAGTAGGGATCCCTGCGAATTCAAAAAGGTATAACATTTCAAAATCTGACAGCATTTACCCGAGATATTCAATAAAAAGCACCAAAAAAGTTTCGATTTTCGAACCGACCCCGAATTTGAGAAAAAACGTGATGTAACCCCTTGCCATTTTGATGATTTTGGTCAAAAAATAGATTTTTATTTTTCCGATGCCAATCGATAGTACTGATCCTTACGAGTCCAAAATGGTATAAAATTCCCAAATCGGACATTATTTGGCCGAGATATTCAAAAAAATCATCAAAAAAGGTTGACTTTACAAACTAATCGGTTTTTGGTCAACCACGTTTTTAAACCCATCGATTTTTAAAATGTTTGAATGCAGATTGTTAGTAGGGATCCCTACGAATTCAAAAAGGTATAACATTTCAAAATCTGACAGCATTTACCCGAGATATTCAATAAAAAGCACCAAAAAAGTGTCGATTTTCGAACCGACCCCGAATTTGAGAAAAAACGTGATGTAACCCCTTGCCATTTTGATGATTTTGGTCAAAAAATAGATTTTTATTTTTTCGATGCCAATCGATAGTACTGATCCTTACGAGTCCAAAATGGTATAAAATTCCCAAATCGGACATTATTTGGCCGAGATATTCAAAAAAATCATCAAAAAAGGTTGACTTTACAAACTAATCGGTTTTTGGTCAACCACGTTTTTTAACCCATCGATTTTTAAAATGTTTGGATGCAGATTGTTAGTAGGGATCCCTACGAATTCAAAAAGGTATAACATTTCAAAATCTGACAGCATTTACCCGAGATATTCAATAAAAAGCACCAAAAAAGTTTCGATTTTCGAACCGACCCCGAATTTGAGAAAAAACGTGATGTAACCCCTTGCCATTTTGATGATTTTGGTCAAAAAATAGATTTTTATTTTTTCGATGCCAATCGATAGTACTGATCCTTACGAGTCCAAAATGGTATAAAATTCCCAAATCGGACATTATTTGGCCGAGATATTCAAAAAAATCATCAAAAAAGGTTGACTTTACAAACTAATCGGTTTTTGGTCAACCACGTTTTTTAACCCATCGATTTTTAAAATGTTTGGATGCAGTTTGTTAGTAGGGATCCCTACGAATTCAAAAAGGTATAACATTTCAAAATCTGACAGCATTTACCCGAGATATTCAATAAAAAGCACCAAAAAAGTGTCGATTTTCGAACCGACCCCGAATTTGAGAAAAAACGTGATGTAACCCCTTGCCATTTTGATGATTTTGGTCAAAAAATAGATTTTTATTTTTTCGATGCCAATCGATAGTACTGATCCTTACGAGTCCAAAATGGTATAAAATTCCCAAATCGGACATTATTTGGCCGAGATATTCAAAAAAATCATCAAAAAAGGTTGACTTTACAAACTAATCGGTTTTTGGTCAACCACGTTTTTTAACCCATCGATTTTTAAAATGTTTGGATGCAGATTGTTAGTAGGGATCCCTACGAATTCAAAAAGGTATAACATTTCAAAATCTGACAGCATTTACCCGAGATATTCAATAAAAAGCACCAAAAAAGTGTCGATTTTCGAACCGACCCCGAATTTGAGAAAAAACGTGATGTAACCCCTTGCCATTTTGATGATTTTGGTCAAAAAATAGATTTTTATTTTTTCGATGCCAATCGATAGTACTGATCCTTACGAGTCCAAAATGGTATAAAATTCCCAAATCGGACATTATTTGGCCGAGATATTCAAAAAAATCATCAAAAAAGGTTGACTTTACAAACTAATCGGTTTTTGGTCAACCACGTTTTTTAACCCATCGATTTTTAAAATGTTTGAATGCAGTTTGTTAGTAGGGATCCCTACGAATTCAAAAAGGTATAACATTTCAAAATCTGACAGCATTTACCCGAGATATTCAATAAAAAGCACCAAAAAAGTTTCGATTTTCGAACCGACCCCGAATTTGAGAAAAAACGTGATGTAACCCCTTGCCATTTTGATGATTTTGGTCAAAAAATAGATTTTTATTTTTTCGATGCCAATCGATAGTACTGATCCTTACGAGTCCAAAATGGTATAAAGTTCCCAAATCGGACATTATTTGGCCGAGATATTCAAAAAATCATCAAAAAAGGTTGACTTTACAAACTAATCGGTTTTTGGTCAACCACGTTTTTTAACCCATCGATTTTTAAAATGTTTGGATGCAGATTGTTAGTAGGGATCCCTACGAATTCAAAAAGGTATAACATTTCAAAATCTGACAGCATTTACCCGAGATATTCAATAAAAAGCACCAAAAAAGTGTCGATTTTCGAACCGACCCCGAATTTGAGAAAAAACGTGATGTAACCCCTTGCCATTTTGATGATTTTGGTCAAAAAATAGATTTTTATTTTTTCGATGCCAATCGATAGTACTGATCCTTACGAGTCCAAAATGGTATAAAATTCCCAAATCGGACATTATTTGGCCGAGATATTCAAAAAAATCATCAAAAAAGGTTGACTTTACAAACTAATCGGTTTTTGGTCAACCACGTTTTTCAACCCATCGATTTTTAAAATGTTTGGATGCAGTTTGTTAGTAGGGATCCCTACGAATTCAAAAAGGTATAACATTTCAAAATCTGACAGCATTTACCCGAGATATTCAATAAAAAGCACCAAAAAAGTTTCGATTTTCGAACCGACCCCGAATTTGAGAAAAAACGTGATGTAACCCCTTGCCATTTTGATGATTTTGGTCAAAAAATAGATTTTTATTTTTTCGATGCCAATCGATAGTACTGATCCTTACGAGTCCAAAATGGTATAAAATTCCCAAATCGGACATTATTTGGCCGAGATATTCAAAAAAATCATCAAAAAAGGTTGACTTTACAAACTAATCGGTTTTTGGTCAACCACGTTTTTTAACCCATCGATTTTTAAAATGTTTGGATGCAGTTTGTTAGTAGGGATCCCTACGAATTCAAAAAGGTATAACATTTCAAAATCTGACAGCATTTACCCGAGATATTCAATAAAAAGCACCAAAAAAGTGTCGATTTTCGAACCGACCCCGAATTTGAGAAAAAACGTGATGTAACCCCTTGCCATTTTGATGATTTTGGTCAAAAAAATAGATTTTTATTTTTTCGATGCCAATCGATAGTACTGATCCTTACGAGTCCAAAATGGTATAAAATTCCCAAATCGGACATTATTTGGCCGAGATATTCAAAAAAATCATCAAAAAAGGTTGACTTTACAAACTAATCGGTTTTTGGTCAACCACGTTTTTTAACCCATCGATTTTTAAAATGTTTGGATGCAGATTGTTAGTAGGGATCCCTACGAATTCAAAAAGGTATAACATTTCAAAATCTGACAGCATTTACCCGAGATATTCAATAAAAAGCACCAAAAAAGTTTCGATTTTCGAACCGACCCCGAATTTGAGAAAAAACGTGATGTAACCCCTTGCCATTTTGATGATTTTGGTCAAAAAATAGATTTTTATTTTTTCGATGCCAATCGATAGTACTGATCCTTACGAGTCCAAAATGGTATAAAATTCCCAAATCGGACATTATTCGGCCGAGATATTCAAAAAAATCATCAAAAAAGGTTGACTTTACAAACTAATCGGTTTTTGGTCAACCACGTTTTTTAACCCATCGATTTTTAAAATGTTTGGATGCAGTTTGTTAGTAGGGATCCCTACGAATTCAAAAAGGTATAACATTTCAAAATCTGACAGCATTTACCCGAGATATTCAATAAAAAGCACCAAAAAAGTGTCGATTTTCGAACCGACCCCGAATTTGAGAAAAAACGTGATGTAACCCCTTGCCATTTTGATGATTTTGGTCAAAAAATAGATTTTTATTTTTTCGATGCCAATCGATAGTACTGATCCTTACGAGTCCAAAATGGTATAAAATTCCCAAATCGGACATTATTTGGCCGAGATATTCAAAAAAATCATCAAAAAAGGTTGACTTTACAAACTAATCGGTTTTTGGTCAACCACGTTTTTTAACCCATCGATTTTTAAAATGTTTGAATGCAGTTTGTTAGTAGGGATCCCTGCGAATTCAAAAAGGTATAACATTTCAAAATCTGACAGCATTTACCCGAGATATTCAATAAAAAGCACCAAAAAAGTTTCGATTTTCGAACCGACCCCGAATTTGAGAAAAAACGTGATGTAACCCCTTGCCATTTTGATGATTTTGGTCAAAAAATAGATTTTTATTTTTTCGATGCCAATCGATAGTACTGATCCTTACGAGTCCAAAATGGTATAAAGTTCCCAAATCGGACATTATTTGGCCGAGATATTCAAAAAAATCATCAAAAAAGGTTGACTTTACAAACTAATCGGTTTTTGGTCAACCACGTTTTTTAACCCATCGATTTTTAAAATGTTTGGATGCAGATTGTTAGTAGGGATCCCTACGAATTCAAAAAGGTATAATATTTCAAAATCTGACAGCATTTACCCGAGATATTCAATAAAAAGCACCAAAAAAGTTTCGATTTTCGAACCGACCCCGAATTTGAGAAAAAACGTGATGTAACCCCTTGCCATTTTGATGATTTTGGTCAAAAAATAGATTTTTATTTTTTCGATGCCAATCGATAGTACTGATCCTTACGAGTCCAAAATGGTATTAAATTCCCAAATCGGACATTATACGGCCGAGATATTCAAAAAAATCATCAAAAAAGGTTGACTTTACAAACTAATCGGTTTTTGGTCAACCACGTTTTTCAACCCATCGATTTTTAAAATGTTTGGATGCAGTTTGTTAGTAGGGATCCCTACGAATTCAAAAAGGTATAACATTTCAAAATCTGACAGCATTTACCCGAGATATTCAATAAAAAGCACCAAAAAAGTTTCGATTTTCGAACCGACCCCGAATTTGAGAAAAAACGTGATGTAACCCCTTGCCATTTTGATGATTTTGGTCAAAAAATAGATTTTTATTTTTTCGATGCCAATCGATAGTACTGATCCTTACAAGTCCAAAATGGTATAAAATTCCCAAATCGGACATTATTTGGCCGAGATATTCAAAAAAATCATCAAAAAAGGTTGACTTTACAAACTAATCGGTTTTTGGTCAACCACGTTTTTTAACCCATCGATTTTTAAAATGTTTGGATGCAGTTTGTTAGTAGGGATCCCTACGAATTCAAAAAGGTATAACATTTCAAAATCTGACAGCATTTACCCGAGATATTCAATAAAAAGCACCAAAAAAGTGTCGATTTTCGAACCGACCCCGAATTTGAGAAAAAACGTGATGTAACCCCTTGCCATTTTGATGATTTTGGTCAAAAAATAGATTTTTATTTTTTCGATGCCAATCGATAGTACTGATCCTTACGAGTCCAAAATGGTATAAAATTCCCAAATCGGACATTATTTGGCCGAGATATTCAAAAAAATCATCAAAAAAGGTTGACTTTACAAACTAATCGGTTTTTGGTCAACCACGTTTTTAAACCCATCGATTTTTAAAATGTTTGAATGCAGTTTGTTAGTAGGGATCCCTGCGAATTCAAAAAGGTATAACATTTCAAAATCTGACAGCATTTACCCGAGATATTCAATAAAAATCACCAAAAAAGTTTCGATTTTCGAACCGACCCCGAATTTGAGAAAAAACGTGATGTAACCCCTTGCCATTTTGATGATTTTGGTCAAAAAATAGATTTTTATTTTTTCGATGCCAATCGATAGTACTGATCCTTACGAGTCCAAAATGGTATAAAATTCCCAAATCGGACATTATTTGGCCGAGATATTCAAAAAAATCATCAAAAAAGGTTGACTTTACAAACTAATCGGTTTTTGGTCAACCACGTTTTTTAACCCATCGATTTTTAAAATGTTTGGATGCAGATTGTTAGTAGGGATCCCTACGAATTCAAAAAGGTATAACATTTCAAAATCTGACAGCATTTACCCGAGATATTCAATAAAAATCACCAAAAAAGTTTCGATTTTCGAACCGACCCCGAATTTGAGAAAAAACGTGATGTAACCCCTTGCCATTTTGATGATTTTGGTCAAAAAAATAGATTTTTATTTTTCCGATGCCAATCGATAGTACTGATCCTTACGAGTCCAAAATGGTATAAAATTCCCAAATCGGACATTATTTGGCCGAGATATTCAAAAAAATCATCAAAAAAGGTTGACTTTACAAACTAATCGGTTTTTGGTCAACCACGTTTTTTAACCCATCGATTTTTAAAATGTTTGGATGCAGATTGTTAGTAGGGATCCCTACGAATTCAAAAAGGTATAACATTTCAAAATCTGACAGCATTTACCCGAGATATTCAATAAAAAGCACCAAAAAAGTGTCGATTTTCGAACCGACCCCGAATTTGAGAAAAAACGTGATGTAACCCCTTGCCATTTTGATGATTTTGGTCAAAAAATAGATTTTTATTTTTCCGATGCCAATCGATAGTACTGATCCTTACGAGTCCAAAATGGTATAAAATTCCCAAATCGGACATTATTTGGCCGAGATATTCAAAAAAATCATCAAAAAAGGTTGACTTTACAAACTAATCGGTTTTTGGTCAACCACGTTTTTTAACCCATCGATTTTTAAAATGTTTGGATGCAGTTTGTTAGTAGGGATCCCTACGAATTCAAAAAGGTATAACATTTCAAAATCTGACAGCATTTACCCGAGATATTCAATAAAAAGCACCAAAAAAGTGTCGATTTTCGAACCGACCCCGAATTTGAGAAAAAACGTGATGTAACCCCTTGCCATTTTGATGATTTTGGTCAAAAAATAGATTTTTATTTTTCCGATGCCAATCGATAGTACTGATCCTTACGAGTCCAAAATGGTATAAAATTCCCAAATCGGACATTATTTGGCCGAGATATTCAAAAAAATCATCAAAAAAGGTTGACTTTACAAACTAATCGGTTTTTGGTCAACCACGTTTTTAAACCCATCGATTTTTAAAATGTTTGAATGCAGTTTGTTAGTAGGGATCCCTGCGAATTCAAAAAGGTATAACATTTCAAAATCTGACAGCATTTACCCGAGATATTCAATAAAAAGCACCAAAAAAGTTTCGATTTTCGAACCGACCCCGAATTTGAGAAAAAACGTGATGTAACCCCTTGCCATTTTGATGATTTTGGTCAAAAAATAGATTTTTATTTTTTCGATGCCAATCGATAGTACTGATCCTTACGAGTCCAAAATGGTATAAAATTCCCAAATCGGACATTATTCGGCCGAGATATTCAAAAAAATCATCAAAAAAGGTTGACTTTACAAACTAATCGGTTTTTGGTCAACCACGTTTTTTAACCCATCGATTTTTAAAATGTTTGGATGCAGTTTGTTAGTAGGGATCCCTACGAATTCAAAAAGGTATAACATTTCAAAATCTGACAGCATTTACCCGAGATATTCAATAAAAAGCACCAAAAAAGTGTCGATTTTCGAACCGACCCCGAATTTGAGAAAAAACGTGATGTAACCCCTTGCCATTTTGATGATTTTGGTCAAAAAATAGATTTTTATTTTTTCGATGCCAATCGATAGTACTGATCCTTACGAGTCCAAAATGGTATAAAATTCCCAAATCGGACATTATTTGGCCGAGATATTCAAAAAAATCATCAAAAAAGGTTGACTTTACAAACTAATCGGTTTTTGGTCAACCACGTTTTTTAACCCATCGATTTTTAAAATGTTTGAATGCAGTTTGTTAGTAGGGATCCCTGCGAATTCAAAAAGGTATAACATTTCAAAATCTGACAGCATTTACCCGAGATATTCAATAAAAAGCACCAAAAAAGTTTCGATTTTCGAACCGACCCCGAATTTGAGAAAAAACGTGATGTAACCCCTTGCCATTTTGATGATTTTGGTCAAAAAAATAGATTTTTATTTTTCCGATGCCAATCGATAGTACTGATCCTTACGAGTCCAAAATGGTATAAAATTCCCAAATCGGACATTATTTGGCCGAGATATTCAAAAAAATCATCAAAAAAGGTTGACTTTACAAACTAATCGGTTTTTGGTCAACCACGTTTTTTAACCCATCGATTTTTAAAATGTTTGGATGCAGTTTGTTAGTAGGGATCCCTACGAATTCAAAAAGGTATAACATTTCAAAATCTGACAGCATTTACCCGAGATATTCAATAAAAAGCACCAAAAAAGTGTCGATTTTCGAACCGACCCCGAATTTGAGAAAAAACGTGATGTAACCCCTTGCCATTTTGATGATTTTGGTCAAAAAATAGATTTTTATTTTTTCGATGCCAATCGATAGTACTGATCCTTACGAGTCCAAAATGGTATAAAATTCCCAAATCGGACATTATTTGGCCGAGATATTCAAAAAAATCATCAAAAAAGGTTGACTTTACAAACTAATCGGTTTTTGGTCAACCACGTTTTTTAACCCATCGATTTTTAAAATGTTTGGATGCAGTTTGTTAGTAGGGATCCCTGCGAATTCAAAAAGGTATAACATTTCAAAATCTGACAGCATTTACCCGAGATATTCAATAAAAAGCACCAAAAAAGTTTCGATTTTCGAACCGACCCCGAATTTGAGAAAAAACGTGATGTAACCCCTTGCCATTTTGATGATTTTGGTCAAAAAAATAGATTTTTATTTTTCCGATGCCAATCGATAGTACTGATCCTTACGAGTCCAAAATGGTATAAAATTCCCAAATCGGACATTATTTGGCCGAGATATTCAAAAAAATCATCAAAAAAGGTTGACTTTACAAACTAATCGGTTTTTGGTCAACCACGTTTTTAAACCCATCGATTTTTAAAATGTTTGAATGCAGTTTGTTAGTAGGGATCCCTACGAATTCAAAAAGGTATAACATTTCAAAATCTGACAGCATTTACCCGAGATATTCAATAAAAAGCACCAAAAAAGTTTCGATTTTCGAACCGACCCCGAATTTGAGAAAAAACGTGATGTAACCCCTTGCCATTTTGATGATTTTGGTCAAAAAATAGATTTTTATTTTTTCGATGCCAATCGATAGTACTGATCCTTACGAGTCCAAAATGGTATAAAATTCCCAAATCGGACATTATTTGGCCGAGATATTCAAAAAAATCATCAAAAAAGGTTGACTTTACAAACTAATCGGTTTTTGGTCAACCACGTTTTTTAACCCATCGATTTTTAAAATGTTTGGATGCAGTTTGTTAGTAGGGATCCCTGCGAATTCAAAAAGGTATAACATTTCAAAATCTGACAGCATTTACCCGAGATATTCAATAAAAAGCACCAAAAAAGTTTCGATTTTCGAACCGACCCCGAATTTGAGAAAAAACGTGATGTAACCCCTTGCCATTTTGATGATTTTGGTCAAAAAATAGATTTTTATTTTTTCGATGCCAATCGATAGTACTGATCCTTACGAGTCCAAAATGGTATAAAATTCCCAAATCGGACATTATTCGGCCGAGATATTCAAAAAATCATCAAAAAAGGTTGACTTTACAAACTAATCGGTTTTTGGTCAACCACGTTTTTTAACCCATCGATTTTTAAAATGTTTGGATGCAGTTTGTTAGTAGGGATCCCTACGAATTCAAAAAGGTATAACATTTCAAAATCTGACAGCATTTACCCGAGATATTCAATAAAAAGCACCAAAAAAGTGTCGATTTTCGAACCGACCCCGAATTTGAGAAAAAACGTGATGTAACCCCTTGCCATTTTGATGATTTTGGTCAAAAAATAGATTTTTATTTTTTCGATGCCAATCGATAGTACTGATCCTTACGAGTCCAAAATGGTATTAAATTCCCAAATCGGACATTATTTGGCCGAGATATTCAAAAAAATCATCAAAAAAGGTTGACTTTACAAACTAATCGGTTTTTGGTCAACCACGTTTTTCAACCCATCGATTTTTAAAATGTTTGGATGCAGTTTGTTAGTAGGGATCCCTACGAATTCAAAAAGGTATAACATTTCAAAATCTGACAGCATTTACCCGAGATATTCAATAAAAAGCACCAAAAAAGTTTCGATTTTCGAACCGACCCCGAATTTGAGAAAAAACGTGATGTAACCCCTTGCCATTTTGATGATTTTGGTCAAAAAATAGATTTTTATTTTTTCGATGCCAATCGATAGTTCTGATCCTTACAAGTCCAAAATGGTATAAAATTCCCAAATCGGACATTATTCGGCCGAGATATTCAAAAAAATCATCAAAAAAGGTTGACTTTACAAACTAATCGGTTTTTGGTCAACCACGTTTTTTAACCCATCGATTTTTAAAATGTTTGGATGCAGTTTGTTAGTAGGGATCCCTACGAATTCAAAAAGGTATAACATTTCAAAATCTGACAGCATTTACCCGAGATATTCAATAAAAAGCACCAAAAAAGTGTCGATTTTCGAACCGACCCCGAATTTGAGAAAAAACGTGATGTAACCCCTTGCCATTTTGATGATTTTGGTCAAAAAATAGATTTTTATTTTTTCGATGCCAATCGATAGTACTGATCCTTACGAGTCCAAAATGGTATAAAATTCCCAAATCGGACATTATTTGGCCGAGATATTCAAAAAAATCATCAAAAAAGGTTGACTTTACAAACTAATCGGTTTTTGGTCAACCACGTTTTTTAACCCATCGATTTTTAAAATGTTTGAATGCAGTTTGTTAGTAGGGATCCCTGCGAATTCAAAAAGGTATAACATTTCAAAATCTGACAGCATTTACCCGAGATATTCAATAAAAAGCACCAAAAAAGTTTCGATTTTCGAACCGACCCCGAATTTGAGAAAAAACGTGATGTAACCCCTTGCCATTTTGATGATTTTGGTCAAAAAATAGATTTTTATTTTTTCGATGCCAATCGATAGTACTGATCCTTACGAGTCCAAAATGGTATAAAGTTCCCAAATCGGACATTATTTGGCCGAGATATTCAAAAAAATCATCAAAAAAGGTTGACTTTACAAACTAATCGGTTTTTGGTCAACCACGTTTTTTAACCCATCGATTTTTAAAATGTTTGGATGCAGATTGTTAGTAGGGATCCCTACGAATTCAAAAAGGTATAACATTTCAAAATCTGACAGCATTTACCCGAGATATTCAATAAAAAGCACCAAAAAAGTTTCGATTTTCGAACCGACCCCGAATTTGAGAAAAAACGTGATGTAACCCCTTGCCATTTTGATGATTTTGGTCAAAAAAATAGATTTTTATTTTTTCGATGCCAATCGATAGTACTGATCCTTACGAGTCCAAAATGGTATAAAATTCCCAAATCGGACATTATTTGGCCGAGATATTCAAAAAAATCATCAAAAAAGGTTGACTTTACAAACTAATCGGTTTTTGGTCAACCACGTTTTTTAACCCATCGATTTTTAAAATGTTTGGATGCAGTTTGTTAGTAGGGATCCCTGCGAATTCAAAAAGGTATAACATTTCAAAATCTGACAGCATTTACCCGAGATATTCAATAAAAAGCACCAAAAAAGTGTCGATTTTCGAACCGACCCCGAATTTGAGAAAAAACGTGATGTAACCCCTTGCCATTTTGATGATTTTGGTCAAAAAAATAGATTTTTATTTTTCCGATGCCAATCGATAGTACTGATCCTTACGAGTCCAAAATGGTATAAAATTCCCAAATCGGACATTATTTGGCCGAGATATTCAAAAAAATCATCAAAAAAGGTTGACTTTACAAACTAATCGGTTTTTGGTCAACCACGTTTTTAAACCCATCGATTTTTAAAATGTTTGAATGCAGTTTGTTAGTAGGGATCCCTGCGAATTCAAAAAGGTATAACATTTCAAAATCTGACAGCATTTACCCGAGATATTCAATAAAAGCACCAAAAAAGTTTCGATTTTCGAACCGACCCCGAATTTGAGAAAAAACGTGATGTAACCCCTTGCCATTTTGATGATTTTGGTCAAAAAATAGATTTTTATTTTTTCGATGCCAATCGATAGTACTGATCCTTACGAGTCCAAAATGGTATTAAATTCCCAAATCGGACATTATACGGCCGAGATATTCAAAAAAATCATCAAAAAAGGTTGACTTTACAAACTAATCGGTTTTTGGTCAACCACGTTTTTCAACCCATCGATTTTTAAAATGTTTGGATGCAGATTGTTAGTAGGGATCCCTACGAATTCAAAAAGGTATAACATTTCAAAATCTGACAGCATTTACCCGAGATATTCAATAAAAAGCACCAAAAAAGTTTCGATTTTCGAACCGACCCCGGCCGAGATATTCAAAAAAATCATCAAAAAAGGTTGACTTTACAAACTAATCGGTTTTTGGTCAACCACGTTTTTTAACCCATCGATTTTTAAAATGTTTGAATGCAGTTTGTTAGTAGGGATCCCTGCGAATTCAAAAAGGTATAACATTTCAAAATCTGACAGCATTTACCCGAGATATTCAATAAAAGCACCAAAAAAGTTTCGATTTTCGAACCGACCCCGAATTTGAGAAAAAACGTGATGTAACCCCTTGCCATTTTGATGATTTTGGTCAAAAAATAGATTTTTATTTTTTCGATGCCAATCGATAGTACTGATCCTTACGAGTCCAAAATGGTATAAAGTTCCCAAATCGGACATTATTTGGCCGAGATATTCAAAAAAATCATCAAAAAAGGTTGACTTTACAAACTAATCGGTTTTTGGTCAACCACGTTTTTAAACCCATCGATTTTTAAAATGTTTGAATGCAGTTTGTTAGTAGGGATCCCTGCGAATTCAAAAAGGTATAACATTTCAAAATCTGACAGCATTTACCCGAGATATTCAATAAAAAGCACCAAAAAAGTTTCGATTTTCGAACCGACCCCGAATTTGAGAAAAAACGTGATGTAACCCCTTGCCATTTTGATGATTTTGGTCAAAAAATAGATTTTTATTTTTTCGATGCCAATCGATAGTACTGATCCTTACGAGTCCAAAATGGTATAAAATTCCCAAATCGGACATTATTCGGCCGAGATATTCAAAAAAATCATCAAAAAAGGTTGACTTTACAAACTAATCGGTTTTTGGTCAACCACGTTTTTTAACCCATCGATTTTTAAAATGTTTGGATGCAGTTTGTTAGTAGGGATCCCTGCGAATTCAAAAAGGTATAACATTTCAAAATCTGACAGCATTTACCCGAGATATTCAATAAAAAGCACCAAAAAAGTGTCGATTTTCGAACCGACCCCGAATTTGAGAAAAAACGTGATGTAACCCCTTGCCATTTTGATGATTTTGGTCAAAAAATAGATTTTTATTTTTTCGATGCCAATCGATAGTACTGATCCTTACGAGTCCAAAATGGTATAAAATTCCCAAATCGGACATTATTTGGCCGAGATATTCAAAAAAATCATCAAAAAAGGTTGACTTTACAAACTAATCGGTTTTTGGTCAACCACGTTTTTTAACCCATCGATTTTTAAAATGTTTGGATGCAGATTGTTAGTAGGGATCCCTGCGAATTCAAAAAGGTATAACATTTCAAAATCTGACAGCATTTACCCGAGATATTCAATAAAAAGCACCAAAAAAGTTTCGATTTTCGAACCGACCCCGAATTTGAGAAAAAACGTGATGTAACCCCTTGCCATTTTGATGATTTTGGTCAAAAAATAGATTTTTATTTTTTCGATGCCAATCGATAGTACTGATCCTTACGAGTCCAAAATGGTATAAAGTTCCCAAATCGGACATTATTTGGCCGAGATATTCAAAAAAATCATCAAAAAAGGTTGACTTTACAAACTAATCGGTTTTTGGTCAACCACGTTTTTTAACCCATCGATTTTTAAAATGTTTGGATGCAGATTGTTAGTAGGGATCCCTACGAATTCAAAAAGGTATAACATTTCAAAATCTGACAGCATTTACCCGAGATATTCAATAAAAAGCACCAAAAAAGTTTCGATTTTCGAACCGACCCCGAATTTGAGAAAAAACGTGATGTAACCCCTTGCCATTTTGATGATTTTGGTCAAAAAAATAGATTTTTATTTTTTCGATGCCAATCGATAGTACTGATCCTTACGAGTCCAAAATGGTATAAAATTCCCAAATCGGACATTATTTGGCCGAGATATTCAAAAAAATCATCAAAAAAGGTTGACTTTACAAACTAATCGGTTTTTGGTCAACCACGTTTTTTAACCCATCGATTTTTAAAATGTTTGGATGCAGTTTGTTAGTAGGGATCCCTACGAATTCAAAAAGGTATAACATTTCAAAATCTGACAGCATTTACACGAGATATTCAATAAAAAGCACCAAAAAAGTGTCGATTTTCGAACCGACCCCGAATTTGAGAAAAAACGTGATGTAACCCCTTGCCATTTTGATGATTTTGGTCAAAAAATAGATTTTTATTTTTTCGATGCCAATCGATAGTACTGATCCTTACGAGTCCAAAATGGTATAAAATTCCCAAATCGGACATTATTCGGCCGAGATATTCAAAAAAATCATCAAAAAAGGTTGACTTTACAAACTAATCGGTTTTTGGTCAACCACGTTTTTTAACCCATCGATTTTTAAAATGTTTGGATGCAGTTTGTTAGTAGGGATCCCTGCGAATTCAAAAAGGTATAACATTTCAAAATCTGACAGCATTTACCCGAGATATTCAATAAAAAGCACCAAAAAAGTGTCGATTTTCGAACCGACCCCGAATTTGAGAAAAAACGTGATGTAACCCCTTGCCATTTTGATGATTTTGGTCAAAAAATAGATTTTTATTTTTCCGATGCCAATCGATAGTACTGATCCTTACGAGTCCAAAATGGTATAAAATTCCCAAATCGGACATTATTTGGCCGAGATATTCAAAAAAATCATCAAAAAAGGTTGACTTTACAAACTAATCGGTTTTTGGTCAACCACGTTTTTTAACCCATCGATTTTTAAAATGTTTGGATGCAGTTTGTTAGTAGGGATCCCTACGAATTCAAAAAGGTATAACATTTCAAAATCTGACAGCATTTACCCGAGATATTCAATAAAAAGCACCAAAAAAGTTTCGATTTTCGAACCGACCCCGAATTTGAGAAAAAACGTGATGTAACCCCTTGCCATTTTGATGATTTTGGTCAAAAAATAGATTTTTATTTTTTCGATGCCAATCGATAGTACTGATCCTTACGAGTCCAAAATGGTATAAAATTCCCAAATCGGACATTATTCGGCCGAGATATTCAAAAAAATCATCAAAAAAGGTTGACTTTACAAACTAATCGGTTTTTGGTCAACCACGTTTTTTAACCCATCGATTTTTAAAATGTTTGGATGCAGTTTGTTAGTAGGGATCCCTACGAATTCAAAAAGGTATAACATTTCAAAATCTGACAGCATTTACCCGAGATATTCAATAAAAAGCACCAAAAAAGTGTCGATTTTCGAACCGACCCCGAATTTGAGAAAAAACGTGATGTAACCCCTTGCCATTTTGATGATTTTGGTCAAAAAATAGATTTTTATTTTTTCGATGCCAATCGATAGTACTGATCCTTACGAGTCCAAAATGGTATAAAATTCCCAAATCGGACATTATTTGGCCGAGATATTCAAAAAAATCATCAAAAAAGGTTGACTTTACAAACTAATCGGTTTTTGGTCAACCACGTTTTTTAACCCATCGATTTTTAAAATGTTTGAATGCAGTTTGTTAGTAGGGATCCCTACGAATTCAAAAAGGTATAACATTTCAAAATCTGACAGCATTTACCCGAGATATTCAATAAAAAGCACCAAAAAAGTTTCGATTTTCGAACCGACCCCGAATTTGAGAAAAAACGTGATGTAACCCCTTGCCATTTTGATGATTTTGGTCAAAAAATAGATTTTTATTTTTTCGATGCCAATCGATAGTACTGATCCTTACGAGTCCAAAATGGTATAAAATTCCCAAATCGGACATTATTTGGCCGAGATATTCAAAAAAATCATCAAAAAAGGTTGACTTTACAAACTAATCGGTTTTTGGTCAACCACGTTTTTTAACCCATCGATTTTTAAAATGTTTGGATGCAGATTGTTAGTAGGGATCCCTACGAATTCAAAAAGGTATAACATTTCAAAATCTGACAGCATTTACCCGAGATATTCAATAAAAAGCACCAAAAAAGTTTCGATTTTCGAACCGACCCCGAATTTGAGAAAAAACGTGATGTAACCCCTTGCCATTTTGATGATTTTGGTCAAAAAAATAGATTTTTATTTTTTCGATGCCAATCGATAGTACTGATCCTTACGAGTCCAAAATGGTATAAAATTCCCAAATCGGACATTATTTGGCCGAGATATTCAAAAAAATCATCAAAAAAGGTTGACTTTACAAACTAATCGGTTTTTGGTCAACCACGTTTTTTAACCCATCGATTTTTAAAATGTTTGGATGCAGTTTGTTAGTAGGGATCCCTACGAATTCAAAAAGGTATAACATTTCAAAATCTGACAGCATTTACCCGAGATATTCAATAAAAAGCACCAAAAAAGTGTCGATTTTCGAACCGACCCCGAATTTGAGAAAAAACGTGATGTAACCCCTTGCCATTTTGATGATTTTGGTCAAAAAAATAGATTTTTATTTTTCCGATGCCAATCGATAGTACTGATCCTTACGAGTCCAAAATGGTATAAAATTCCCAAATCGGACATTATTTGGCCGAGATATTCAAAAAAATCATCAAAAAAGGTTGACTTTACAAACTAATCGGTTTTTGGTCAACCACGTTTTTAAACCCATCGATTTTTAAAATGTTTGAATGCAGTTTGTTAGTAGGGATCCCTGCGAATTCAAAAAGGTATAACATTTCAAAATCTGACAGCATTTACCCGAGATATTCAATAAAAAGCACCAAAAAAGTTTCGATTTTCGAACCGACCCCGAATTTGAGAAAAAACGTGATGTAACCCCTTGCCATTTTGATGATTTTGGTCAAAAAATAGATTTTTATTTTTTCGATGCCAATCGATAGTACTGATCCTTACGAGTCCAAAATGGTATAAAATTCCCAAATCGGACATTATTTGGCCGAGATATTCAAAAAAATCATCAAAAAAGGTTGACTTTACAAACTAATCGGTTTTTGGTCAACCACGTTTTTTAACCCATCGATTTTTAAAATGTTTGGATGCAGATTGTTAGTAGGGATCCCTACGAATTCAAAAAGGTATAACATTTCAAAATCTGACAGCATTTACCCGAGATATTCAATAAAAAGCACCAAAAAAGTTTCGATTTTCGAACCGACCCCGAATTTGAGAAAAAACGTGATGTAACCCCTTGCCATTTTGATGATTTTGGTCAAAAAATAGATTTTTAATTTTTCCGATGCCAATCGATAGTACTGATCCTTACGAGTCCAAAATGGTATAAAATTCCCAAATCGGACATTATTTGGCCGAGATATTCAAAAAAATCATCAAAAAAGGTTGACTTTACAAACTAATCGGTTTTTGGTCAACCACGTTTTTTAACCCATCGATTTTTAAAATGTTTGAATGCAGTTTGTTAGTAGGGATCCCTGCGAATTCAAAAAGGTATAACATTTCAAAATCTGACAGCATTTACCCGAGATATTCAATAAAAAGCACCAAAAAAGTTTCGATTTTCGAACCGACCCCGAATTTGAGAAAAAACGTGATGTAACCCCTTGCCATTTTGATGATTTTGGTCAAAAAATAGATTTTTATTTTTTCGATGCCAATCGATAGTACTGATCCTTACGAGTCCAAAATGGTATAAAATTCCCAAATCGGACATTATTTGGCCGAGATATTCAAAAAAATCATCAAAAAAGGTTGACTTTACAAACTAATCGGTTTTTGGTCAACCACGTTTTTTAACCCATCGATTTTTAAAATGTTTGGATGCAGTTTGTTAGTAGGGATCCCTACGAATTCAAAAAGGTATAACATTTCAAAATCTGACAGCATTTACCCGAGATATTCAATAAAAAGCACCAAAAAAGTTTCGATTTTCGAACCGACCCCGAATTTGAGAAAAAACGTGATGTAACCCCTTGCCATTTTGATGATTTTGGTCAAAAAAATAGATTTTTATTTTTTCGATGCCAATCGATAGTACTGATCCTTACGAGTCCAAAATGGTATAAAATTCCCAAATCGGACATTATTTGGCCGAGATATTCAAAAAAATCATCAAAAAAGGTTGACTTTACAAACTAATCGGTTTTTGGTCAACCACGTTTTTTAACCCATCGATTTTTAAAATGTTTGGATGCAGTTTGTTAGTAGGGATCCCTGCGAATTCAAAAAGGTATAACATTTCAAAATCTGACAGCATTTACCCGAGATATTCAATAAAAAGCACCAAAAAAGTTTCGATTTTCGAACCGACCCCGAATTTGAGAAAAAACGTGATGTAACCCCTTGCCATTTTGATGATTTTGGTCAAAAAATAGATTTTTATTTTTTCGATGCCAATCGATAGTACTGATCCTTACGAGTCCAAAATGGTATAAAGTTCCCAAATCGGACATTATTTGGCCGAGATATTCAAAAAAATCATCAAAAAAGGTTGACTTTACAAACTAATCGGTTTTTGGTCAACCACGTTTTTAAACCCATCGATTTTTAAAATGTTTGAATGCAGTTTGTTAGTAGGGATCCCTGCGAATTCAAAAAGGTATAACATTTCAAAATCTGACAGCATTTACCCGAGATATTCAATAAAAAGCACCAAAAAAGTTTCGATTTTCGAACCGACCCCGAATTTGAGAAAAAACGTGATGTAACCCCTTGCCATTTTGATGATTTTGGTCAAAAAATAGATTTTTATTTTTTCGATGCCAATCGATAGTACTGATCCTTACGAGTCCAAAATGGTATAAAATTCCCAAATCGGACATTATTTGGCCGAGATATTCAAAAAAATCATCAAAAAAGGTTGACTTTACAAACTAATCGGTTTTTGGTCAACCACGTTTTTTAACCCATCGATTTTTAAAATGTTTGGATGCAGTTTGTTAGTAGGGATCCCTGCGAATTCAAAAAGGTATAACATTTCAAAATCTGACAGCATTTACCCGAGATATTCAATAAAAAGCACCAAAAAAGTTTCGATTTTCGAACCGACCCCGAATTTGAGAAAAAACGTGATGTAACCCCTTGCCATTTTGATGATTTTGGTCAAAAAATAGATTTTTATTTTTTCGATGCCAATCGATAGTACTGATCCTTACGAGTCCAAAATGGTATAAAATTCCCAAATCGGACATTATTTGGCCGAGATATTCAAAAAAATCATCAAAAAAGGTTGACTTTACAAACTAATCGGTTTTTGGTCAACCACGTTTTTTAACCCATCGATTTTTAAAATGTTTGGATGCAGATTGTTAGTAGGGATCCCTACGAATTCAAAAAGGTATAACATTTCAAAATCTGACAGCATTTACCCGAGATATTCAATAAAAAGCACCAAAAAAGTTTCGATTTTCGAACCGACCCCGAATTTGAGAAAAAACGTGATGTAACCCCTTGCCATTTTGATGATTTTGGTCAAAAAAATAGATTTTTATTTTTTCGATGCCAATCGATAGTACTGATCCTTACGAGTCCAAAATGGTATAAAATTCCCAAATCGGACATTATTTGGCCGAGATATTCAAAAAATCATCAAAAAAGGTTGACTTTACAAACTAATCGGTTTTTGGTCAACCACGTTTTTAAACCCATCGATTTTTAAAATGTTTGAATGCAGTTTGTTAGTAGGGATCCCTACGAATTCAAAAAGGTATAACATTTCAAAATCTGACAGCATTTACCCGAGATATTCAATAAAAAGCACCAAAAAAGTTTCGATTTTCGAACCGACCCCGAATTTGAGAAAAAACGTGATGTAACCCCTTGCCATTTTGATGATTTTGGTCAAAAAATAGATTTTTATTTTTTCGATGCCAATCGATAGTACTGATCCTTACGAGTCCAAAATGGTATAAAATTCCCAAATCGGACATTATTTGGCCGAGATATTCAAAAAAATCATCAAAAAAGGTTGACTTTACAAACTAATCGGTTTTTGGTCAACCACGTTTTTTAACCCATCGATTTTTAAAATGTTTGGATGCAGATTGTTAGTAGGGATCCCTACGAATTCAAAAAGGTATAACATTTCAAAATCTGACAGCATTTACCCGAGATATTCAATAAAAAGCACCAAAAAAGTTTCGATTTTCGAACCGACCCCGGCCGAGATATTCAAAAAAATCATCAAAAAAGGTTGACTTTACAAACTAATCGGTTTTTGGTCAACCACGTTTTTTAACCCATCGATTTTTAAAATGTTTGAATGCAGTTTGTTAGTAGGGATCCCTACGAATTCAAAAAAGGTATAACATTTCAAAATCTGACAGCATTTACCCGAGATATTCAATAAAAAGCACCAAAAAAGTGTCGATTTTCGAACCGACCCCGAATTTGAGAAAAAACGTGATGTAACCCCTTGCCATTTTGATGATTTTGGTCAAAAAATAGATTTTTATTTTTTCGATGCCAATCGATAGTACTGATCCTTACGAGTCCAAAATGGTATAAAATTCCCAAATCGGACATTATTTGGCCGAGATATTCAAAAAAATCATCAAAAAAGGTTGACTTTACAAACTAATCGGTTTTTGGTCAACCACGTTTTTTAACCCATCGATTTTTAAAATGTTTGAATGCAGTTTGTTAGTAGGGATCCCTACGAATTCAAAAAGGTATAACATTTCAAAATCTGACAGCATTTACCCGAGATATTCAATAAAAAGCACCAAAAAAGTTTCGATTTTCGAACCGACCCCGAATTTGAGAAAAAACGTGATGTAACCCCTTGCCATTTTGATGATTTTGGTCAAAAAATAGATTTTTATTTTTTCGATTCCAATCGATAGTACTGATCCTTACGAGTCCAAAATGGTATAAAATTCCCAAATCGGACATTATTCGGCCGAGATATTCAAAAAAATCATCAAAAAAGGTTGACTTTACAAACTAATCGGTTTTTGGTCAACCACGTTTTTTAACCCATCGATTTTTAAAATGTTTGGATGCAGTTTGTTAGTAGGGATCCCTACGAATTCAAAAAGGTATAACATTTCAAAATCTGACAGCATTTACCCGAGATATTCAATAAAAAGCACCAAAAAAGTGTCGATTTTCGAACCGACCCCGAATTTGAGAAAAAACGTGATGTAACCCCTTGCCATTTTGATGATTTTGGTCAAAAAATAGATTTTTATTTTTTCGATTCCAATCGATAGTACTGATCCTTACGAGTCCAAAATGGTATAAAATTCCCAAATCGGACATTATTTGGCCGAGATATTCAAAAAAATCATCAAAAAAGGTTGACTTTACAAACTAATCGGTTTTTGGTCAACCACGTTTTTTAACCCATCGATTTTTAAAATGTTTGGATGCAGATTGTTAGTAGGGATCCCTGCGAATTCAAAAAGGTATAACATTTCAAAATCTGACAGCATTTACCCGAGATATTCAATAAAAAGCACCAAAAAAGTTTCGATTTTCGAACCGACCCCGAATTTGAGAAAAAACGTGATGTAACCCCTTGCCATTTTGATGATTTTGGTCAAAAAATAGATTTTTATTTTTTCGATGCCAATCGATAGTACTGATCCTTACGAGTCCAAAATGGTATAAAATTCCCAAATCGGACATTATTTGGCCGAGATATTCAAAAAAATCATCAAAAAAGGTTGACTTTACAAACTAATCGGTTTTTGGTCAACCACGTTTTTTAACCCATCGATTTTTAAAATGTTTGGATGCAGATTGTTAGTAGGGATCCCTACGAATTCAAAAAGGTATAACATTTCAAAATCTGACAGCATTTACCCGAGATATTCAATAAAAAGCACCAAAAAAGTGTCGATTTTCGAACCGACCCCGAATTTGAGAAAAAACGTGATGTAACCCCTTGCCATTTTGATGATTTTGGTCAAAAAATAGATTTTTATTTTTTCGATGCCAATCGATAGTACTGATCCTTACGAGTCCAAAATGGTATAAAATTCCCAAATCGGACATTATTTGGCCGAGATATTCAAAAAAATCATCAAAAAAGGTTGACTTTACAAACTAATCGGTTTTTGGTCAACCACGTTTTTTAACCCATCGATTTTTAAAATGTTTGGATGCAGATTGTTAGTAGGGATCCCTACGAATTCAAAAAGGTATAACATTTCAAAATCTGACAGCATTTACCCGAGATATTCAATAAAAAGCACCAAAAAAGTTTCGATTTTCGAACCGACCCCGAATTTGAGAAAAAACGTGATGTAACCCCTTGCCATTTTGATGATTTTGGTCAAAAAATAGATTTTTATTTTTTCGATGCCAATCGATAGTACTGATCCTTACGAGTCCAAAATGGTATAAAATTCCCAAATCGGACATTATTTGGCCGAGATATTCAAAAAAATCATCAAAAAAGGTTGACTTTACAAACTAATCGGTTTTTGGTCAACCACGTTTTTTAACCCATCGATTTTTAAAATGTTTGGATGCAGTTTGTTAGTAGGGATCCCTACGAATTCAAAAAGGTATAACATTTCAAAATCTGACAGCATTTACCCGAGATATTCAATAAAAAGCACCAAAAAAGTGTCGATTTTCGAACCGACCCCGAATTTGAGAAAAAACGTGATGTAACCCCTTGCCATTTTGATGATTTTGGTCAAAAAAATAGATTTTTATTTTTCCGATGCCAATCGATAGTACTGATCCTTACGAGTCCAAAATGGTATAAAATTCCCAAATCGGACATTATTTGGCCGAGATATTCAAAAAAATCATCAAAAAAGGTTGACTTTACAAACTAATCGGTTTTTGGTCAACCACGTTTTTTAACCCATCGATTTTTAAAATGTTTGGATGCAGTTTGTTAGTAGGGATCCCTACGAATTCAAAAAGGTATAACATTTCAAAATCTGACAGCATTTACCCGAGATATTCAATAAAAAGCACCAAAAAAGTGTCGATTTTCGAACCGACCCCGAATTTGAGAAAAAACGTGATGTAACCCCTTGCCATTTTGATGATTTTGGTCAAAAAATAGATTTTTATTTTTTCGATGCCAATCGATAGTACTGATCCTTACGAGTCCAAAATGGTATAAAATTCCCAAATCGGACATTATTTGGCCGAGATATTCAAAAAAATCATCAAAAAAGGTTGACTTTACAAACTAATCGGTTTTTGGTCAACCACGTTTTTTAACCCATCGATTTTTAAAATGTTTGGATGCAGATTGTTAGTAGGGATCCCTACGAATTCAAAAAGGTATAACATTTCAAAATCTGACAGCATTTACCCGAGATATTCAATAAAAAGCACCAAAAAAGTGTCGATTTTCGAACCGACCCCGAATTTGAGAAAAAACGTGATGTAACCCCTTGCCATTTTGATGATTTTGGTCAAAAAATAGATTTTTATTTTTTCGATGCCAATCGATAGTACTGATCCTTACGAGTCCAAAATGGTATAAAATTCCCAAATCGGACATTATTTGGCCGAGATATTCAAAAAAATCATCAAAAAAGGTTGACTTTACAAACTAATCGGTTTTTGGTCAACCACGTTTTTTAACCCATCGATTTTTAAAATGTTTGGATGCAGATTGTTAGTAGGGATCCCTACGAATTCAAAAAGGTATAACATTTCAAAATCTGACAGCATTTACCCGAGATATTCAATAAAAAGCACCAAAAAAGTGTCGATTTTCGAACCGACCCCGAATTTGAGAAAAAACGTGATGTAACCCCTTGCCATTTTGATGATTTTGGTCAAAAAATAGATTTTTATTTTTTCGATGCCAATCGATAGTACTGATCCTTACGAGTCCAAAATGGTATAAAATTCCCAAATCGGACATTATTTGGCCGAGATATTCAAAAAAATCATCAAAAAAGGTTGACTTTACAAACTAATCGGTTTTTGGTCAACCACGTTTTTTAACCCATCGATTTTTAAAATGTTTGGATGCAGTTTGTTAGTAGGGATCCCTACGAATTCAAAAAGGTATAACATTTCAAAATCTGACAGCATTTACCCGAGATATTCAATAAAAAGCACCAAAAAAGTGTCGATTTTCGAACCGACCCCGAATTTGAGAAAAAACGTGATGTAACCCCTTGCCATTTTGATGATTTTGGTCAAAAAATAGATTTTTATTTTTTCGATGCCAATCGATAGTACTGATCCTTACGAGTCCAAAATGGTATAAAATTCCCAAATCGGACATTATTTGGCCGAGATATTCAAAAAAATCATCAAAAAAGGTTGACTTTACAAACTAATCGGTTTTTGGTCAACCACGTTTTTTAACCCATCGATTTTTAAAATGTTTGGATGCAGATTGTTAGTAGGGATCCCTACGAATTCAAAAAGGTATAACATTTCAAAATCTGACAGCATTTACCCGAGATATTCAATAAAAAGCACCAAAAAAGTGTCGATTTTCGAACCGACCCCGAATTTGAGAAAAAACGTGATGTAACCCCTTGCCATTTTGATGATTTTGGTCAAAAAATAGATTTTTATTTTTTCGATGCCAATCGATAGTACTGATCCTTACGAGTCCAAAATGGTATAAAATTCCCAAATCGGACATTATTTGGCCGAGATATTCAAAAAAATCATCAAAAAAGGTTGACTTTACAAACTAATCGGTTTTTGGTCAACCACGTTTTTTAACCCATCGATTTTTAAAATGTTTGGATGCAGATTGTTAGTAGGGATCCCTACGAATTCAAAAAGGTATAACATTTCAAAATCTGACAGCATTTACCCGAGATATTCAATAAAAAGCACCAAAAAAGTGTCGATTTTCGAACCGACCCCGAATTTGAGAAAAAACGTGATGTAACCCCTTGCCATTTTGATGATTTTGGTCAAAAAATAGATTTTTATTTTTTCGATGCCAATCGATAGTACTGATCCTTACGAGTCCAAAATGGTATAAAATTCCCAAATCGGACATTATTTGGCCGAGATATTCAAAAAAATCATCAAAAAAGGTTGACTTTACAAACTAATCGGTTTTTGGTCAACCACGTTTTTTAACCCATCGATTTTTAAAATGTTTGGATGCAGATTGTTAGTAGGGATCCCTACGAATTCAAAAAGGTATAACATTTCAAAATCTGACAGCATTTACCCGAGATATTCAATAAAAAGCACCAAAAAAGTGTCGATTTTCGAACCGACCCCGAATTTGAGAAAAAACGTGATGTAACCCCTTGCCATTTTGATGATTTTGGTCAAAAAATAGATTTTTATTTTTTCGATGCCAATCGATAGTACTGATCCTTACGAGTCCAAAATGGTATAAAATTCCCAAATCGGACATTATTTGGCCGAGATATTCAAAAAAATCATCAAAAAAGGTTGACTTTACAAACTAATCGGTTTTTGGTCAACCACGTTTTTTAACCCATCGATTTTTAAAATGTTTGGATGCAGATTGTTAGTAGGGATCCCTACGAATTCAAAAAGGTATAACATTTCAAAATCTGACAGCATTTACCCGAGATATTCAATAAAAAGCACCAAAAAAGTGTCGATTTTCGAACCGACCCCGAATTTGAGAAAAAACGTGATGTAACCCCTTGCCATTTTGATGATTTTGGTCAAAAAATAGATTTTTATTTTTTCGATGCCAATCGATAGTACTGATCCTTACGAGTCCAAAATGGTATAAAATTCCCAAATCGGACATTATTTGGCCGAGATATTCAAAAAAATCATCAAAAAAGGTTGACTTTACAAACTAATCGGTTTTTGGTCAACCACGTTTTTTAACCCATCGATTTTTAAAATGTTTGGATGCAGATTGTTAGTAGGGATCCCTACGAATTCAAAAAGGTATAACATTTCAAAATCTGACAGCATTTACCCGAGATATTCAATAAAAAGCACCAAAAAAGTGTCGATTTTCGAACCGACCCCGAATTTGAGAAAAAACGTGATGTAACCCCTTGCCATTTTGATGATTTTGGTCAAAAAATAGATTTTTATTTTTTCGATGCCAATCGATAGTACTGATCCTTACGAGTCCAAAATGGTATAAAATTCCCAAATCGGACATTATTTGGCCGAGATATTCAAAAAAATCATCAAAAAAGGTTGACTTTACAAACTAATCGGTTTTTGGTCAACCACGTTTTTTAACCCATCGATTTTTAAAATGTTTGGATGCAGTTTGTTAGTAGGGATCCCTACGAATTCAAAAAGGTATAACATTTCAAAATCTGACAGCATTTACCCGAGATATTCAATAAAAAGCACCAAAAAAGTTTCGATTTTCGAACCGACCCCGAATTTGAGAAAAAACGTGATGTAACCCCTTGCCATTTTGATGATTTTGGTCAAAAAATAGATTTTTATTTTTTCGATGCCAATCGATAGTACTGATCCTTACGAGTCCAAAATGGTATAAAATTCCCAAATCGGACATTATTTGGCCGAGATATTCAAAAAAATCATCAAAAAAGGTTGACTTTACAAACTAATCGGTTTTTGGTCAACCACGTTTTTTAACCCATCGATTTTTAAAATGTTTGGATGCAGATTGTTAGTAGGGATCCCTGCGAATTCAAAAAGGTATAACATTTCAAAATCTGACAGCATTTACCCGAGATATTCAATAAAAAGCACCAAAAAAGTTTCGATTTTCGAACCGACCCCGAATTTGAGAAAAAACGTGATGTAACCCCTTGCCATTTTGATGATTTTGGTCAAAAAATAGATTTTTATTTTTCCGATGCCAATCGATAGTACTGATCCTTACGAGTCCAAAATGGTATAAAATTCCCAAATCGGACATTATTTGGCCGAGATATTCAAAAAAATCATCAAAAAAGGTTGACTTTACAAACTAATCGGTTTTTGGTCAACCACGTTTTTTAACCCATCGATTTTTAAAATGTTTGAATGCAGATTGTTAGTAGGGATCCCTACGAATTCAAAAAGGTATAACATTTCAAAATCTGACAGCATTTACCCGAGATATTCAATAAAAAGCACCAAAAAAGTTTCGATTTTCGAACCGACCCCGAATTTGAGAAAAAACGTGATGTAACCCCTTGCCATTTTGATGATTTTGGTCAAAAAATAGATTTTTATTTTTTCGATGCCAATCGATAGTACTGATCCTTACGAGTCCAAAATGGTATAAAATTCCCAAATCGGACATTATTTGGCCGAGATATTCAAAAAAATCATCAAAAAAGGTTGACTTTACAAACTAATCGGTTTTTGGTCAACCACGTTTTTTAACCCATCGATTTTTAAAATGTTTGGATGCAGTTTGTTAGTAGGGATCCCTACGAATTCAAAAAGGTATAACATTTCAAAATCTGACAGCATTTACCCGAGATATTCAATAAAAAGCACCAAAAAAGTTTCGATTTTCGAACCGACCCCGAATTTGAGAAAAAACGTGATGTAACCCCTTGCCATTTTGATGATTTTGGTCAAAAAATAGATTTTTATTTTTTCGATGCCAATCGATAGTACTGATCCTTACGAGTCCAAAATGGTATAAAATTCCCAAATCGGACATTATTTGGCCGAGATATTCAAAAAAATCATCAAAAAAGGTTGACTTTACAAACTAATCGGTTTTTGGTCAACCACGTTTTTTAACCCATCGATTTTTAAAATGTTTGGATGCAGTTTGTTAGTAGGGATCCCTACGAATTCAAAAAGGTATAACATTTCAAAATCTGACAGCATTTACCCGAGATATTCAATAAAAAGCACCAAAAAAGTGTCGATTTTCGAACCGACCCCGAATTTGAGAAAAAACGTGATGTAACCCCTTGCCATTTTGATGATTTTGGTCAAAAAATAGATTTTTATTTTTTCGATGCCAATCGATAGTACTGATCCTTACGAGTCCAAAATGGTATAAAATTCCCAAATCGGACATTATTTGGCCGAGATATTCAAAAAAATCATCAAAAAAGGTTGACTTTACAAACTAATCGGTTTTTGGTCAACCACGTTTTTTAACCCATCGATTTTTAAAATGTTTGGATGCAGATTGTTAGTAGGGATCCCTACGAATTCAAAAAGGTATAACATTTCAAAATCTGACAGCATTTACCCGAGATATTCAATAAAAAGCACCAAAAAAGTTTCGATTTTCGAACCGACCCCGAATTTGAGAAAAAACGTGATGTAACCCCTTGCCATTTTGATGATTTTGGTCAAAAAATAGATTTTTATTTTTTCGATGCCAATCGATAGTACTGATCCTTACGAGTCCAAAATGGTATAAAATTCCCAAATCGGACATTATTTGGCCGAGATATTCAAAAAAATCATCAAAAAAGGTTGACTTTACAAACTAATCGGTTTTTGGTCAACCACGTTTTTAAACCCATCGATTTTTAAAATGTTTGAATGCAGATTGTTAGTAGGGATCCCTACGAATTCAAAAAGGTATAACATTTCAAAATCTGACAGCATTTACCCGAGATATTCAATAAAAAGCACCAAAAAAGTGTCGATTTTCGAACCGACCCCGAATTTGAGAAAAAACGTGATGTAACCCCTTGCCATTTTGATGATTTTGGTCAAAAAATAGATTTTTATTTTTTTCGATGCCAATCGATAGTACTGATCCTTACGAGTCCAAAATGGTATAAAATTCCCAAATCGGACATTATTTGGCCGAGATATTCAAAAAAAATCATCAAAAAAGGTTGACTTTACAAACTAATCGGTTTTTGGTCAACCACGTTTTTTAACCCATCGATTTTTAAAATGTTTGGATGCAGATTGTTAGTAGGGATCCCTACGAATTCAAAAAGGTATAACATTTCAAAATCTGACAGCATTTACCCGAGATATTCAATAAAAAGCACCAAAAAAGTGTCGATTTTCGAACCGACCCCGAATTTGAGAAAAAACGTGATGTAACCCCTTGCCATTTTGATGATTTTGGTCAAAAAATAGATTTTTATTTTTCGATGCCAATCGATAGTACTGATCCTTACGAGTCCAAAATGGTATAAAATTCCCAAATCGGACATTATTTGGCCGAGATATTCAAAAAAAATCATCAAAAAAGGTTGACTTTACAAACTAATCGGTTTTTGGTCAACCACGTTTTTTAACCCATCGATTTTTAAAATGTTTGGATGCAGTTTGTTAGTAGGGATCCCTACGAATTCAAAAAGGTATAACATTTCAAAATCTGACAGCATTTACCCGAGATATTCAATAAAAAGCACCAAAAAAGTGTCGATTTTCGAACCGACCCCGAATTTGAGAAAAAACGTGATGTAACCCCTTGCCATTTTGATGATTTTGGTCAAAAAATAGATTTTTATTTTTTCGATGCCAATCGATAGTACTGATCCTTACGAGTCCAAAATGGTATAAAATTCCCAAATCGGACGTTATTTGGCCGAGATATTCAAAAAAATCATCAAAAAAGGTTGACTTTACAAACTAATCGGTTTTTGGTCAACCACGTTTTTTAACCCATCGATTTTTAAAATGTTTGAATGCAGATTGTTAGTAGGGATCCCTACGAATTCAAAAAGGTATAACATTTCAAAATCTGACAGCATTTACCCGAGATATTCAATAAAAAGCACCAAAAAAGTTTCGATTTTCGAACCGACCCCGAATTTGAGAAAAAACGTGATGTAACCCCTTGCCATTTTGATGATTTTGGTCAAAAAAATAGATTTTTATTTTTCCGATGCCAATCGATAGTACTGATCCTTACGAGTCCAAAATGGTATAAAATTCCCAAATCGGACATTATTTGGCCGAGATATTCAAAAAAATCATCAAAAAAGGTTGACTTTACAAACTAATCGGTTTTTGGTCAACCACGTTTTTTAACCCATCGATTTTTAAAATGTTTGAATGCAGATTGTTAGTAGGGATCCCTACGAATTCAAAAAGGTATAACATTTCAAAATCTGACAGCATTTACCCGAGATATTCAATAAAAAGCACCAAAAAAGTTTCGATTTTCGAACCGACCCCGAATTTGAGAAAAAACGTGATGTAACCCCTTGCCATTTTGATGATTTTGGTCAAAAAATAGATTTTTATTTTTTCGATGCCAATCGATAGTACTGATCCTTACGAGTCCAAAATGGTATAAAATTCCCCAAATCGGACATTATTTGGCCGAGATATTCAAAAAAATCATCAAAAAAGGTTGACTTTACAAACTAATCGGTTTTTGGTCAACCACGTTTTTTAACCCATCGATTTTTAAAATGTTTGGATGCAGTTTGTTAG
>JAWNOR010000193.1:0-73874 GCA_035045885.1 Drosophila borealis | reverse complement strand
CTTTTTAAATAAAGCACAAAAAATGCAAAATTTGGAAATTAAAAGCAGGATTTAAGCGCAAAAATATATAAAAATCTTGGAGCACAAGTAAAACACGTCAATCACTCTCAACTGAGAACTTCTCTACAGAGACACGGGAAGAGAGAGAGAGAGAGAGAGATACACAGACAGTCAGGCAGACAGAACGAGAAGAACACCAACAGCCTCGCAGACAAACATACCAGCAGAGTCAGACCGGCAGACAGACAGACAGATAGGAAAACAGGCAGGAAGGCACGCAGACTCATAGACATAAAGACACACAGGAAGAAAGAGAGAGATACACAGGCAAACAGATATGCAGGAATACCAACAGCCTCGCAGACAGACACAGCGGCAGAGGCAGACAAGGAGACTTACAGAAGGGCATGCAGACAGGCAGGCAGACAGGCAGGCATACAGACAGATAGGCGTACAGATAGTCAGACTGAAACAGAGACAGACAGGCATTCAGACAAACCGACATAGAGAGAGAGAGAGAGAGAGAGAAAGAGACAGAGGGAGAGGGAGAGAGAGAGAGAGAGAGAGAGAGAGAGAGAGAGAGAGAGAGAGAGAGACAGAGAGAGACAGAGAGAGACAGAGAGAGAGAGAGAGAGAGGGAGAGAGAGAGAGAGAGAGAGAGAGAGAGAGAGAATGAGAGACAGAGTGAGAAAGAAAAAGAGGTAGAGAGAGAGAGGGAGAGAGAGGGAGAGAGAGAAAGAAAGAGAGAGGGAGAGAGAGAGAGAGAGAGAGAGAGAGAGAGAGAGAGGAAGGAAGAGAGTCTATAGATTCGCAGACAGATATGAAGCACAACATAATCGCAGACAGACATATGATAGACAATCCGACAGAGAGACAAAGAGGCAGACACGAATACCTACAGCGTAGGAGGTAAGACACACAGACCCACAGACTCGCAGACATACAAAGACACGGGAAGAGAGAGAGAGAGAGATACATAGATAGTCAGACTGAAAAAGACACAGGCAGACCGAGAGAGAGAGAGAGAGAGAGAGAGAGAGAGAGAGAGAGAGAGAGAGCGACAGATATTGAGGAATACCAACAGCTTCGCAGACAGACACAGCAGCAGAGGCAGACAGGGAGACTTACAGACAGGCAGGCAGACAGGCATGCATATAGACAGAGAGAGAGAGAGAGAGAGAGAGAGACACAGACAGTGAGGTATACAAATAGACAGGAATACCTACAGCATCGCAGACACATCGGTACAGACATACAGACACCCAGGTAGAGAGAGGGATACACAGTCAGTCGGGAAGATAGATAGACTGGAATACCAACAGCCTCGCAGACAAACACACCGGCAGAGACAGACCGGCAGACAGACAGACAGATAGGAAAACAGGCAGGAAGGCACGCAGACCCACAGACATACGGACACAAAGGAAGAAAGAGAGAGATACACAGACAGACAGATATGCAGGAATACCAACAGCCTCGCAGACAGACACAGCGGCAGAGGCAGACAGGGAGACTTACAGACAGGCAGGCAGACAGGCATGCATACAGACAGAGAGAGAGAGAGAGTAGAAAGAGATACAGAGACAGTGAGGCATACAAATAGACAGGAATACCTACAGCATCGCAGACACACCGGTACAGACATACAGACACCCAGGTAGAGAGAGAGATACACAGTCAGTCAGGAAGACAGATAGACGGGAATACCAACAGCCTCGCAGACAAACACACCGGCAGAGACAGACCGGCAGACAGACAGACAGATAGGAAAACAGGCAGACAGGCATGCAGACCCACAGACATACGGACACAAAGGAAGAAAGAGAGAGATACATAAACAGACAGACAGAAAGATAGGCAGGAATACCTACAGCCTCGCAGACAGACGCACCGGCAGAGACAGACAGGCTAATATACAGACAGACAGACATGCAGACAGAGAGACAGGCAGACGGGCAGACAGACAGACAGGCACACAGATGGACAGACAGAAAGGCAGACCAATAGACTCGCAGACAGTAAGATCCACGGGCAGAGGGAGAGAGGCAGACAAGCAGACAGACAGGCAGACCGACCGGCGGGCAGAAAGACAGATAGGAAAACTCGCAGATAGACACGCAGAACCACAGACTCGCAGACACACAGGAAAAGAGAGAAAGATACAAAGACTGGCAACCAGACACATTGGCAGGAATACATACAGCCTCGCAGACAAGCACGCCGGTAGAGACAGACAGGCTGATATACCGACAGACAGACATGCAGACAGAGAGACAGGTAGACCAGCAGACTGACAGACAGGTATACAGATAAACAGAGAGAAAGGCAGACCAATAGACTCGCTGACAGACAAAAGCACAGTCAGAGGGAGAGCTAGACAGGCAGACCGACCGGCGGACAGATAGGAAAACAGGCAGACAGACATGCAGACCCACAGACTCGCAGACATAGATACACACAGGAAGAGAGAGAGAGATACACAGAGAGGCAGGCAGACAGATAGGCAGAGACAGACAGTTAGACTTACAGACAGACATATATGTAGACAGAGAGTCAGGCAGACGGTCAGACAGACAGACAGGTACACAGATAGACAGACACAAAGGCAGACAGACAGACCGGCAGACAGACAGACCGGCAGACAGACAGACCGGCAGACATTCAGACAGATAGAAAGATAGGCGGACGGTCACACAGACCCATAGACTCGCAGAAATACAGACAGACACACAGAAAAAGAGACCGCCTGGCAGACAGGCTAACAGATAGGCAGATTGGAACGCAGACGCACAGACTCACAGACATAGGTATCACAAAGAAAGAGAGAGAGAGAGATACAATGACAGGCAGGCAAACAGATAGGGAGGAATACCTACAGCCTTGCAGGCAGACACACCGGCAGAGACTGACCGGTAGACTTGCAGACAGAGAGATATGTAGACAGAGAGACATGCAGTCGGGCAGACAGACAGGTACACAGATAGACAGACAGAAAGGCAGACAGACAGACAGATAGGAAGATAGGCAGACGGTCTAACAGACCCGCAGACTCGCAGACATACAGACACACAGCAAGAGAAAGAGATACATTGACAGTCAGGCAGACAGGAATACCTACAGCATCGCAGACAGACGCAACGGTAGAGAAAGTCTGGCTGATATACAGACAGACAGATATGCAGACAGAAAGACAGGCAGACGTGCAGAGAGACAGAAAGGCACACAGATAGACAGATAGACAGACAGAAAGATAGACCAATAGACTCGCAGACAGTCGGACGCACGGGCAGAGAGAGAGAGAGAGAGAGAGAGAGAGACAGAAAAGAAGACAGATAGGCAGACCGACAGACAGACAGATAGAAAAACAGGCAGACGGTCACACAGATTTACAGACTCGCAGACATAGTGACACATAGGAAGAGAAAGAGAGATACACAGACAGGCAGGCAGACAGACTGACAGGAATACCTACAACCTCGCAGACAGGCACACCGGCAGAGACAGACAGGTAGATTAGCAGACAGCCAGATATGTACACAGAGAGACAGGCAGACAAGCAGACAGACAGGAAAACCTACAGCCTCGCAGACAGGCACACTTGCAGAGACAGACAGGTAGATTAGCAGACAGCCAGATATGTACACAGAGAGACAGGCAGACAAGCAGACAGACATGCAGACAGCCAAAAAGATAGACCAATAGACTCGCAGACAGTCGGACGCACGGGCAGAGAGAGAGAGAGGCAGACAAGAAGACAGACAGTCAGACCGACAGACAGACAGATAGAAAAACAGGCAGACGGTCACACAGATTTACAGACTCGCAGACATAGAGACACACAGGAAGAGAAAGAGAAATACACAGACAGGCAGGCAGACAGACAGACAGGAATACCTAACGCCTCGCAGACAGGCACACCGGCAGAGACAGACAGGTAGATTAGCAGACAGCCAGGATATGTACACAGAGAGACAGGCAGACAAGCAGACAAACATGCAGACAGACAGACTGACAGGCACACAGATAGACAGGCAGAAAGGCAGACCAATAGACTCACAGACAGTCAAACGCCTGAACAGTGAGAGAGACAGACAGACTGGCAATATGACCGGCGGACAGATAAGAAAACAGGCAGACAGACACGCAGACCCACAGACTCGCAGACATAGAGAAACACAGGGAGAAAAAGAGAGATACACAGACAGGCAGGCAGACAGAAAGGCAGGAACACTTACAACCTCGCAGGCAGACACACCGGCAGAGACTGGCAGGCTGATATACAGACAGACATACATGCAGACAGAGCAGAAATACAGACAGGCACACAGATAGACACACAGAAAGGCAGACCAATAGACTCGCAGACAGTCAGACGCAGGGCACACAGAGAGAGAGAGACAGACAGGCAGGAATTCCTAAAGCCTCGAATACTTACAGAAAGACAGACAGACAGACAGGAACACAGACAGACAGACAGACAGAAAGGCAGACAGACAGACCGGCAGACGGACAGACAGATGGAAAAACAGGTAGACGGTCACACAGATTTACAGACTTGCAGACATTAAGTCACACGGGAAGAGAGAGAGAGAGAGAGAGAGAGAGAGATACACAGACAGTCAGGCAGACAGATAGACAGACAGAAAGGCAGACAAACAGACTCGCAAACAGCCACACGCCCGGGCAGAGAGAGAAAGACAGACAGATAGGTAGACCGACCGGCGGACAGAAAGACGGATAGGAAAACAGGCAGACAGACACGCAAACATACAGACTCGCAGACATACAGAAACCGAGGTAGAGAGAGAGAGAGAGACACACATATAGGCAGGCAGACAGATTGGTAGGATTACCTATAGCCCCGCAGGCAGACACGCCGGCAGAGACAGACAGTCTGATATACTGACAGACAGACATGCAGACAGAGAGACAGGAAGACGGGCAGACAGACAGACAGGCACACAAATAGACAGACTGAAAGGCAGACCACAGAATGAGATAGAGAGATACACAAACAGACCTGCAGACTGGCAGGAATACCTAAAACCTAGCACACAGGCACACCGGCAGAGACAGACAGGTAGACACACAATATGAGAGAGAGAGATGCACAGACAGTCAGGCAGTCTGATAGACAGACGCACCGGCAAAGACAGAGAGGCTGATATACAGACAGACAGAAATGCAGACAGAGAGTCAGGCAGACGGGTAGAAATACAGAATGGCACGCAGATAGACACACACAAAGGCAAACCAATAGACTCGCAGACAGTCAGACGTACGGGCAGACAGAGAGAGAAACAGGCAGGAATTCCTAATGCCTCGCAGACAGACACACCGGCAGAGACAGACAGGTAGGCTTACAGACAGACAGATATGTAGTCAGAGAGACAGGCTGACGAGCAGACGAACAGACAGGTACACAGATGGACAGACCGGCAGACAGATAAGCAGACAGTCACACAGACCCACAGACTCGCAGACTTACGGACACACGGAAAGAAAGACAGACACGCAGGAAGAGAGACATATACACAGACAGTCAGGCATACAGATAGACAGGAATGCCTACAGCATCGCAGACAAACGCACCGGCAGAGACACACAGGCTGATATACAGACAGACAGACATGCAGACAGAGAGACAGGCACACGGGCAGACAGACAGACAGGCATACAGATAGACAGGAATACCTACAGCATCGCAAACAGGCGCACCGGCAGAGACAGGCAGGCTGATATACAGACAGACATACAAGCAGAAAGAGAGACAGGCAGACAGACTGTCACACAGACCAAAAGACTCGCAGACATACAGACAAACAGGAAGAGAAAGAGATACATAGACAGTCAGGCAGACAGATAGATAGGAATACTACAGCATCGCAGACAGACGCAATGGCAGAGAAAGACTGGCTGATATACAGACGGACAGAAATGCAGACAGAGAGACAGGCAGACGGGCAGAGAGATAGGCAGGCACACAGATAGACAGACAGAAGATAGACCAATAGACTCGCAGACAATCCGACGCACGGGCAGAGATAAAGAGGCAGACAAGCAGACAGACAGGCAGACCGACCGGCAGACTTATAGAAAGACAGGCAGACGGTCACACAAACCCACAGAGTCGCAGACATTCGAATTTACAGGAAGAGAGAAAGATACACAGATAGTCAGATAGACAGATAGACAGGAATACCTACAGCCTCGCAGACAGACACACCATCAGCGAAAGGCAGGTAGAGATACAGACAGACAGAAATGTTGGCAGATGGACAAGCCGACGCGCAGACAGACAGACAGGTTCACAGATGGACAGACAGACAGGAAGACAAACAGACCGGCAGAGAAACTGACAGATAGGAAGATATGCAGATGGACACATAGACCAACAGACTCGCAGACATACAGACACACAGGAAGAGAGAGAGAAATACACAGACAGTCAGGCAGACAGATAGACAGACGCACCGGCAGAGACAGACAGGCTGACATACTCCCTCCCCCCCCCCCCCCCCCCTCCCCCCCTCCCCCCCCCCTCCCCCCCCCTCTTCCCCCCCCCCTTCCCTTCCCCCCCCCCCCCCTCCCCTCCTCCTCCCCCCCCTTTCCCTCTCCTCTTCCTAACATATTATAAATAAACATAAATCAAAAAACCCTAATCCTAACTTATATACCATATTCATTATAACTACAAAAATTATACATAAATTCATAAACACACTTACAATCAATCAATATCCCACCAATCACTCAATCTCAAACAAATATTTTATATATTCACTCTCCCAACATCCCCCCTCCTCTCCCCCCAAACCTTCTCCTCCCCTCAAACATCTCAACATCAACCAAATCCATTCTCCTCCACCAAACCTAAAACAAATCAATACAAAAAATCACACCCCTTATATATCCTCCACCTCTAAAATCCAAAAAAATAAAAAAAACCCTCCTTCCACAATCATCCTCTATCCATCCCAAAAAAAAAAAACAACCTCTACAAAATTAAAACTTCATAAAATCTTCAACATAATAATCTCAAAAAATCAAAAAAATCACGCTATAAATTTACCAATCTAACCAACTAAACTTAAAATATTATTTATATTTTAATTAATCTATAAACCAAGTAAATCAAAATACAAACATATCTAAAATATTAAAAAATAATACATATTATTCAACCAGTCATATAAAAAGACCAATCGTCAAAATAACATCACAAAAAATTCCCAAACAACGCGCTATCTATACAGAAATAAAACAATAACATTCAACCTCAAATAAAATACATCCTCAAAAAAAAACTAAATAAAAAATATCTAACAAAACAAATCAATTCTATTCAAATATAAAATAAATTAAACAAAAATCAACACAATCAAAATCACTCGCACTAAAATCCAAAAAACCAAAATCAAATAAAATCACCCAACACAAAAAATCAATCACCCAAAACTCAATACAAAAAATCAAAACAAAAAAAAAAAACAAAAAAAACCAAAAACCACAAATCTCCTCCCTAAAACAAAAATCCTACAACAAACCCCACCCCCCCTCCACTACAAACAACCTCATCAAATCCATCAAAAAACTCTCAAACCAAACTCCCTCTCCCCTCCCCCCCCCCACCATCTACCTTTCAGACGGACACACATGCAGACAGACAGACAGGCAGACGGGCAGACAGTGAGACAGGTACACATGTAGGCAGACAGAAAGGCAGACAAATAAACTCGCAGACAGTCAGTCGCCCGGGGCAGAGAGAGAGAGAGAGAGAGAGAGAGAGAGACACAGACAGACACAGACAGACAGGCAGACAGATAGGCAGAGACAGACAGGTAGACTTACAGACAGACAGATAAGTAGACAGAGAGTTAGGCAGGCGGTCAGACAGACAGAGAGGTACACAGATAGGCAGACAGAAAGGCAAACAGGCAGACGGGCAGACAAACAGACAGGCACACCGATAGACAGTCACAAAGGCAGACCCACAGACTCGCAGACATAGAGAAACACAAGAAGAGGGAGAGAGATACACAGACAGGCAGGCAGACAGATAGGCAGGACCACCTACAGCATCGCAGACAGACGCTCCGGCAGAGACAGACAGGCTGATATACAGACAGACATACATGCAGACAGAGAGACAGACAGACAGGCACACAGATAGCCAGACAGAATGGCAGACCAAAAGACTCGCAGAAAGTCAGACGCCCGGGCAGAGAGAGAGAGAGAGACAGCCAGACCGAACGGCGGACAGATAAGAAAACAGGCAGACAGACACGCAGACCCACAAACTCGCAGACATACAGGAAGAGAGAAAGAGATACACAGACAAGCAGGCAGACAGATAGGCAGAGACAGACATGTAGACTTACAGTCAGACAGATATGTAGACAGAGAGTCAGGCAGACGGTCAGACAGGCAGACACACAGACAGATAGGAAGATAGGCAGATGGTCACACGGACCCACAGACTCGCAGACATACAGACACAAAGAAAGAGAGACAGACCGGCAGACAGGCTGACAGATAGGCAGACAGGCACACAGACGCACATACTCTCAGACAAAGGTATCACAAAGGAAGAGAGAGAGAGAGAGAGAGAGAGAGAGAGAGATACAATGACAGTCAGGCAAACAGATAGGGAGGAAAACCTACAGCTACGCAGGCAGACACACCGGCAGAGACAGACCGGTAGACTTGCAGACAGACAGACAGGTACACAGATAAACAGACAGAAAGGCAGACAGACAGACAAATATAAAGATAGGCACACGGTCACACAGACCCTCAGACTCGCAGACATACAGACTCACTGGAAGAGAGTGAGATGTACAGACAGTCAGGCAGACAGATAGACAGGAATACCTACAGCATAGCAGACAGACGCACCGGCAGAGATAGACAGGCTGATATACAGACAAACAGACATGCAGACCGAGAGGCAGGCAGACAGGTACATAGATAGACAGACAGAAAGGCAGACCAATAGACTCGCAGACAGTCAGAAGCACGGGCAAAGAGAGAAAGACAAACAAGCAGACAGACAGGCAGACCGACCGGCAGACAGACAGACAGATGGGAAGATAGGCAGACGGTCACACAGACCCACAGACTCGCAGACATACAGACACTCGGGATGAGAGACAGACCGGCAGACAGACTGACAGATAGGCAGACGGTCGCACAGACCCACAGACCCACAGACTCGCAGACATACAGACACACAGGAAGACAACGAGATACATAGACAGTCAGGCAGACAGATAGACAGGAATACCTACAGCCACGCAGGCAGACACATCGGCAGAGACAGACCGGTAGACTTGCAGACAGACAGACAGGTACTCAGATGGACAGACCGGCAGACAGATAGGCAGACAGTCACACAGACCCACAGACTCGCAGACATACAGACACTCGGGATGAGAGACAGACCGGCAGACAGACTGACAGATAGGCAGACGGTCGCACGGACCCACAGACCCACAGACTCGCAGACATACAGACACACAGGAAGAGAAAGAGAAACAAAGACAGTCAGGCAGACAGATAGACAGGAATACCTACAGCATCGCAGACAGACGCAACGGCAGAGAAAGACTGGCTGATATACAGACAAACAGATATGCAGACCGAGAGACAGGCAGACGGGCAGAGAGACAGAAAGGCACACAGATAGACAGACAGAAAGATAGACCAATAGACACGCAGACAGTCGGACGCACGGGCAGAGGGAGAGGCAGACCGACCGGCAGGCAGAAAGACAGACACACAGGAAGAGAGAGATATACACAGACAGTCAGGCAGACAGATGGACAGGAATACCTACAGCCTCGCAGACAGACAGATATGTAGACAGAGAGACGGGCAGACAGAACGACAGGTACACAGATAGACAGACTGAAAGGCAGACCGGCAGACAGACTGACAGATAGGTTGAAAGGCAGACGGTCACACAGACCCACAGACTCGCAGACATACGGACACACTGGAAGAGAGAGATACACAGACAGGCACGCAGACAGATAGACAGACGCACCAGCAGAGACAGACTGTCTGATATACAGACAGACAGACATGCAGACAGAGAGACAGGCAAACGGGCAGACATATAGACAGACACACCGAGAGACAGACACAAAGGCAGTCAGATGCACGAGCAGAGAGAAGGAGACAGACCGACAGGCAGACTGACCAGCGGACAGACAGACAGATAGGAAAACAGGCAGACAGACTCGTAGACCCACAGACTCGCAGACATAGAGAAAGACAAGAAGAGAGAGAGATACACAGACAGGCAGGCAGACAGATAGGCAGGACCACCTACAGCATCGCAGACAGACGCTCCGGCAGAGACAGACAGGCTGATATACAGACAGACAGACATGCAGACAGAGAGACAGGCAAAGGGCAGACATATAGACAGGCACACCGAGAGACAGACACAAAGGCAGACCAATAGACTCGCAGACAGTCAGATGCACGAGCAAAGAGAGAGACACAGACCAACAGGCAGACTGACCAGCGGACAGACAGACAGATAGGAAAACAGGCAGACAGACTCGTAGACCCACAGACACACAGACATAGAGAAAGACAAGAAGAGAGAGAGAGATACACATACAGGCAGGCAGACAGATAGGCAGGACCACCTACAGCATCGCAAACAGACGCTCCGGCAGAGACAGACAGGCTGATATACAGACAGACATACATGCAGACAGAGAGACAGACAGACAGGCACACAGATAGCCAGACAGAATGGCAGACCAAAAGACTCGCAGAAAGTCAGACGCCCAGGCAGAGAGAGAGAGAGAGACAGCCAGACTGAAAGGCGGACAGATAAGAAAACAGGCAGACAGACACGCAGACCCAGAAGCTCGCAGACATACAGGAAGAAAGAAAGAGATACACAGACAAGCAGGCAGACAGATAGGCAGAGACAGACATGTAGACTTACAGACAGACAGATATGTAGACAGAGAGTCAGGCAGACGGTCAGACAGGCAGACAGACAGTTACACAGATAGACAAACAGAAAGGCAGACATACAGACCGGCAGACACACAGACAGATAGGAAGATAGGCAGACGGTCACACGGAAACACAGACTCGCAGACATACAGACACAAAGAAAGAGAGACAGACCGGCAGACAGGCTGACAAATAGGCAGACAGGCACGCAGACGCACATACTCTCAGACATAGGTATCACAAAGGAAGAGAGAGAGAGAGAGAGAGAGAGAGAGAGAGATACAATGACAGTCAGGCTAACAGACAGGGAGGAGTACCTACAGCCACGCAGGCAGACACACCGGCAGAGACAGACCGGTAGACTTGCAGACAGACAGATAGGTACACAGATAGACAGACAGATAGAAAGGCAGACAGACAGACAATTAGAGAGATAGGCAGACGGTCACACAGACCCACAGACTCGCAGACATACAAACTCACTGGAAGAGAGTGAGATTAACAGACAGTCAGGCAGACAGATAGACAGGAATACCTACAGCATAGCAGACAGACGCACCGGCAGAGACAGACAGGCTGATATACAGACAAACAGACATGCAGACCGAGAGGCAGGCAGACAGGTACATAGATAGACAGACAGAAAGGCAGACCAATAGACTCGCAGGCAGTCAGAAGCACGGGCAAAGAGAGAAAGACAAACAAGCAGACAGACAGGAAGACCGACCGGCAGACAGACAGACAGATGGGAAGATAGGCAGACGGTCACACAGACCCACAGACTCGCAGACATACAGATGAGAGACAGACCGGGAGACAGACTGACAGATAGGCAGACGGTCGCACAGACCCACAGACCCACAGACTCGCAGACATACAGACACACAGGAAGAGAAAGAGATACATAGACAGTAAGGCAGACAGATAGACAGAAATACCTACAGCATCCCAGACAGACGCAACGGCAGAGAAAGACTGGCTGATATACAGACAAACAGCTATGCAGACAGGCAGACGAGCAGAGAGACAGAAAGGCACACAGATAGACAGACAGAAAGATAGTCCAAAAGACTCGGAGGCAGTCGGGCAGTCGGCAGAAAGACAGACACACAGGAAGAAAGAGACAGTCAGGCAAGCAGATGGACAGGAATACCTACAGCCTCGCAGACAGACAAATATGTAGACAGAGAGACGGGCAGACAGGTTCACAGATAGACAGACAGAAAGGCAGACAGACAGACCGGCAGACAGACTGACAGATAGGTTGAAAGGCAGACGGTCACACAGACCCACAGACTCGCAGACAGACGGACACACTGGAAGAGAGAGAGATACACAGACAGGCACGCAGACAGATAGACAGATACACCGGCAGAGACAGACAGACAGACATGCAGACAGGGAGACAGGCAGACGGGCAGACAAACAGACAGGCACACCGATAGACAGACACAAAGGCAGACCAATAGACTCGCAGACAGTCAGATGCACGGGCAGAGAGAGAGAGAGAGAGACAGACCGACAGGCAGACAGACCAGCGGACAGATAGACATATAGGAAAACAGGCAGACAGACGCGCAGTCCCACAAGAAGAGAGAGAGAGAGATACACAGACAGGCAGGCAGACAGATAGGCGGGACCACCTACAGCATCGCAGACAGACGCTCCGGCAGAGACAGACAGGCTGATATATAGACACACAGACATGCAGACAGAGAGACAGGCAGACGGGCAGACAGACAGACAGGTACACAGATAGACAGACAGAAAGGCAGACAGACAGACAGACCGGCAGACAGACTGACAGATAGGATGAAAGGCAGACGGTCACACAGACCCACAAACTCGCAGACATACGGACACACTGGAAGAAAGAGAGAGATACACAGACAGGCAGACAGATAGACAGACGCACCGGCAGAGACAGACAGGCTTATACACATGCAGACAGAGAAACAGGCAGATGGGCAGACAGAGAGACAGGCACACAGATAGACAGACAGAAAGGCAGACAAACAAACTCGCAGACAGTCAGTCGCCCGGGCAGAGAGAGAGAGAGAGAGAGAGAGAGAGAGAGAGAGACAGACAGACAGGCAGAACGACCGCCAGACCGACCGGCGCAGAGATAAGAAAACAGGCAGACAGACACGCAGACCAATAAACTCGCAGACATAGAGACACTTATTAAGAGAAAGAGAGATACACAGACAGGCAGGCAGATAGATAGGCATACAGCCTCGCTAGACAGACGCACCGGCAGAGACAGACAGGCTGATATACAGACAAACAGACATGCAGACCGAGAGACAGGCAGACAGGCAGACAGGTACATAGATAGACAGACAGAAAGGCAGACCAATAGACTCGCAGACAGTCAGAAGCACGGGCAAAGAGAGAAAGACAAACAAGCAGACAGACAGGCAGACCGACCGGCAGACAGACAGACAGATGGGAAGATAGGCAGACGGTCACACAGTTCCACAGACTCGCAGACATAAAGACACACAGGTAGAGAGAAGAGAGAAACATAGATAACAGGAAGACAGATAGGCAGGAATAACTACAGCCTCGCTGAAGACACACTGGCTGAAACAGACAGGTAGACTTATAGACAGACAGATATGTAGTAAGAGAGACAGACAGACGAACAGACAGGTACACAGATGGACAGACCGGCAGACAGATAGGCAGACAGTCACACAGACCCACAGACGCGCAGACATACAGACACACGGGATGAGAGACAGACCGGGAGACAGACTGACAGATAGGCAGACGGTCGCACAGACCCACAGACTCGCAGACATACAGACACACAGAAAGAGAAAGAGATACATAGACAGTCAGGCAGACAGATGCACTGGCAGGGACAGACAGACAGACATGCAGACAGGGAGACAGGCAGACGGGCAGACAAACAGACAAGCACACCGATAGACAGACACAAAGGCAGACCAATAGACTCGCAGACAGTCAGATGCACGGGCAGAGAGAGAGAGAGACAGACCGACAGGCAGACAACCAGCGGGCAGATAGACATAAGGAAAACAGGCAGACAGACGCGCAGACCCACATACACGCAGACATAGAGAAACACAAGAAGAGAGAGAGAGATACACAGACAGGCAGGCAGACAGAAGGCGGGACCACCACACACGCAGACAGACGCTCCGGCAGAGACAGACAGGCTGAATATAGACACACAGACAACAGACAGAGAGACAGGCAGACGGGCAGACAGACAGACAGGTACGCAGATAGACAGAAGAAAGGCAGACAGACAGACCGGCAGACAGACTGACAGATAGGATGAAAGGCAGACGGTCACACAACCCACAAACTCGCAGACATACGGACACACTGGAAGAGAGAGAGATACACAGACAGGCAGGCAGACAGAAGACAGACGCACCGGCAGAGACAGACAGGCTTACACACATTCAGACAGAGAAACAGGCAGACGGGCAGACAGAGAGACAGGCACACAGATAGACAGACAGAAAGGCAGACAAACAAACTCGCAGACAGTCAGTCGCCCGGGCAGAGAGAGAGAGAGAGAGAGAGACAGACAGACAGACAAACAGACAGACAGGCAGAACGACCGTCAGACCGACCGGCGCAGAGATAAGAAAACAGGCAGACAGACACACAGACCAATAAACTCGCAGACATAGAGAACTATAAGAGAAAGAGAGATACACAGCAGGCAGGCAGATAGATAGGAACAGCATCGCTAGACAGACGCACCGGCAGAGACAGACAGGCTGATAACAGACAAACAGACATGCAGACCGAGAGACAGGCAGACAGGTACAAGATAGACAGACAGAAAGGCAGACCAATAGACTCGCAGACAGTCAGAAGCACGGGCAAAGAGAGAAAGACAAACAAGCAGACAGACAGGCAGACCGACCGGCAGACAGACAGACAGATGGGAAGATAGGCAGACGGTCACACAGTCCACAGACATAAAGACACACAGGTAGAGAGAGAATACAAGATAATCAGGAAGACAGATAGGCAGGAATAACTACACCTCGCTGAGAGACACACTGGCTGAAACAGACAGGTAGACTTATAGACAGACAGATATGTAGTAAGAGAGACAGACAGACGAACAGACAGGTACACAGATGGACAGACCGGCAGACAGATAGGCAGACAGATAGCAGACAGTCACACAGACCCACAGACTCGCACCCATACAGACACACGGAGAAGACAGACCAACAACGACAATACAAAGTCCACAACCCACAGACTCGCAGACATACAGACACACAGAAAGAGAAAGAGATACATAGACAGTCAGGCAGACAGATAGACAGGAATACCTACAGCATCGCAGACAGACGCAACGGCAGAGAAAGACTGGCTGATATACAGACAAACAGATATGCAGACAGGCAGACGGGCAGAGAGACAAAAAGGCACACAGATAGACAGACAGAAAGATAGTCCAAAAGACTCGCAGACAGACGGACGCAGGGCAGAGGGAGAGGCAGACAGGCAGACCGACCGGCAAGCAGAAAGACAGACACACAGGAAGAGAGAGAGATACACAGACAGTCAGGCAGACAGATGGACAGGAATACCTACAGCCCGCAGACAGACAGCTATGTAGGCAGAGAGACTGGCAGACAGGACACAGAGACAGACAGAAAGCAACAGACAGAGCAGACAGACCGGCAGACAGACTGACAGATAGGTTGAAAGGCAGAAGGTCACACAGACCCACAGACTCGCAGACAGACGGACACACTGGAAGAGAGAGAGATACACAGACAGGCACGCAGACAGATAGACAGATGCACCGTCAGAGACAGACAGACAGACATGCAGACAGGGAGACAGGCAGACGGGCAGACAAACAGACAGGCACACCGATAGACAGACACAAAGGCAGACCAATAGACTCGCAGACAGTCAGATGCACGGGCAGAGAGAGAGACAGACCGACAGGCAGACAGACCAGCGGACAGATAGACAGATAGGAAAACAGGCAGACAGACGCCAGACCCACATACTCGCAGACATAAGAAACACAAGAAGAAGAGAGAGATACACAGACAGGCAGGCAGACAGAAGGCGGACCACCTACAGCATCGCAGACAGACGCTCCGGCAGAGACAGACAGGCTGATAATAGACACACAGACATGCAGACAGAGAGACAGGCAGACGGGCAGACAGACAGACAGGTACACAGATAGACAGACAGAAAGCAGACAGACAGACCGGCAGACAGAGTGACAGATAGGATAATGGCGACGGTCACACGACCCACAAACTCGCAGACATACGGACACACTGGAAGAGAGAGAATACACAGACAGGCAGGCAGACAGATAACAGACATACCCAGAGAATACAGGCTTATACACATCAGACAGAGAAACAGCAACGGCAGACAAGAGACAGGCACACAGATAGCAGACAAAAGGCAGACAAACAACTCGCAGACAGTAAGTCGCCCGGGCAGAAGAGAGAAAAGAGAAAAAAGACAGACAGACAGACAAACAGACAGACAGGCAGAACGACCGTCAGACCGACCGGCGCAGAGATAAGAAAACAGGCAGACAGACACACAGACCCACAGACTCGCAGACATACAAACTCACTGGAAGAGAGTGAGATTAACAGACAGTCAGGCAGACAGGTAGACAGGAATACCTACAGCATAGCAGACAGACGCACCGGCAGAGACAGACAGGCTGATATACAGACAAACAGACATGCAGACCGAGAGGCAGGCAGACAGGTACATAGATAGACAGACAAAAGGCAGACCAATAGACTCGCAGGCAGTCAGAAGCACGGGCAAAGAGAGAAAGACAAACAAGCAGACAGACAGGAAGACCGACCGGCAGACAGACAGACAGATGGGAAGATAGGCAGACGGTCACACAGACCCACAGACTCGCAGACATAAAGACACACAGGTAGAGAGAGAGATACAAATATAATCAGGAAGACAGATAGGCAGGAATAACTACAGCCTCGCTGACCGACACACTGGCAGAGACAGATAGGTAGACTTATAGACAGACAGATATGTAGTAAGAGAGACAGGCAGACGAACAGACAGGTACACAGATGGACAGACCGGCAGACACATAGGCAGACAGTCACACAGACCCACTGACTCGCAGACATACAGACACACGGGAGAGAGACAGACAGACAATACAAACAACACCCCCCCCACACCAACAACACAGATAGGCAGACGGTCGCACAGACCCACAGACCCACAGACTCGCAGACATACAGACACACAGGAAGAGAAAGAGATACATAGACAGTCAGGCAGACAGATAGACAGAAATACCTACAGCATCCCAGACAGACGCAACGGCAGAGAAAGACTGGCTGATATACAGACAAACAGCTATGCAGACAGGCAGACGGGCAGAGAGACAGAAAGGCACACAGATAGACAGACAGAAAGATAGTCCAAAAGACTCGGAGGCAGTCGGGCAGTCGGCAGAAAGACAGACACACAGGAAGAAAGAGACAGTCAGCAAGCAGATGGACAGGAATACCTACAGCCTCGCAGACAGACAAATATGTAGACAGAGAGACGGGCAGACAGGTTCACAGATAGACAGACAGAAAGGCAGACAGACAGACCGGCAGACAGACTGACAGATAGGTTGAAAGGCAGACGGTCACACAGACCCACAGACTCGCAGACAGACGGACACACTGGAAGAGAGAGAGATACACAGACAGGCACGCAGACAGATAGACAGATACACCGGCAGAGACAGACAGACAGACATGCAGACAGGGAGACAGGCAGACGGGCAGACAAACAGACAGGCACACCGATAGACAGACACAAAGGCAGACCAATAGACTCGCAGACAGTCAGATGCACGGGCAGAGAGAGAGAGAGAGACAGACCGACAGGCAGACAGACCAGCGGACAGATAGACATATAGGAAAACAGGCAGACAGACGCGCAGACCCACAAGAAGAGAGAGAGAGATACACAGACAGGCAGGCAGACAGATAGGCGGGACCACCTACAGCATCGCAGACAGACGCTCCGGCAGAGACAGACAGGCTGATATATAGACACACAGACATGCAGACAGAGAGACAGGCAGACGGGCAGACAGACAGACAGGTACACAGATAGACAGACAGAAAGGCAGACAGACAGACAGACCGGCAGACAGACTGACAGATAGGATGAAAGGCAGACGGTCACACAGACCCACAAACTCGCAGACATACGGACACACTGGAAGAGAGAGAGATACACAGACAGGCAGGCAGACAGATAGACAGACGCACCGGCAGAGACAGACAGGCTTACACACATTCAGACAGAGAAACAGGCAGACGGGCAGACAGAGAGACAGGCACACAGATAGACAGACAGAAAGGCAGACAAACAAACTCGCAGACAGTCAGTCCCCGGGCAGAGAGAGAGAGAGAGAGAGAGAGAGAACAGACAGGCAGAACGACCGCCGACCGACCGGCGCAGAATAAGAAAACAGGCAGACAGACACGCAGACCAATAAACTCGCAGACATAAACACTTATTAAGAGAAAGAGAGATACACAGACAGGCAGGCAGATAGATAGGCATACAGCCTCGCTAGACAGACGCACCGGCAGAGACAGACAGGCTGATATACAGACAAACAGACATGCAGACCGAGAGACAGGCAGACAGGCACGTCATAGATAGACAGACAGAAAGGCAGACCAATAGACTCGCAGACATCAGAAGCACGGGCAAAGAGAGAAAGACAAACAAGCAGACAGACAGGCACCGACCGGCAGACAGACAGACAGATGGGAAGATAGGCAGACGGTCACACAGTTCCACAGACTCCAGACATAAAGACACACAGGTAAAAAAGAATATACATAGATAATCAGGAAGACAATAGGCAGAATAACTACACCTCGCTGAGAACACACTCTAAACAGACAGGTAGACTTATAGACAGACAATATGTAGTAAGAGAGACAGACAACGAACAGACAGGTACACAATACAACCGGCAGACAGATAGGCAGACATCACACAGACCCACAGACGCGCAGACATACAGACACACGGGATGAGAGACAGACCGGGAGACAGACTGACAGATAGGCAGACGGTCGCACAGCACCCACAGACTCGCAGACATACAGACACACAGAAAGAGAAAGAGATACAAGACAGTCAGGCAGACAGATCACTGGCAGAGACAGACAGACAGACATGCGACAGGGAGACAGGCAGACGGGCAGACAAACAGACAAGCACACCGATAGACAGACACAAAGGCAGACCAATAGACTCGCAGACAGTCAGATGCACGGGCAGAGAGAGAGAGAGAGACAGACCGACAGGCAGACAGACCAGCGGGCAGATAGACATATAGGAAAACAGGCAGACAGACGCGCAGACCCACATACTCGCAGACATAGAGAAACACAAGAAGAGAGAGAGAGATACACAGACAGGCAGGCAGACAGATAGGCGGGACCACTTACAGCATCGCAGACAGACGCTCCGGCAGAGACAGACAGGCTGATATATAGACACACAGACATGCAGACAGAGAGACAGGCAGACGGGCAGACAGACAGACAGGTACGCAGATAGACAGATAGAAAGGCAGACAGACAGACCGGCAGACAGACTGACAGATAGGATGAAAGGCAGACGGTCACACAGACCCACAAACTCAGACAGAGAAACAGGCAGCCGGGCAGACAGAGAGACAGGCACACAGATAGACAGACAGAAAGGCAGACAAACAAACTCGCAGACAGTCAGTCGCCCGGGCAGAGAGAGAGAGAGAGAGAGAGAGAGAGAGACAGACAGACAGACAGACAGGCAGAACGACCGCCAGACCGACCGGCGCAGAGATAAGAAAACAGGCAGACAGACACGCAGACCAATAAACTCGCAGACATAGAGACAATTATTAAGAGAAAGAGAGATACACAGACAGGCAGGCAGATAGATAGGCATACAGCCTCGCTAGACAGACGCACCGGCAGAGACAGACAGGCTGATATACAGACAAACAGACATGCAGACCGAGAGACAGGCAGACAGGTACATAGATAGACAGACAGAAAGGCAGACCAATAGACTCGCAGACAGTCAGAAGCACGGGCAAAGAAAGAAAGACAAACAAGCAGACAGACAGGCAGACCGACCGGCAGACAGACAGACAGATGGGAAGATAGGCAGACGGTCACACAGTTCCACAGACTCGCAGACATAAAGACACACAGGTAGAGAGAGAGAGAGAGACATACATAGATAATCAGGAAGACAGATAGGCAGGAATAACTACAGCCTCGCTGAGAGACACACTGGCTGAAACAGACAGGTAGACTTATAGACAGACAGATATGTAGTAAGAGAGACAGACAGACGAACAGACAGGTACACAGATGGACAGACCGGCAGACAGATAGGCAGACAGTCACACAGACCCACAGACTCGCACCCATACAGACACACGGGATGAGAGACAGACCGGGAGACAGACTGACAGATAGGCAGAAGGTCGCACAGACCCACAGACCCACAGACTCGCAGACATACAGACACACAGAAAGAGAAAGAGATACATAGACAGTCAGGCAGACAGATAGACAGGAATACCTACAGCATCGCAGACAGACGCAACGGCAGAGAAAGACTGGCTGATATACAGACAACCAGATATGCAGACAGGCAGACGGGCAGAGAGACCAAAAGGCACACAGATAGACAGACAGAAAGATAGTCCAAAAGACTCGCAGACAGTCGGACGCACGGGCAGAGGGAGAGGCAGACAGGCAGACCGACCGGCAAGCAGAAAGACAGACACACAGGAAGAGAGAGAGATACACAGACAGTCAGGCAGACAGATGGACAGGAATACCTACAGCCTCGCAGACAGACAGCTATGTAGGCAGAGAGACTGGCAGACAGGTACACAGATAGACAGACAGAAGGGCAGACAGACAGACCGGCAGACAGACCGGCAGACAGACTGACAGATAGGTTGAAAGGCAGACGGTCACACAGACCCACAGACTCGCAGACAGACGGACACACTGGAAGATAGAGAGATACACAGACAGGCACGCAGACAGATAGACAGATGCACCGGCAGAGACAGACAGACAGACATGCAGACAGGGAGACAGGCAGACGGGCAGACAAACAGACAGGCACACCGATAGACAGACACAAAGGCAGACCAATAGACTCGCAGACAGTCAGATGCACGGGCAGAGAGAGAGAGAGAGAGAGAGACAGACCGACAGGCAGACAGACCAGCGGACAGATAGACAGATAGGAAAACAGGCAGACAGACGCGCAGACCCACATACTCGCAGACATAAAGAAACACAAGAAGAGAGAGAGAGAGAGAGATACACAGACAGGCGGGCAGACAGACAGGCGGGACCACCTACAGCATCGCAGACAGACTCTCCGGCAGAGACAGACAGGCTGATATATAAACACACAGACATGCAGACAGAGAGACAGACAGACGGGCAGACAGACAGACAGGTACACAGATAGACAGACAGAAAGGCAGACAGACAGACCGGCAGACAGACTGACAGATAGGATGAAAGGCAGAAGGTCACACAGACCCACAAACTCGCAGACATACGGACACACTGGAAGAGAGAGAGATACACAGACAGGCAGGCAGACAGATAGACAGACGCACCGGCAGAGACAGACAGGCTGATATACAGACAAACAGACATGCAGACCGAGAGACAGGCAGACAGGTACATAGATAGACAGACAGAAAGGCAGACCAATAGACTCGCAGACAGTCAGAAGCACGGGCAAAGAGAGAAAGACAAACAAGCAGACAGACAGGCAGACCGACCGGCAGACAGACAGACAGATGGGAAGATAGGCAGACGGTCACACAGTTCCACAGACTCGCAGACATAAAGACACACAGGTAGGGAGAGAGAGAGAGAGACATACATAGATAATCAGGAAGACAGATAGGCAGGAATATCTACAGCCTCGCTGAGAGACACACTGGCTGAAACAGACAGGTAGACTTATAGACAGACAGATATGTAGTAAGAGAGACAGACAGACGAACAGACAGGTACGCAGATGGACAGACCGGCAGACAGACCGGCAGACAGATAGGCAGACAGTCACACAGACCCACAGACGCGCAGACATACAGACACACGGGATGAGAGACAGACCGGGAGACAGACTGATAGATAGGCAGACGGTCGCACAGACCCACAGACTCGCAGACATACAGACACACAGAAAGAGAAAGAGATACATAGACAGTCAGGCAGACAGAAAGACAGGAATACCTACAGCATCGCAGACTGACGCAACGGCAGAGAAAGACTGGCTGATATACAGACAAACAGATATGCAGACAGGCAGACGCGCAGAGAGACAGAAAGGCACACAGACTCGCAGACAGACGGACACACTGGAAGAGAGAGAGATACACAGACAGGCACGCAGACAGATAGACAGATGCACCGGCAGAGACAGACATGCAGACAGGGAGACAGGCAGACGGGCAGATAAACAGACAAGCACACCGATAGACAGACACAAAGGCAGACCAATAGACTCGCAGACAGTCAGATGCACGGGAAGAGAGAGAGAGAGAGAGACAGACCGACAGGCAGACAGGCAGACAGACCAGCGGACAGATAGACATATAGGAAAACAGGCAGACAGACGCGCAGACCCACATACTCGCAGACATAGAGAAACACAAGAAGAGAGAGAGAGATACACAGACAGGCAGGCAGACAGATAGGCGGGACCACCTACAGCATCGCAGACAGACGCTCCGGCAGAGACAGACAGGCTGATATATAGACACACAGACATGCAGACAGAGAGACAGGCAGACGGGCAGACAGACAGACCGGCAGACAGACTGACAGATAGGATGAAAGGCAGACGGTCACACAGACCCACAAACTCGCAGACATACGGACACACTGGAAGAGAGAGAGATACACAGACAGGCAGGCAGACAGATAGACAGACGCACCGGCAGAGACATACAGGCTTATACACATGCAGACAGAGAAGCAGGCAGACGGGCAGACAGAGAGACAGGCACACAGATAGACAGACAGAAAGGCAGACAAACAAGCTCGCAGACAGTCAGTCGCCCGGGCAGAGAGAGAGAGAGAGAGAGAGAGAGACACACAGACAGACAGACAGACAGACAGGCAGAACGACCGTCAGACCGACCGGCGCAGAGATAAGAAAACAGGCAGACAGACACGCAGACCAACAAACTCGCAGACATAGAGACACTTATTAAGAGAAAGAGAGATACACAGACAGGCAGGCAGATAGATAGGCATACAGCCTCGCTAGACAGACGCACCGGCAGAGACAGACAGGCTGATATACAGACAAACAGACATACAGACCGAGAGACAGGCAGACAGGCAGACAGGTACATAGATAGACAGACAGAAAGGCAGACCAATAGACTCGCAGACAATCAGAAGCACGGGCAAAGGGAGAAAGACAAACAAGCAGACAGACAGGTAGACTTATAGACAGACAGATATGTAGTAAGAGAGACAGACAGACGAACATACAGGTACACAGATGGACAGACCGGCAGACAGATAGGCAACAGTCACACAGACCCACAGACTCGCAGACATACAGACACTCGGGATGAGAGACAGACCGGCAGACAGACTGACAGATAGGCAGACGGTCGCACAGACTCACAGACTCGCAGACATACAGACACATAGGAAATGAAAAGGATACATAGACAGTCGGGATGACAGATAGACAGGAATACCTACAGCATCGCAGACAGCCGTTCTCCACTTGAAGCGAACAGACGTGTTTTTTTTGTGCTCTCCGTTTTGTTTTTGATTTAATAAAACACCGGCGTTTTAATTATTTATATTTTATATATTTCTACTATTCTGTTCGCCTTCTCGGTTTATTTTTTATTTATCGCGAGTGCATCTTGTGGTCTGTGCATTTTTGTTATTTAAATATTATTTCTTTTAAACTTGTGTTCTTGTGCATTTTTGTTTGTGCGCTTGCGCTATTTAGCTCTGTGCGTAAGCTTCTTGTTGTTGTTTGTTGTTTATGTTTAACTGCACATCGCCTCTCTGGTGTGCAAGATTTCGAGGGCAAGCAAGCAATCTATAAATAGACTACTCTCGCACTCTCGCGCTCTCTCAACTTTTCAACTTGCGCTTTGATCTTTTTCTACTTTCTGCCGCTTGTTGGTGCTCCATTCGCTATTAATCTAATCTAAATAACTCTCTTTTTACATTTGGCTGTGTTAATACAGTAGAGACCCATAATAGTGGACCATAAAATTGTCTGTTTTATAAAAACTTGCCAAATGCCAATTACGGCAAGTCAATCCAGCATACCTTGTTGGCTGTGTGATAATGTCGTGCATTCTAAATGTGCGGGTTACACTGGTCTTGTGGGGGATGCTGTTGCCAAACGAAATGGTTTACACTATAGTTGCGACTCGTGTAGGGAGATTGATGGTGAAATGCGGGCGTTTATGCGTCAGACCAGGAGTGGCTTTAGGGGCCTGATTGTTGGATTTCGTAAACTTAACGATCAGCTCACAGCCCTGGACACCCAATTTAATAGCCTTAAACTATTAGATGAGTCTCCGGGGCCTAAAAAGCCCACTCCTTGTGATCTGCCGTTGCCAAATACCCTTCAGCCTCCGACTCTATTCACAGCCTCTACACCGATTACACGCACTCATCTCATTTGTTTCTCCGGTAGCTTGAGGTCTGCTGCGGACACTGATTCTGTCCCGAAAGTGTGACATCGCACGAGAAAAACCAGTTGAATTATCCGTGTCGTCCGCTGTCGTGGGTGTTCCGAAAGGGCGACAGCAACAATTAAATTTACAACACCGCTAGAAGGCTCGTCGTCCGGACTACCGGCTGTTTAGGTACCAAGTTAATAGTTTCCCACTGTCCTACCTGTGGCACCTAAGCCTCTAGTCGGTGTTCCACCGAAGAGACTTATTTTTGCAATTTTTTAACTTTGTCAATTCTAAACGGAAGACATCTACTTTGCCTTCTTCGGTTAAGTTTGCAGATGAGAGCGCGAACTCTGATCCAGGCATAGCCGATCTGTTCGCAAACTTTTTCAAACTACCTACTCCTCCTCTAGGATAAACAAATCAGCCTTATCCTTATCATTACAGGTCAAACTCACTTATCCCATTATTACCGAAAGTTCGCTTCTTAGCGACCTTATACTATCACCGGTTTACTCACCGGCCCTGATGGTTCCTCTTCGTTTAATACTGCGCTCACATTTTGTAAACCGTTTTAAAACTTTTTGAATTGTCCGTAAGCACTTCATCTTTTCCGACCATCTGAAGGAACAACATAACCTCTCCTAGAAAGGAAAGCCGAAGTCAAAACTAAGAGGTATTTCCAAATTATCCGCTTACCTAAAGCTTTTGAGAGAATTATACATCTCAACTGCAGCATTTATGTATTTATTATTTCACCTTCCCAGCATGTTCGTAACGCAGATCTACAACCACTAACCTTCTTGAGTTTACTTCGTTTGTAATTGATGGGTTTAGAAAAGAAAGCAGACTGACGTCATCTATACTGATTCAAAGCTTCGACTCTCAACCATTCCTTGCTGCTTCATAAAAGCCTTCTCGGCTTCCCAGTCATCTTTTGAACTGGATTTCAGATATTTGCGTGACAGAACCCAAAAGGTTCTTTTCAAAATTCATTTCTAAACGTATTCTGGTACCCGGTGTTCCTCGGATCATCTTGGCCCCTACTCTTTACTCTTTTCACTACCTTCCCTCGACTGTCTCATTCCAGATATGTATCTGATGATTAAAATTATCCTTGAAGAAGCAATATCTCTTACAACGGACATTGATGCGTTTCAGGCTGTTCCCAACCTGTTAAACAAACTCTCTAAAGTAAGGTAATACCTTCTTAAGCCCTCCTCAACTGGTTTCTTATATCCTTGATAGCATACCGCTTGACGGTTAGTACTTCTAAAATTAAATCTAGGTTCACCTTATCATAAACTAAATTCACTCTATTACCGTGGTCAAGAATATTGGGTCACAGCGATGGCAGATTTACGATCCGTACACGACAAAAACACTTTATATACTTGGTACGACCTACTTGAGTACCTCATTATCCGGTCACCACTATCTACCCACAGGACTTAACCGTTCAGAAACAACGTGGCCTTATGGTTTAAATTGATCCTCTGTCGGTTACCGTCATACTCCATAACTTCAATTAACCTTCCTTCTTTATTAACTGAACCACTGGGTTATTTATTCATAAATTAAACTGGTGAAATCACTCTTCTTGTTACACTTAAATTTCTCTATCCCTACTAGACTAACACGTAATTTACCTTTATCCTTCAATTTCTCAACTAATATGCCTTGCATGAACCTTCAGATCCTCTGTGATACTATAACAACATTACAAGTATTCTGCTCAAGCTTCTCTTCCTCGTATAAATCTTCTATTCTAAACTATTAAGCAAGTAGATAGTCCTATTTTTATTTGAAATTGTATTTGTACACATACTCGTAGTTTGTATCGACGTTTTTTTTTAATATATTTTTTTTTCATATTTATTTTGCATTTCGTGTCGTACGTTACACGACTGCGCCCCTCGGTCGGTTGGGCGGGAGGTGGGATGCAGTACGTTGCATCGGAATTCGCGTTAAAAAAAAAAAAAAAAAAAAGAAGCAACGGCAGAGAAAGACAGCTGATATACAGACAAACAGATATGCATACAGGCAGACGGGCAGAGAGACAGAAAGGCACACACAGACAGACAGACAGAAAGATAGTCCAAAAGACTCGGAGACAGTCGGACGGGCAGAGGGAGAGGCAGACAGGCAGACCGACCGGCAAGCAGAAAGACAGACACACAGGAAGAGAGAGAGATACACAGACAGTCAGGCAGACAGATGGACAGGAATACCTACAGCCTCGCAGACAGACAGATATGTAGACAGAGAGACGGGCAGACAGGTACACAGATAGACAGACAGAAAGGCAGACAGACAGACCGGCAGACAGAGTGACAGATAGGATGAAAGGCAGACGGTCACACAGACCCACAAACTCGCAGACATACGGACACACTGGAAGAGAGAGATACACAGACAGGCAGGCAGACAGATAGACAGACGCACCGGCAGAGACAGACAGGCTTATAGACATGCAGACGGGCAGACAGAGAGACAGGCACACAGATAGACATACAGAAAGGCAGACAAATAAACCCGCAGAAGGTCAGTCGCCCGGGCCGAGAGAGAGAGAGAGAGAGAGAGAGAGACAGACAGAAGACAGACAGACAGACAGACAGACAGAACGACCGCCAGACCGACCGGCGCAGAGATAAGAAAACAGGCAGACAGACACGCAGACCAACAAACTCGCAGAAATAGAGACACTCATTAAGAGAAGAGACAGACGCACCGGCAGAGACAGACAGGCTGATATACAGACAAACAGACATGCAGACCGAGAGACAGGCAGACAGACAGACAGGTACATAGATAGACAGACAGAAAGGCAGACCAATAGACTCGCAGACAGTCAGAAGCACGGGCAAAGAGAGAAAGACAAACAAGCAGACAGACAGGCAGACCGACCGGCAGACAGACAGACAGATGGGAAGATAGGCAGACGGTCACACAGACCCACAGACTCGCAGACATAAAGATACACAGGTAGAGAGAGAGAGAGAGAGAGAGAAAGAGATACATAGATAGTCAGGAAGGCAGATAGGCAGGAATACCTACAGCCTCGCTGACAGACACACTGGCAGAGACAGACAGGTACACGTACAGACAGACAATATGTTGTAAGAGAGACAGACAGACGAACAGACAGGTACACAATGGACAGACCGCAGACAGTCATACAGACCCACAGACTCGCAACAAACAGACACACGGGAAGAGAGACAGACCGGCAGACAGACTGACGATAGGCAGACGGTCGCACAGACCCACAGACCGCAGACAACAGCCACACAGGAAGAGGAAAAGATACATAGACAGTCAGGCAGACAGATAGATAGGAATACCTACAGCATCGCATACAACGCAACGGCAGAGAAAGACTGGCTGTATACAGACAACCAGATATGCAGACAGGCAGACGGGCAGAGAGACCAAAAGGCACACAGAAGACAGACAGTCCAAAAGACTCGCAGACAGTCGGACGCACGGGCAGAGGGAGAGGCAGACAGGCAGACCGACCGGCAAGCAGAAAGACAGACACACAGGAAAAGAGAGAGATACACAGACAGTCAGGCAGACAGATGGACAGGAATACCTACAGCCTCGCAGACAGACAGCTATGTAGGCAGAGAGACTTGCAGACAGGTACACAGATAGACAGACAGAAAGGCAGACAGACAGACCGGCAGACAGACTGACAGATACGTTGAAAGGCAGAAGGTCACACAGACCCACAAACTCGCAGACATACGGACACACGGAAGAGAGAGAGATACACAGACAGGAGAGACAGATAGACAGAGCACCGGCAGAGACAGACAGACAGACATCAGACAGGGAGACAGGCAGACGGAGACAAACAACAGCACACGATAGACAGACACAAAGGCAGACCAATAGACTCGCAGACAGTCAGAGCACGGGCAGAGAGAGAGAACAGACCGACAGGCAGACAGACCAGCGGACAGAAGACAATAGGAAAACAGGCAGACAGACGCCAGACCCACACTCGCAGACATAGAGAAACACAAGAAGAGAGAGAGAGATACACAGACAGGCAGGCAGACAGATAGGCGGACCACCTACAGCATCGCAGACAGACGCTCCGGCAGAGACAGACAGGCGATATAAGACACACAGACATGCAGACAGAGAGACAGGCAGACGGCAGACAGACAGACAGGTACACAGATAACAGACAGAAAGGCAGACAGACAGACCGCAGACAGATGAAATATAAAGCAGACGTCACACAGACCCACAACTCGCAGACATACGGACACACGGAAGAGAAAATACAAAGAATAGAAAATCCACCACCAAAACTATATACAACAAACAAAAAAACACACGATAGACAGCAAAAGATAGACCAATAGACTCGCAGACAGTTGGACGCACGGGCAGAGGAGAGGCAGACTGGCAGACCGACCGGCAAGCAGAAAGACAGACACACAGGAAGAGAAAGAGATACACAGACAGTCAGGCAGACAGATGGACAGGAATACCTACAGCCTCGCAGATAGACAGATATGTAGACAGAGAGACGGGCAGACAGATAGACAGGTACACAGATAGACAGACAGAAAAGCAGACAGACAGACCAGCAGACAGACTGACAGATAGGGAAATGCAGACGGTCACACAGACCCACAGACTCGCAGACAACGACACACGGAAGAGAGAAATACAAGACAGCAGCAGACAGATAACAATCCCGGCAGAGACAGACAGACAAAGCAGACAGGAACAGCAGACGGCAGACAAAAGACAGGCACACGAAGACAACAAAGTCAGACAATAACTCGCAGACAGTAGATGCACGGGTGAGAGAGAGAGACAGACGATGCAGACTGACACGACAGAAGCAGAAGAAAACAGGCAGACAACACCAGACCCACAGACTCGCAGACAAAGAAACACAAAAAAAAAACACAGACAGCAGACATAGCAGAACACCTAAGATCCAGACAGACCTCCGGCAAGACAGAGTCATATACAACAGACAGACATGCAGACAAAACGGCAAAACAGCAACCATACAACACCACAATAGACAGACAAAACAGACCATAGACCGCAACATCAGAGCACGACAGAAAAAGAGACAACAACAGACAGACAGCAGACCGACCGGCAACAGACAGACAATACAAACAGGCAACAAAACAGACCACGACTCTCAGACAACAGAAAACAGCAAGAAAAAGCAACAAAACACAACAAACGCAACCACAACTCCGACAAACACACAAAAAAAACAAAACTTACAAACAAATATCACCCACAAAACAAAAAAAAACAAAACACTCACTCAAAAAAAACACAACCACCACACTCCACATACCAAAAAAAAAACCATTACCACACTCAGACACACCGCAGAGACAGACGGGATTCAACAACAACATGAGCAGAAGACAGCAGACAGACAGACAGGACAAGATAACAACAAAACAGACAAACTCAACAACCCAAAAAAAACCACCCCCACAGACAGACAACACACAGAAGAAAAAAACACAGACAGCAGGCAGACAGAAGCAAAACTACTGCTCGCAACAAGACAAAGAACAGAGAGACGGCAGAAACAGACAGACACATAACACAAAACAACACAAACATCCCCCACAGACAGGTTGAAATGCAGACGGTCACACAGACCCACAGACTCGCAGACATACGGACACACTGGAAGAGAGAGAGATACACAGACAGGCACGCAGACAGATAGACAGATGCCCCGGCAGAGACAGACAGACAGACAGGCAGACAGGGAGACAGGCAGACGGGCAGACAAACAGACAGGCACACCGATAGACAGACACAAGGTCAGACCAATAGACTCGCAGACAGTAAGATGCACGGGTTGAGAGAGAGAGACAGACCGACTGGCAGACTGACAAGCGGACAGAGAGGCAGATAGGAAAACAGGCAGACATACACGCAGACCCACAGACTCGCAGACATAGAGAAACACAAGAAGAGAGAGAGAGATACACAGACAGGCAGACAGGTAGGCACGAACACCTACAGCATCGCAGACAGACTCTCCGGCAGAGACAGAGAGGCTTATATACAGACAGACAGACATGCAGACACAGAGACTGGCAGAGAGACAGGCAGACGGGCAGGCTTACATACATGCCCACAGATAGACAGACAGAAAGGCAGACCAATAGACGCGCAGACAGTCAGAAGCACGGACAGAAAGAGAGAGAGGCAGACAAGCAGACAGACAGGCAGACCGACCGGCACACAGACAGACAGATAGCAAAACAGGCAGACAGACAAGCAGACCTACGGACTCTCAGACATACAGAAAAACAGCAAGAGAGAGAGAGGCTGACGGCTGACAGATAAAAAAACAGGCAGACAGAGACGCAAACCCACAGACTCGCAGACATAGAGACACACAGGAAGAGAGAAAGAGATACACAGACAGGCAGGCAGACAGATGAGCAGAGACAGACAGACTTACAGACAGACAGATATGTAGACAGAGAGTCAGGCAGACGGTCAGACAGACAGACAGGTACACAGATAGATAGACAGAAAGGCAGACAGACAGACCGGCAGACACACAGACATAGGAAGATAGGCAGACGGTCACACGGACCCACAGACTCGCAGATATACAGACAAAGGAAGAGAGACAGACCGGCAGACAGGCTGACAGATAGGCAGACAGGCACGCAGACGCACATACTCACAGACATAGGTATCACAAAGGAAGAGAGAGAGAAAGATACAATGACAGTCAGGAAAAATATAGGGAGGAATACCTACAGCCTCGCAGGCAGACACACCGGCAGAGACAGACCGGTAGACTTGCAGACAGACAGACATGTAGACAGAGAGAGAGAGAGGCAGACAGGCAGACAGACAGACAGGCACACAGATAAACAGACAGAAAGGCAGACAAATAGACTCGCAAACAGCCAAACGCCCGGGCAGAGAGAGAGGGACAGGCAGACAGATAGACCGACCGGCGGACAGATAAGAAAACAGGCAGACAGACGCGCAGACACACAGGAAGAAAGAGAGAGATACACAGACAGGCAGGCAGACAGATAGGCAGGAACACTTACTGACTCGCAGGCAGACACACCGGCAGTGAGTGACAGGCTGATATACAGACAGACAAACATGCAGACAGAGAGTCAGACAGACGGGCAGAAATACAGACAGGCACACCGATAGACAGTCAGAAAGGCAGACCAGTAGACTCGCAGAGAGTCAGACGGCCGGGCAGACAGAGAAAGAGACAGACAAATAGGCAGACAGATTGGCAAGAATAGCCTCGCAGGCAGACACACCGGCAGAGACAGGCAGGTAGAATTACAGACCGACTGGTATGTAGACAGAGGGAGACGCAGACGCGCAGACAGACGCTTCCACAAACAGACAGACAGGTACAGAGATAGACAGACAAAAAGGCAGACAGACAGACCGGCAGACAGACAGACAGATAAGAAGACGGTCACATAGACCCACAGACTCGCAGACATACAGACAAACAGGTATAGAGAGAGATACACAGACAGTCAGGCAGACAGCATCGCAGACAGACGCTCCGGCAGAGACAGACAGGCCGATATACAGACAGACAGACAGGCACACAGATAGACAAACAGAAACAAACAGAACAATATACTCGCAGACAGTCAGACGCACGGGCAAAGAGAGAAAGACAAACAAGCAGACAGACTGGCAGACCGACCGGCAGACAGACAGACAGATGGGAAGATAGGCAGACGGTCACACAGACCCACAGACTCGCAGTCATGCAGGCGCACAGGCAGAGAGAGAGAGATACACAGTCAGTCAGGAAGACAGATATGCAGGAATACCTATAGCCTCGCTGACAGACACACCGGCAAAGACAGACAAGTAGACTAACAGACAGACAGATATGTAGTCAGAGAGAAAGGCACATGGGCAGACGAACAGACAGGTACACAGATTGACAGACCGGCAGACAGATAGGCAGACAGTTACACAGACCCACAGACTCGCATACATACAGACACACAGGAAGAGAGAGAGATGCACAGACGGACAGATATGTAGACAGAGAGACACACAGGCAGTCAGGCAGACAGATAGCCAGGAATACCTACAGCCCCGCAGGCAGACATACCGGCAGAGACAGACAGGCTGATATACAGACAGACAAACATGCAGACAGATAGGTACACAGATAGACAGACAGAAAGGCAGACAGGCAGTTTTACAGACAGGCAGGCAAACATACAGATAGGCATACAGATAGTCCGACTGAAAAAGAGAAAAGAGACAGACATTCAGACAGTCCGTCATAAGGAGAGAGAGAGACAGAGAAAGAGAGAGAGAGAGAAAAAGAGAGAGAGAGAGAGACACAGAGAGAGACAGAGAGAGACAGACAGAGAGAGAGAGAGAGAGAGACCTATAGGCTCGCAGACAGATAAGAAGAACCGCATATTCGCAGATAGACAGATAATAGGCAGTCGGACAGACAGACAGACAAAGAGACAGACAGGAATACCTACAGCATCGCAGACACACCGGCAGAGACAGATAGGTTCATATACAGACAGACAGACATGCAGAAAGAGAGACAGGCAGACGAGCAGACAGACAGGCAGACCAACCGGACAAAAGGACAGGTACACAGATAGACAGACAGAAAGGCAGACCAATAGACTCGCAGACAGTCAGAAGCACTGGCAGAAAGAAAGAGACAGTTAGACAGGCAGACCGACCGGCGAACAGAGAGAGTTCTCAATTGAGAGTGATTGACGTGTTTTACTTGTCCTCCAAGATATTTATATATTTTTGCGCTTATTTCCTGCTTTTTATTTCCAAATTTTGCATTTTGTGTGCTTTATTTAAAAAGCTTTAATAACTTCTGCAAAGTGTTATCTGTTTTGCAGCGTAAGTCTGTAAATTATTGCATTTATTAAACTCGGCGTCAGATCCGTATTGTTGTTATTGCCTGTTTTGATTCTTTTGCTTTGGTGTTCCCCTGTGAATACACTTGTTTATGCGTGTGTTCGCTGCTGCATATTTCTGCTTGTGCATTGCGCTCTCGCAAGCTTTTGCTGTTGCTTTTCGCTCCAAACAATTTGTTTGTGTACGAATAGTTATTTTTTGAGCGTTTACTTGCTCTATTTTTGTGCACCGTGTTTCGTTTTACTCTGCGCTCTCGCAACTTCTGCATATCTTTTAACGCTGGTAGTTATTATGTCGTGCTGTAAGAAACCTTGCACGTTCAAGCAGGCTGATGATTTTGCATTGCCGCAATTTGTTAATTGTTGGCTATGTATACCTCTAGGTATAATAAAAATCAGCCTTATCCTTATCAGTTACAGAGGTCAAACTGCATCTTTAATCCCATTATTACCGAAAGTTCGCTTCTTAGCGACCTTAATACTATCAAGCCGGTTTACTCACCGGGCCCTGATGGTGTTCCTGCTTGCGTGCTTAGATACTGCCCTGCAGCATTTTGTAAACCTGTTTTAAAACTTTTTGAATTGTCCGTAAGCACTTCATCTTTTCCGACCATCTGGAAGGAATCATACATTATACCTCTCCATAAGAAAGGGAGTAAGTCCGAAGTCGAAAACTATAGAGGTATTTCCAAATTATCCGCTATACCTAAAGCTTTTGAGAGAATTATAGCATCTCAACTGCAGCATTTATGTAGTTCTATTATTTCACCTTCCCAGCATGGGTTCGTGAAGCGCAGATCTACAACCACTAACCTTCTTGAGTTTACTTCGTTTGTAATTGATGGGTTTAAGAAAAGAAAGCAGACTGACGTCATCTATACTGATTTCAGTAAAGCTTTCGACTCTGTCAACCATTCCTTGCTGCTTCATAAATTAAGCCTTCTCGGCTTCCCAGCCAATCTTTTGAACTGGATTTCAGAGTATTTGCGTGACAGAACCCAAAAGGTTCTTTTCAGAAATTCATTTTCTAAACGTATTCTGGTGACTTCCGGTGTTCCTCAAGGTAGTCATCTTGGCCCGCTACTCTTTACTCTTTTCATCAATGACCTTCCCTCGATTCTGTCTCATTCTCGAGTATTAATGTATGCTGATGATGTAAAATTATGCCTTGCATATAAGGATATGGCATCATGTTATCTCTTACAAGCGGACATTGATGCGTTTCAGGCTTGGTGTCTAGCCAACCTGTTAAACTTAAACTGCTCTAAATGTAAGGTAATGACCTTCTATAGAAGCCCTCCTCAACTGGTTTCTTATATCCTTGATAGCATACCGCTTGAGCGTGTTAATAGTACTTCTAATGAAGTTAATGATCTAGGTGTCATCCTTGATCATAAACTTAAATTCGACTCTCATGTTAATACCGTGGTCAATAAGAATAGTTATGGGTTTCATCAAGCGATGGTCGAAGGATTTTGACGATCCGTACACGACAAAAACACTTTATATATCTGTGGTACGACCTATTCTTGAGTATGCCTCATGTATCCGGTCACCACAATATGCTACCCATCAGGACAGAATTGAATCCGTTCAGAAACAATTCTTGTTGTTTGCCCTTAGTGGTTTAAATTGGGATCCTCGTGTGCGGTTACCGTCATACTCCAGTAGACTTCTGATGATTAACCTTCCTTCTTTAATTAATCGTAGAACCATGCTGGGTGTAATATTTATTCATAAATTAATTACTGGTGAAATCGACTCTTCTGTGTTGACTAGCCAATTAAATTTCTCTATCCCTACTAGACTAACACGTAATTTTGTACCCTTATCGCTTCAATTTTGCTCAACTAATTATGCCTTGCATGAACCGTTCAGGATCCTCTGTGATGACTATAACAAGCATTACAGAGTATTCTGCTCGGAAGCTTCTCTTCCTCGTATAAAGTCTTCTATTCTAAACTATTAAGCAAGTAGATAGTCCTATTTTTATTTGAAATTGTATTTGTACACATACTCGTAGTTTGTATCGACGTTTTTTTTTAATATATTTTTTTTTTCATATTTATTTTGCATTTTGTGTCGTACGTTACACGACTGCGCCCCTCGGTCGGTTGGGCGGGAGGTGGGATGCAGTACGTTGCATCGGGATTCGCGTTAAAAAAAAAAAAAAAAAAAGAAGCAACGGCAGAGAAAGACTGGCTGATATACAGACAAACAGATATGCATACAGGCAGACGGGCAGAGAGACAGAAAGGCACACAGATAGACAGACAGAAAGATAGTCCAAAAGACTCGGAGACAGTCGGACGGGCAGAGGGAGAGGCAGACAGGCAGACCGACCGGCAAGCAGAAAGACAGACACACAGGAAGAGAGAGAGATACACAGACAGTCAGGCAGACAGATGGACAGGAATACCTACAGCCTCGCAGACAGACAGATATGTAGACAGAGAGACGGGCAGACAGGTATACAGATAGACAGACAGAAAGGCAGACAGACAGACCGGCAGACAGACTGACAGATAGGTTGAAAGGCAGACGGTCACACAGACCCACAGACTCGCAGACAGACGGACACACTGGAAGAGAGAGATACACAGACAGGCACGCAGACAGATAGACAGATGCACCGGCAGAGACAGACAGACAGACATGCAGACAGGGAGACAGGCAGACGGGCAGACAAACAGACAGGCACACCGATAGACAGACACAAAGGCAGACCAATAGACTCGCAGACAGTCAGATGCACGGGCAGAGAGAGAGAGAGAGACAGACCGACAGGCAGACAGACGCGCAGACCCACAGACATAGAGAAAAACAAGAAGAGAGAGAGAGATACACAGACAGGCAGGCAGACAGATAGGCAGGACCACCTACAGCATTGCAGACAGACGCTCCGGCAGAGACAGACAGGCTGATATATAGACACACAGACTTGCAGACAGAGAGACAGGCAGACGTGCAGACAGACAGACAGGTACACAGATAGACAGACAGAAAGGCAGACAGACAGACCGGCAGACAGAGTGACAGATAGGATGAAAGGCAGACGGTCACACAGACCCACAAACTCGCAGACATACGGACACACTGGAAGAGAGAGATACACAGACAGGCAGGCAGACAGATAGACAGACGCACCGGCAGAGACAGACAGGCTTATAGACATGCAGACGGGCAGACAGAGAGACAGGCACACAGATAGACATACAGAAAGGCAGACAAATAAACCCGCAGAAGGTCAGTCGCCCGGGCCGAGAGAGAGAGAGAGAGAGAGAGAGAGAGAGAGACAGACAGACAGACAGACAGACAGACAGACAGACAGACAGAACGACCGCCAGACCGACCGGCGCAGAGATAAGAAAACAGGCAGACAGACACGCATTAAGAGAAGAGACAGACGCACCGGCAGAGACAGACAGGCTGATATACAGACAAACAGACATGCAGACCGAGAGACAGGCAGACAGACAGACAGGTACATAGATAGACAGACAGAAAGGCAGACCAATAGACTCGCAGACAGTCAAAAGCACGGGCAAAGAGAGAAAGACAAACAAGCAGACAGACAGGCAGACCGACCGGCAGACAGACAGACAGATGGGAAGATAGGCAGACGGTCACACAGACCCACAGACTCGCAGACATAAAGACACACAGGTAGAGAGAGAGAGAGAGAAAGAGATACATAGATAGTCAGGAAGGCAGATAGGCAGGAATACCTACAGCCTCGCTGACAGACACACTGGCAGAGACAGACAGGTAGACGTACAGACAGACATATATGTTGTAAGAGAGACAGACAGACGAACAGACAGGTACACAGATGGACAGACCGGCAGACAGTCATACAGACCCACAGACTCGCAGACAAACAGACACACGGGAAGAGAGACAGACCGGCAGACAGACTGACAGATAGGCAGACGGTCGCACAGACCCACAGACCCGCAGACATACAGCCACACAGGAAGAGAAAAAGATACATAGACAGTCAGGCAGACAGATAGATAGGAATACCTACAGCATCGCATACAGACGCAACGGCAGAGAAAGACTGGCTGATATACAGACAAACAGACAGAAAGGCACACTGATAGACAGTCAGAAAGATAGACCAATAGACTCGCAGACAGTTGGACGCACGGGCAGAGGGAGAGGCAGACTGGCAGACCGACCGGCAAGCAGAAAGACAGACACACAGGAAGAGAAAGAGATACACAGACAGTCAGGCAGACAGATGGACAGGAATACCTACAGCCTCGCAGATAGACAGATATGTAGACAGAGAGACGGGCAGACAGATAGACAGGTACACAGATAGACAGACAGAAAAGCAGACAGACAGACCAGCAGACAGACTGACAGATAGGTTGAAATGCAGACGGTCACACAGACCCACAGACTCGCAGACATACGGACACACTGGAAGAGAGAGAGATACACAGACAGGCACGCAGACAGATAGACAGATGCCCCGGCAGAGACAGACAGACAGACAGGCAGACAGGGAGACAGGCAGACGGGCAGACAAACAGACAGGCACACCGATAGACAGACACAAGGTCAGACCAATAGACTCGCAGACAGTAAGATGCACGGGTTGAGAGAGAGAGACAGACCGACTGGCAGACTGACAAGCGGACAGAGAGGCAGATAGGAAAACAGGCAGACATACACGCAGACCCACAGACTCGCAGACATAGAGAAACACAAGAAGAGAGAGAGAGATACACAGACAGGCAGACAGGTAGGCACGAACACCTACAGCATCGCAGACAGACTCTCCGGCAGAGACAGAGAGGCTTATATACAGACAGACAGACATGCAGACACAGAGACTGGCAGAGAGACAGGCAGACGGGCAGGCTTACATACATGCCCACAGATAGACAGACAGAAAGGCAGACCAATAGACGCGCAGACAGTCAGAAGCACGGACAGAAAGAGAGAGAGGCAGACAAGCAGACAGACAGGCAGACCGACCGGCACACAGACAGACAGATAGCAAAACAGGCAGACAGACAAGCAGACCTACGGACTCTCAGACATACAGAAAAACAGCAAGAGAGAGAGAGGCTGACGGCTGACAGATAAAAAAACAGGCAGACAGAGACGCAAACCCACAGACTCGCAGACATAGAGACACACAGGAAGAGAGAAAGAGATACACAGACAGGCAGGCAGACAGATGAGCAGAGACAGACAGACTTACAGACAGACAGATATGTAGACAGAGAGTCAGGCAGACGGTCAGACAGACAGACAGGTACACAGATAGATAGACAGAAAGGCAGACAGACAGACCGGCAGACACACAGACATAGGAAGATAGGCAGACGGTCACACGGACCCACAGACTCGCAGATATACAGACAAAGGAAGAGAGACAGACCGGCAGACAGGCTGACAGATAGGCAGACAGGCACGCAGACGCACATACTCACAGACATAGGTATCACAAAGGAAGAGAGAGAGAAAGATACAATGACAGTCAGGAAAAAAATAGGGAGGAATACCTACAGCCTCGCAGGCAGACACACCGGCAGAGACAGACCGGTAGACTTGCAGACAGACAGACATGTAGACAGAGAGAGAGAGAGAGGCAGACAGGCAGACAGACAGACAGGCACACAGATAAACAGACAGAAAGGCAGACAAATAGACTCGCAAACAGCCAAACGCCCGGGCAGAGAGAGAGGGACAGGCAGACAGGTAGACCGACCGGCGGACAGATAAGAAAACAGGCAGACAGACGCGCAGACACACAGGAAGAAAGAGAGAGATACACAGACAGGCAGGCAGACAGATAGGCAGGAACACTTACTGACTCGCAGGCAGACACACCGGCAGTGAGTGACAGGCTGATATACAGACAGACAAACATGCAGACAGACAGTCAGACAGACGGGCAGAAATACAGACAGGCACACCGATAGACAGTCAGAAAGGCAGACCAGTAGACTCGCAGAGAGTCAGACGGCCGGGCAGACAGAGAAAGAGACAGACAAATAGGCAGACAGATTGGCAGGAATAGCCTCGCAGGCAGACACACCGGCAGAGACAGGCAGGTAGAATTACAGACCGACAGGTATGTAGACAGAGGGAGACGCAGACGCGCAGACAGACACTTCCACAAACAGACAGACAGGTACAGAGATAGACAGACAAAAAGGCAGACAGACAGACCGGCAGACAGACAGACATATAAGAAGACAGTCACATAGACCCACAGACTCGCAGACATACAGACAAGCAGGTATAGAGAGAGATACACAGACAGTCAGGCAGACAGCATCGCAGACAGACGCTCCGGCAGAGACAGACAGGCCGATATACAGACAGACAGACAGGCACACAGATAGACAAACAGAAACAAACAGAACAATATACTCGCAGACAGTCAGACGCACGGGCAAAGAGAGAAAGACAAACAAGCAGACAGACTGGCAGACCGACCGGCAGACAGACAGACAGATGGGAAGATAGGCAGACGGTCACACAGACCCACAGACTCGCAGTCATGCAGACGCACAGGCAGAGAGAGAGATACACAGACAGTCAGGAAGACAGATATGCAGCCTCGCTGACAGACACACCGGCAAAGACAGACAAGTAGACTAACAGACAGACAGATATGTAGTCAGAGAGAAAGGCACATGGGCAGACGAACAGACAGGTACACAGATTGACAGACCGGCAGACAGATAGGCAGACAGTTACACAGACCCGCAGACTCGCATACATACAGACACACAGGAAGAGAGAGAGATGCACAGACGGACAGATATGTAGACAGAGAGACACGCAGGCAGTCAGGCAGACAGATAGCCAGGAATACCTACAGCCCCGCAGGCAGACATACCGGCAGAGACAGACAGGCTGATATACAGACAGACAAACATGCAGACAGATAGGTACACAGATAGACAGACAGAAAGGCAGACAGGCAGTTTTACAGACAGGCAGGCAAACATACAGATAGGCATACAGATAGTCCGACTGAAAAAGAGAAAAGAGACAGACATTCAGACAGTCCGTCATAAGGAGAGAGAGAGAGAGACAGAGAAAGAGAGAGAGAGAGAGAGAAAGAGAGAGAGAGAGACACAGAGAGAGACAGAGAGAGACAGACAGAGAGAGAGAGAGAGAGAGAGAGACCTATAGGCTCGCAGACAGATAAGAAGAACCGCATATTCGCAGATAGACAGATAATAGGCAGTCGGACAGACAGACAGACAAAGAGACAGACAGGAATACCTACAGCATCGCAGACAACCACCGGCAGAGACAGATAGGTTCATATACAGACAGACAGACATGCAGAAAGAGAGACAGGCAGACGAGCAGACAGACAGGCAGACCAACCGGACAAAAGGACAGGTACACAGATAGACAGACAGAAAGGCAGACCAATAGACTCGCAGACAGTCAGAAGCACTGGCAGAAAGAAAGAGACAGTTAGACAGGCAGACCGACCGGCGAACAGAGAGAGTTCTCAGTTGAGAGTGATTGACGTGTTTTACTTGTGCTCCAAGATTTTTATATATTTTTGCGCTTAAATCCTGCTTTTTATTTCCAAATTTTGCATTTTGTGTGCTTTATTTAAAAAGCTTTTATAACTTCTGCAAAGTGTTATCTGTTTTGCAGCGTAAGTCTGTAAATTATTGCATTTATTAAACTCGGCGTCAGATCCGTATTGTTGTTATTGCCTGTTTTGATTCTTTTGCTTTGGTGTTCCCCTGTGAATACACTTGTTTATGCGTGTGTTCGCTGCTGCATATTTCTGCTTGTGCATTGCGCTCTCGCAAGCTTTTGCTGTTGCTTTTCGCTCCAAACAATTTGTTTGTGTACGAATAGTTATTTTTTGAGCGTTTACTTGCTCTATTTTTGTGCACCGTGTTTCGTTTTACTCTGCGCTCTCGCAACTTCTGCATATCTTTTAACGCTGGTAGTTATTATGTCGTGCTGTAAGAAACCTTGCACGTTCAAGCAGGCTGATGATTTTGCATTGCCGCAATTTGTTAATTGTTGGCTATGTGAGAATATAATGCATGCTAAATGTTCAGGTCTCACTGGGCGTGATTGCGACAAGATCGCTACAATTGCCAAGGAGGGCTGCGGCGGCTTGCGTTGGTCGTGCCCAGAATGCATCGACAAGCAAATTGATTTCTCCAGAATGTATAATTCTGTGAGAAATCAATTCTTAAAACTAAATAACGTAGCTAAGTAGCTCTCGAGTAGTTTTGATTCGAGTTGTGAGTTGCTTAGCAAATACAAATTCGAGTCTCCAACCAATCGCCGGTTGGATCCTCTCCGTCTGTCCAGACACCTATGCCTCTGTTGTCCCTGCCTAGCAACTTGGATTTATCTCCAATGTTGTCATTATCGCCTTCTCCGAGCGACTGCCCAAATATTACCCCAGTTTTATCCCCCGTAATAGTCCCATTAGACCCCGTACCTGAACCTGTCCCAGTTAGCCAAACTACCTCAGCCCCCTCAGCTCCTGGCCGCAAAGGTAGACCTGCGCGCAATCTTGCCCAGATTGTTAAAAACAATCATGGTGCCTCTTTGGCCCCACCAAATCCTGTTCTCCCTGCAGCCCCATCAGCTCCTACGTTAACTGTTGTTGCCCCTCGTAGGCAAGTTTTTGTGTCTCGACTTTCGTCTGACACCACCTCTGAGTCATTGGCAGCCTATATTGCTAGCAAATCTTCTGCTAGCGTGTAAATAACTTGATTTTATTTCTCCACCCCTCGTGATATAGCATCATTCAAAATAAATGTTTCACATGATATGTTCCCAATCATTTGTGATCCCAAATTTTGGCCTCCACATATGATTGTTCACGAGTTCAAGCAAAAAAGCGTAACCAGCCTGTCACCCTTCCAGTCCCTTCAATACAGGGTACCATTTCTTCACCTCTTTCCATTTTATTCATTATCAAAATCAGAGGTCTCATTTCAAAACTTAAAAATCTTTTTGTGGCCAGCACTTCCTTCGATTCGGATATAATGGCATTTTCAGAAACATGGTTAAATTCAACCATATATGACTTTGAGGTTTTTTCGACTAATTTTATTTTGCATAGAAATGATCGGCCGAGTCGAGGTGGTGGGGTATTAATTGCCGTTAAAGCCACTCTCCAGTCAAAACTTTTCTATTTTAGTACGCCCACTGACGCTGAGATTGTCTCAGTCAAGGTGTCTTTTCCTACACGGAATATTTATATTACATGCTTATGTTCCTCCTTCTTCTGATAGTCAAGTTTATATAAAACATATTTCTTGTATTAAAGAAGTTTCTTCACACGTGCGTGATAATGACCTATTTATTGTGTTGGGTGATTTTAATTTGCCGAACATCTCTTGGTCTCTTCACTGCCGAAAATTATCTAGTGCCCTCAGTACAGCATGACTTTATAGATGGCATGCTTGACCTTTCGTTGTTTCAAATCAATTCAATTTCTAATCATTTGAATAGAACACTTGATCTTGTATTTGTTAACGACTACCTTATTTCTAATGTGTCTAGGTCTCCTCCTTTATCTCTTCCTGAGGATGTATATCATCCTACTTTAGAGGTTGCAATATTCAATTGTAATCCTCTCATTTCGTTCTCATCAGCCAATAAGCCCCTCCGTTGCTTTCGCAAAGGTAATTATGCATTACTGAATCAGCTTATTAATGCATTCGATTGGTCTTTCTTATATGACTCGGTTGACATGAATACTGCTATCAATTCTTTTATAACACCTTAAACTCCCTCTTAGATATGTGTATTCCCAAGTCAATTCCTTCGACTACCTCTTCAAAGCCACCTTGGTTTACTCCCAGATTAACGAATCTAAAAAATATAAAATATAAATATTTTAAAAAGTCTAGTTTGTGTACTGACTTGGCTAAATATTCCATAGCCAAGTCGAACTTCTTTATTTTGAATTCTCAATGCTATGAGAATTATCTTTCTCGTTGCAAAAGGCAATTTGAACTAAATCCAAGACAGTTTTACAATTTTGTAAACTCGAAGCGTAAATCTTCAAGTTTGCCATCTTCTTTTTCTCTCGGGATGGATAAAGCTAGCAATGACTCTGATTCTGCTAACCTATTTGCTAATTTTTTCAATCAACCTACTATTCAGTCTGTCCTAATAATAATTCTTACCCTTATACTATTACTTCCTCTCGTTCTATACCTCCCCCTATTATTTTCCATTCCTCTCTCCTTTTAGCTTTAAATTCTTTAAGATCTTCCTACTCTGCTGGGCCTGACAATATCCCCAGTTGTCTATTCAAGGAGTGTAGTTCTTCCCTTATTAATCCTTGAATATTCTGTCTTTCCATCTCTTTGGAAAGAATCTTATATCGTTCCTCTCCACAAGAAAGGTGGAAAGTCTGATATACAAAATTACAGGGGCATTGCAAAACTGTCCGCTATTCCTAAATTATTTGAAAAAATAATCACTTCGAATTTGCAGCATTTCTGCAAATCAGTTGTTTCCCCTGTTCAACATGGATTCGTAAAGAATCGGTCAACTACGACCAATCTGCTTGAGTTTACTTCCTTGGTAAATGATGCTTTCCTTTCGAAAATGCAAACTGATGTCATTTACACTGACTTCAGTAAGGCGTTTGACTCTGTGCACCATGACATTTTACTTCTTAAACTTGACCGAATAGGTTTCCCTCCGTCTCTTTTGCTTTGGATTAGTTCTTATTTAAAAGTTAGGACTCAAAGAGTAATGCTGAGGCTGACTACCTCTAAACAGGTTCACGTTACTTCTGGTGTTCCTCAAGGTAGTCATCTTGGACCTTTACTCTTTACTCTTTTTATAAATGATCTCCCCTCTGTTATATCCCATGCCCGAGTACTCATGTATGCGGACGACGTGAAACTTATTCTATCATACACTAATCCCCTACATCATTCTCGTCTTCAAGACGATTTGAACGCTATGCAACTTTGGTGTTCGGCCAATCAATTGCATCTCAATTGTTCAAAGTGTATGTTTATGATACTTTATCGTACTACACCTTATCTTGTCAGTTATACAATCGACAATACCCCATTGCAACGTATACTTACAGTTAAGGATCTAGGTGTTCTTTTTGATTCTAAGCGCTATTTCAATCTTCACATAGATACCATTGTTAATGAGGCAAAATGTGTACTTGGATTCATAAAACGATGGTCTAAAGAGTTTAACGATCCTTTTATAACGAAACTTCTGTACATCTCTCTTGTTCGTCCTATCCTTGAATACTGCTCTTGCATCTGGTCTCCGCAGTATAACAATACCCAGGATAGTATTGAATCTGTTCAGAAGCAATTTCTGCTTTTTGCCTTACGAGGTTTAAATTGGGACCCTAATCTTCGGTTGCCATCCTATTCCAGCAGGCTGCTTCTTCTTAATCTTCCGTCGTTAATCAACTGTAGGACAATTCTAGGTGTTGTCTTTCTACATAAGTTGGTTGTTGGCGATATAGATTCTCCCTTTCTGCTGGGCGTCTTCAATTCTCTGTTCCGGCTAGACCAACCAGAAATTACCGCCCCTTATTCCTATCGACGTGCGCAACAGACTACGCTATGCACAATCCTTTTCGCGTGCTATGTAAAAATTACAATAGTTTGCATCATGTTTTCTCTACCGATTTTTCTCTAACCCTAATAAAATCGTTGCGTTCAGGATACCTTCGGGAAGTCACTAACCACTCCCAGCTATGAGCAGGGGCATTGCTTGCCGGACAGGCTGTAAATTTTACCCCACCGGGTCGGTGATTTCCCATTACTTTCCCAATACTATCTCTTTATCCAATATACTTAACACTCTGTATATCTAGCATACAGTTCTTTACTTTATTAACAATCTTCTTACTTTCTTTTCACCTATTTATGGTATATTCTAAAATAATATAGCAAATTAAGATTATTTTTAATTTTACGTAAGAACACTTTTTCCTACTTACACCCTTCTTCTTAGATGTAGGCTGGAATAGCGTCACTGACAAAATTAGCTGTGAAAAGGGGCACAGCTGGCCAGACTGGCAAATAAAACACCTCCATCGGTCGGTGATGCATTAGAAATTTGTGTTCTCTAACAAGGCTTTTAGCATTTAATTTTCATAATTGTATATATAATGTATTGACTCGTTTTGTCGACCACTAATAAATAATAAATAAATAAAAAAAATAAGAAAACAGGCAGACAGACACGCAGACCCGGAGACAAGCAGACACAGAGACACACAGGAAGAGAGAGAAAGATATACAGACAGGCAGGCAGACAAATACGCAGGAGCACCTACCGTCTCACAGGCAGGTACGCCGGTAGAGACACACAGGTAGACTTAGAGACAGAAAGATATGTAGACAGATAGACAGCCAGACGGGCAGACGACAGAGAGAGACCTATAGGCTCGCAGACAGATAAGAAAAACCGCATATTCGCAGATAGACAGGTAATAGGCAGTCCGACAGACTGACAAAGAGACAGACAGGAATAACTACAATCTAAGTAGACGCACCGGCAGAGACAGACAGGTAGACTGACAGACAGACAGATATGTAGGCAGAGAAACAGGCAGACGGACAGACAGGTTATTAGATAGTCAGACCGGCAGACGGATGCAGAGACAGTCAGGCGTACAGAAAGACAGGAATACCTACAGCATCGCAGACACACCGGCAGAGACAGATAGGCTGACTTACAGACAGGCAGGCAGACATACACACAGATAGGCAAACTGGAAAACAAGAGACAGGAAAACCGACGAGAGAGTAGAGAGAGAGAGAGAGAGAGAGAGAGAGAGAGAGGACATGCAGACAGAGAGATAGACAGACGAGCAGTCAGGCAGACAGGCACACAGATAGACAGACAGAAAGGCAGACCAACAGACTCGCAGACAGACAGGCGCACGGGCAGAGAGAGAGAGAGACAGACAGACAGGCAGAACGACCGGTGGACAGACAGACAGATTGGAAAACAGGCAGACAGGCACGCAGACCCACAGACTCGCAGACAGAGAGATACACCGACAGGCAAGCAGACAGATTGAGAGAAATACCTACAGCACCGGCAGATACAGACAGGCTGATATACAGACAGACAGACAGACAGACATCCAGAAAGCGAGACAGACAGACGAGCAGACAGTCAGACAGGCACACAGATAGACAGACAGAAAGGCTGACCAATAAATTTGTAGACAGACAGGCTCACGGGAAGAGAGAGAGAGAGAGGCAGACAGACAGAATGACAGACAGACAGATACGCAGACCCACAGACTCACAGACAAAAAGACACACAAGAAGAAAGCGAGCGATACACAGACAGACATGCATACCGGCAGGAATATCTACAGCCTCGCAGACGGACACACTGGCAGAGACAGACAGGTAGAGTAACAGGCAGACAGAGATGTAGACAGAGAGACAGGCAGACGGGCAAACAGATAGACAGGTACACAGATAGACAGACAGACAGACCGGCAGACAGACCGACTGATAGAAAGCTAAGCAGACGGTCACACAAACCCACAGACTCGAAGACATACAGACACACAGGAAGAGAGACAAAGATACACAGACAGTCAGGCAGACAGATAAACGGACACAGCGGCAGAGACAGATATTCTGCTAAACAGAAAGACAGACATGGAGACAGAGAGACAGGTAGGCGGGAGGGCAGACAGACTGGCACACAGATAGAAAGACAGAATAGAAGAGCAATACACTCGCAGACAGTCAGACGCATGGGCGGAGAGAGAGAGAGAGAGCGAGAGACAGACAGGCAGGCAGACCGACCGGCAGACAGACAGAAAGGAAAACAGGCAGACAGACACGCAGACCCACAGACTCACAGACACACAAGAAGAGAAAGAGAAAGAGACACATTGACAGACATGCAGACAGGCAGGAATACCTACAGCTTCGCAACGAGAAAGTGAGAGATAGAGAGAGAGAGAGAGTGGAAGAGAGAGAGAGAGGAAGAGAGAGAAAGAAAGATAGAGAGAGAAAATAGAGAGAGAGTGAGAGAGAGAGAGTGAGAGAAAGAGAGAGAGAGAGAGAGAGAGAGAGAGAGAGAGAGAAAGAGAGAGAGAGAGAGAAAGAGAGAGAGAGAGTGTATAAGAGAGAGAGAGAGAGAAGGAGAGAAAGAGAGAGAGAGGCATTCCAAACAAAACAGCAGAGACAGACCGGCAGATGATAGGCAGGCCGACAGACAGACAGAGAGACAGACAGGAATACCTACAGCCTAGGCAGACAGACACGCAGACCCCCACAATCGCAGATATACAGACACACAGGTAGAGAGAGTTACATAGACAGTCAGCATGACAGATAGACAGATAGACTGTCTATGCATCTCTTTCTCTCTTCCTGTGTGTCTCTATTTCTGCGAGTCTGTGGGTCTGCGTGTCTGTCTGCCTGTTTTTCTATCTGTCTGTCTGCCTGCTTGTCTGTCTGCCTGTCTATCTACCTAGCTGCCTGCTTGTCTGTCTCTCTCACTCTGACCGTGCGTCTGACTGTCTGCGAGTCTATTGGTCTGCCTTTCTGTCTGTCTATCTGTGTCTGTCTGTCTGTCTGCCTGCCCGTCAGGCTGTCTCTCTGTCTTCATGCTTGTCTGTCTGTATATCTGCCTGTCTGTCTCTGCCGTCGTGTCTCTCTGCGAGGCTGTAGGAATTTCTGTCTATATGTCTGCCTGACTGTCTGTGTATCTCTTTTTCTCTTCCTGTGTGTCTCTATGTCTGCGAGTCTGTGGGTCTGCGTGTCTGTCTGCCTGTTTTCCTATCTGTGTCTTCCTTTCTGTCTGTCTATCTGTCTGTCTGCCCGTCTGCATATCTCTCTGTCTGCCTGTCTCTCTGTCAGCATGTCTGCCTGTCTGTATATCTGCCCGTCTGTCTCTGCCTGTCTTTTTGTCTGCGAGGCTGTAGCTTTTCCTGTCGATCTGTCTGCCTGACTGTCTAAGTATCTCTCTCTCTCTTCCTGTGTGACTGTGAGTCTATGGGTCTGCGTGCCTGAGTGGCTGTATTCCTATCTGTCTGTCTGCCTGCCGGTCGATCTAACTGTCTGTCTGTCTATCTGTGTGCCTGTATGTCTGTCTGCCCGTCTGCCTGTCTCTCTGCCTGCATGTCTGAATATCAGCCTGTCTGTCTCTGCCGGGGCGTCTGCCTAGGCTGAAGGTATTTCTGTCTGTCTCTTTGTCTGTCTGTCGGACTACCCATTATATACTCTCTCTCTCTCTCTCTCTCTGCCTGTCTGCCGGTCAGTCTCTGCTGGTATGTTTGTCTGCGAGGCTGTTGGTATTCCTGTCGTTCTGTCTGCCTGTCGGATTGCCTATCACATGTCTGTCTGCGAATATGTTGTGCTTCACATCTGTCTGCGAATCTATAGGACTCTCCCCCTTCCTCTCTCTCTCGCTCTTTCTTTCTCTCTCTCTCTTTCTCTCTCTCTCTTGTTTCTTTCTTTCTCTCTCTCTCGGTCTGTCTGCCTATTTTTCAGTCTGACTATATGTTTGCCTATCTGTCTGTATGTCTTCCTGCCTGTCTGTAATTCTGCCTATCTGTCTCTGCCGGAGTGACTGTCTGCGAGGCTGTAGGTATTCCTGTATATATGTCTTCGTGACTGTCTGTGTATTTCTCTCTCTTACTGTGTGTCTGTATGTCTGCGAGTCTGTGTGACCGACTGCCCATCTTCCTATCTGTCTGTCTGTCTGCTGGTCGGTCTGGCTGTCTGTCTGCTTGTCTGCCTCTCTCTCTGCCCGTGCGTCTGACTGTCTGCGTCTATTGGTCTGCCTTTCTGTCTGTCCATCTGTGTGACTGTCTGTCTGTCTGCCCGTCTGCCTGTCTCTCTGTCTGCATGTCTCTCTGTCTGTATATAAGCCTGTCTGTCTCTGCCGGTGTGACAGTCTGCGAGGCTGTAGGTATTCCTGCCCGTCTTTCTGCCTGTCTGTTTGTGTATCTCTCTCATTCTTCCTTTGTGTCAGTATGTCTGAGGGTCTGCGTGCCTGTCTGCCTGTTTTCCTATCTGTCTGTCTGTCTCTGCCAGTGTGTTTGCCTGCGAGTCTGTGGGTCGGTGTGACCGTCTGCCTATCTGTCAGTCTGTCTGCCGGTCTGTCTATCTGTGTACCTGTATGTCCGTCTGCCCGTCTGGCTGTCTCTCTGTCTGCCTATCTGTCTGCCTGTTACTCTACCTGTCTGTCTCTACCGGAGAGTCTGCCTGCGGGACTGTAGGAATTTCTGTCAATCTGTCTGCTTGTCTGTCTGTGTATCTCTCTCGTTATTCCTCTGTATGTCTGTGGGTCTGCGTGCCTGTCTGCCTGTTTTCATATCTGTTTGTATGTCTGTCTATCTGTAAGTCTGCTTATCTGTCTCTGCCGGTGTGACTGCTTGCGAGGATAGAGGTACTCCTGTCGATCTGTGTGCTTGACTGTCTGTGTATCTCTCTCTCTTCCTGTGTATCTGTATGTCTGCGAGTGGGTCTATGTGAGCGTCTGCCCACTTTGAAATCTGCCTGTCTGTCTGCTTGTCTGCCTCTCCTTCTCTCTGTCCGGGCATCTGACTGTCTGCGAGTCTATTGGTCTGCCTTTCCGTCTGTCTATCTGTGTGCCTGTATGTCTGTCTGCCCGTCTGCCTGTCCCTCTGCTTGCATGTCTGCTTGTCTGAATATCAGCCTGTCTGTCTCTGCCGGGACGTCTGCCTAGGCTGTAGGTATTTCTGTCTGTCTCTTTGTCTGTCTTTCGGACTGCCCATTATATATATTAAATATATGACTGACAATATGTTGTGCTTCATATCTATCTGAGAATCTATAGGACTCTCTCTTTCTCTCTTTCTCTCTCTATCTCTCACTCTCTCTCTCTCTCTCTCTCTCTCTCTCTCTCTCTCTCTCTCTCTCTCTCTCTCTCTCTCTCTCTCTCTCTCTCTCTCTCACTCTCTTTCTCACTCTCTCTCTCTCTATGTTGGCCTGTCTGTCTCTTTTTCAGTCTATCGGTCTGTATGCCCGCCTGTCTGCCTGCCTGTCTGTAACTCTCCCTGTCTGCCGCTGCCGCTGTGTCTGTCTGCGAGGCTGCAGGTTTTCTTGCATATCTGTCTGCCTGTCTGTCTGTGTATCTCTCTTTCTTCCTGTGTGTCTGTATGGCTGTGGGTCTGCGTGCCTTCCTATCCTTCCTATCTGTCTGTCTGTCTGCCGGTCTGTCTCTGCTGGTATGTTTGCCTGCGAGGCTGTCTGCCTGACTGTCTCTGTATCTCTAATCCCTCCCGTGTCTCTGTATGTTTGCGAGTCTGTGGGTGTGTGTTCGTCATCCTACGCTATATGTATTCGTGTCTGCCTCTTTGTCTGTCTGTCGGATTGCCTTTCATATGTCTGTCTGCGAATATGCTGTGCTTCATATCTGTCTGCGAATCTATAGGACTCTCTAGAGTCTATGTCTGTCTGTCTGCATATTAGCCAGTCTGTTTCTGCCGCCGCGTCTGTACGCGACGCTGTAAGTATTCCTGTCTACCTGTCATCTTGACTGTCTGTGTATCTCTCTCTCTTCATATATGTCTGCGAGTGTGTGGGTCTGCGTGTCTGTCTGCCTGTTTTCCTATCTGTCTGACTGCTTGTCTGCCACTCTCGCTGCCCGTGCGTCCGACTGTCTGCGAGTCTATTGGTCTGCCTTTCTTTCTATTTTTGTGCCTGTCTGTGTGCCTGTCTGTCTCTCTGCCGGTCTGGCTGTGTCTCTGTCTGCATGTCTGTCTGTCTGTATATTACCCTGTCAGTCTCTTCCGGTGTGTCTGTCTGCGAGGCTGTAGGGATTCCTGCCAATTTGTCTGCCTGCCTGTCTGTGTATGTGTCTCTCTCTTCCTGTGTGTCTGTATGTCTGCGAGTCTGTGGGTATGCAAGTCTGTCTGCTTGTTTTGCTGTCTGTCAGTCTGTGTGCCGGTCGGTCCGCCTGTCTGTATGCCTGTCTCTTTGTCTGTCTGTCTGTATATCAGCCAGTCTGTCTCTGCCGGTGTGCCTGTCTGAGATGCTGTAGGTATTTCTGTCTATCTGTCTGGCTGGCTGTCTATCTATCTCTTTCGCTTCCTATGTGTTTGCGAGTCTGTGGGTCTGTGTGTCCGTCTGCCTACGCTGATGGTATTCTTGTCTGTCTCTTTGTCTGTCTGTCGGACTGCCTATCACTTGTCTGTCTGCGAATGTGTTCTTCTTCATATCTGTCTGCGAATTTATAGGACTCTCTCCCTATCTCTCTCTGTCTGACTCTCTCTCCCCATCTCCTTCTCTCTCTTTCTCTCTCTCTCTCTCTCTCTCTCTCTCTCTCTCTCTCTCTCTCTATCGTCCTTTCTCGCTCTCTCTCACTCTCCCTCTCCCTCCCTCTCTCTCGTTCTCTTTCTCTCTCTTTTTCTCTTCCTCTTTCATTTTTTCTCTCACTATCTCTCTTTTTTTCTCCCTCTCCTCCTGTGTTTCTGTATGTCTGCGAGTTTGTGGGCCTGTGTGTTTGTCTGCCTGTTTTCCTATCAGTGTGTCTACCGTCTACCAGTCTGTCTCTCTTCCTATTTGCCTGCATGTCTGCGAGTCTGTGGGTCTGTTTGACCGTCTTCCTATCTGTCAGTCTGTCTGCCGGTCTGTCTATCTGTGAACCTGTCTGTCCGCTTGCCCGTCTTTGTGTCTTTTTGTCAATATATCTGTCTGGCTGTAGGTCTTCCCGTCTGTCTCTGCCGGTGAGTCTGTCCACTCTCTGTCTGTCTGTCTGCCCGTCTACCTGTCTCTCTGTCAACATATCTGTCTGTCTGTAAGTCTACCCGTCTGTCTCTGCCGGTGTGTCTATCTGCGGGGCTTTGAGAATTCCTGCCAATCTGTCTGCCTGCCTTTCTGTGAATCTTTATCTCTCTTTCTCTTCCTGTGTTTCTGTATGTCAACGAGTCTGTGGGTCTCTCTTTGTGTCTGTCTATCTGATTGCCGCCTGCCTGTCTCTCTGTATGCATGTTTGTCTGTCTGTATATCACCCTGTCTGTCTCTGCCGGTATGTCTGCCTGCGAGGCTGTAGGTGTTCCTGCTTGTCTGCATGACTGTCAGGCAGGTGGGCAGACAGCTCGACAGACAGCACATAGAGAGAAATAGATACACCGACAGGCAGGCAGACATATAGAGAGAAATACCTACAGCATCGCAGACAGACGCACCGGCAGAGACAGACAGGCTGACATACAGACAGACAGACATGCAGAAAGAGAGACAGACAGACGAGCAGACAGACAGACAGGCACACAGATAGACAGACAGAAAGGCAGACCAATAGACTCGCAGACAGTCAGGCTCACAAGAAGAGAGAGAGAAAGGCAGACAGAAGGAATGACAGACAGACAGACAGAGAGGCAGACAGACACGCAGACTCACAGATAATCAGGCACACAGGAAGAGAGAGAGAGATACATTGACAAACAAGCAGACAGGCAGGAATGCCTACAGCCTCGCAGACAGACAGATATGTAGACAGAGAGTAAGGCAGACGGGTAGACAGATAGACAGGTACACAGATAGTCAGACAGAAAGTCAGACAGACAGACAGACAGATAGACAGACAGACAGACACATAGGAAGATGGGCAGACGGTCACGTAGACCCACAGACTCGCAGACATACATACACACAGGTAGAGAGAGAGATACACAGACAGTCAGGCAGACAGATAGACAGACGCAGCAGCAGAGACAGACAGGCTGATATTTAGACAGACAGACAAATAAACAAAGAGACAGGCAGACGGCCAGACAGACAGACAGGCACACAGATAGACAGGCAGAAAGGCAGACCAATAAACTCGCAGACAGTCAGACGTCCGGGCAAAGAGAGAGAGAGAGAGAGACAGACAGGCAGAACGACCGGTGGACAGACAGACAGATTGGAAAACAGGCAGACAGACACGCAGACCCACAGACTCGCAGATATACAAAAACACAGGAAGAGAGATACACCGACCGGCAAGCAGACAGATTGAGATAATTACCTACAGCACCGGCAGAGACAGACAGGCTGATATACAGACAGACAGACAGACATGCAGAAAGCGAGACAGACAGACGAGCAGACAGACAGACAGGCACACAGATATACAGACAGAAAGGCAGACCAATAGATTTGCAGGCAGACAGGCTCACGGTAAGAGAGAGAGAGAGACAGACAGAATGGCAGACAGACAGATACGCAGTCCCACAGACTCACAGACAAACAGACACACAGGAAGAAAGAGAGCGATACACAGACAGTCAGGCAGACAGATAGACAGGTAGAACGACCGGCAGACAGACAGACAGAGAGGAAAACAGGCACACATACACGAAGACTTACAAGCAAACAGACACTTTGGAAGAGAGAGATACACAGATAGACAGGCAGCCAGATTGACTGAAATACCTACAGCCTCGCAGACAGACACACCGGCAGAGACGGACAGCTAGACTTAAAGACAGACATATATGTAGTCAAAGAGACAGGCAGACGGGCAGACAGACAGACAGGTACACAGATAGACAGACAGAAAAGCTGGCAGACAGACCGACAGACAGACTGACAGATAGGAAGATAGGCAGACGGTCGCACAGACCCACAGACTCGCAGTCATACAGACACACAGGAAAAGAGAGAGATACACAGGGAGTCCGGCAGACAGATAGGCAGGAATACCTTCAGCCTCGCAGACAGACACATCGGCAGAGACAGACAGGTAGAGTAACAGGCAGACAGAGATGCAGACAGAGAGACAGGCAGACGGGCAAACATGTCCAGATAGACAGACAGACAGACCGGCAGGCAGACCGACTGATAGAAAGCTAAGCAGACGGTCACACAAACCCACAGACTCGAAGACATACAGACACACAGGAAGAGAGACAAAGATACACAGACAGTCAGGCAGACAGATAAACGGACACAGCGGCAGAGACAGATATTCCGCTAAACAGAAAGACAGACATGGAAACAGAGAGACAGGCAGACGGGAGGACAGACAGACTGGCACACAGATAGAAAGACAGAAAGGAAGACCCATAGACTCGCAGACAGCCAGACGCATGGGCGGAGAGAGAGAGAGCGAGAGACAGACAGGCAGGCAGACCGACCGGCAGACAGACAGATAGGAAAACAGGCAGACAGACACGCAGGCACACAGACTCACAGACACACAAGAAGAGACAGAGAAAGAGACACATTGACAGACATGCAGACAGGCAGGAATACCTACAGCTTCGCAACGAGAAAATGAGAGAGAACGTGAGAGATGGAGAGAGGGGAAGAGAGAGAGAGAGAGAGGAAGAGAGAGAAAGAGTGAGAGAGAGAGATATGAGAGAGAGAGAGAGAGAAGGAGAGAAAGAGAGAGAGAGAGAGAGAGAGAGAGAGAGAGAGAGAGAGAGAGAGAGAGAGAGAGAGAGAGAGAGAAAAGAAGAAAAACTTATTCGCAGACAGACCGATGATAGTCAGGCCGACAGACAGACAGAGAGACAGACAGGAATACCTACAGCCTAGGCAGACAGACACGCAGACCCCCACAATCGCAGATATGCAGACACACAGGTAGAGAGAGTTACATAGACAGTCAGCAAGACAGATAGACAGATAGACTGTCTATGCATCTCTTTCTCTCTTCCTGTGTGTCTCTATTTCTGCGAGTCTGTGGGTCTGCGTGTCTGTCTGCCTGTTTTCCTATCCGTCTGCCTGTCTGCCTGTCTCTCTCCCTCTCTTTGCCCGTGCATCTGACTGTCTGCGAGTCTATTGGTCTGCTTTTCTGTCTGTCTATCTGTTTGCCTGTATGTCTGCCTGCCCGTCTGCCTGTCTCTCTCTGCATGTCTGTTTGTCTGTATATCAGCCTGTCTGTCTCTGCCGGTGCGTCTGTCTTGTACGCTGTAGGTGTTCCTGTCTATCTGTCTGCCTGACTGTCAGTGCATCTCACTTTCTTTTAGTGAGTCTGTATGTCTGCGAGTCTGTGGGTCTGTGTGGCCGTCTGCCTATCTTCTTATATGTCTGCCTGTCGGTCTGCCCCTCTGTCTGCTTGTCTGTCTCTCTCTCTCTCTCTCTCTCTCTCTCGCCGTGCGTCTGCCTGTCTGCGAGTCTATTGGTCTGCCTTTCTGTCTGTCTATCTGTGTGCCTGTCTGTCTGTCTGCCCGTCTGCCTGCCTCTCTGCCTGCATTTCAGTCTGTCTGTTAATCTACCTGTCTGTCTCTGCCGGTGAATTTGTCTGCGAGGCTGTAGGTATGCCTGCCTATCTGTGTTCCTACTTTTCTGTGTATCTCCTGTGTGTCTCTATGTATGCGAGTCTGTAGGTCTGTGTGTCCGTCTGCCTGCTTTCCTATCTGTCTGCCGGTCGGTCTGCCTGTCTGTCTGCCTGTCCGTCTCTCTCTCTCTCTCTCTCTCTGACCGTGCGTCTGACTGATTACGGGTCTATTGGTCTGCCTGTCTGTCTGTCCGCCCGTCTGCCTGTCTCTCTGTCTGCATGTCTGTTTGCCTGTATATCAGTCTGTCTGTCTCTGCCGGTGCGTCTGTCTGCGAGGCTGTAGGTATTCCTGCCTATCTTTCTGCCTGTCTGTATTGTATCTCTCTCTTTCTTCCTTTGTGTCCGTATGTCTGTGGGTCTGCGTGCCTGTCTACCTGTTTTCCTATCTGTGTGTCTATCTGCTGGTCTGTCTTTGCCGGTGTGACTGTCTGCGAGGCTGTTGGTATTCTCGTCTTTCTGTGTTCCTGACTGCCTGTGTATCTCTCACTACCTGAGTGTCTGTATGTCTGTGCCGGTGTGTCTGCAATGCTATAGGTATTCGTGTCTATATGTAAACCTGACTGTCTGTGTATCTTTCACTCTCTCTTCCTGTGTATCGTACGTCCTTCCTCACTCTCTCGCTCTCTCTTTCTCTCTCTCTCTCTGTCTTTGTCTCTCCTATTATTTTTCTCTCTCTCTGTCTCTTTCTCTTTGCCGTTCTGTCTGCCAGTCTGTCGGATTGCCTATCATATGTCTGTCTGCGAATATGTTGTGCTTCATATCTGTCTGCGAATCTATAGGACTCTCTCCCTTCCTCGCTCTCTCTCTCTCTCTTTCTCTCTCTCTCTCTCTCTCTCTCTCTCTCTCTCTCTCTCTCCCTCTCTCTCTTTGTCTCTCTTATTCTTTTTCGCTCCCTCTCTTTCTTTCTTTCTCTCTCGCTCGCACTCTCTCTCTCTCTCTATCTATCTGTCTGTATGTCTGCCTGTCTGCCTGCCTGTCTGTTGTTTTGCCTATCTGTCTCTGACGGAGTGACTGTCTGCGAGGCTGTGGGTATTCCTGTATATCTGTCTTCCTGACTGTCTGTGTATCTCTCTCTCTACCTGTGTGTATGTATGTCTGCGAGTCTCTGGGTCTATGTGACCGTCTGCCCATCTTCCTATCTGTCTGTCTGTCTGCTGGTCGGTCTGCCTGTCTGTCTGCTTGTCTGCCTCTCTCTCTCTCTTCCCGGGCGTCTGACTGTCTGCGGGTCTATTCGTCTGCCTTTCTGTCTGTCCATCTGTGTGCCTGTCTGTATGTCTGCCCGTCTGCCTGTCTCTCTGTCTGCATGTCTGTCTGTCTCTGCCGGTGCGTCTGTCTGCGAGGCTGTAGGTATTCCTGCCTATCTTTCGGCCCGTCTGTTTGTGTATCTCTCTCTTTCTTCCTTTGTGTCCGTATGTGTGTGGTTCTGCGTGCCTGTCTGCCTGTTTTCCTATCTGTCTGTATGTCTGTCTATCTGTAAGTCTACTTATCTGTCTCTGCCGGTGTGACTGCTTGCGAGGATGTAGGTACTCCTGTCGATCTGTGTGCTTGACTGTCTGTGTATCTCTCTCTCTCTCTTCCTTTGAAATCTGCCTGTCTGTCTGCCGGTCGGTCTGCCTATCTGTCTGCTTGTATGCCTCTCCCTCTCTCTGTCCGTTTATCTGACTGTCTGCGAGACTATTAGTCTGCCTTTCCGTCTGTCTATCTGTGTGCCTGTATGTCTGTCTGCGCGTCTGCCTGTCTCTCTGCCTGCATGTTTGAATATTAGCCTGTCTGTCTCTGTCGGGGCGTCTGCCTAGGCTGTAGGTATTTCTGTCTGTCTCTTTGTTTGTCTGTCGGACTGCCCATTGTATACTCTCTCTCTCTGCCTGTCTGCCGGTCTGTCTCTGCTTGTATGTTTGTCTGCGGGGCTGTTGGTAGTCCTGTCATTCTGTCTGCCTGTCTGTCGGATTGCCTATCATATGTCTGTCTGCGAATATGTTGTGCTTCACATCTGTCTGCGAATCAATAGGATTCTCTCCCTTCCTCTCGCTCTCGCTCTCTCTTTCTCTCGCTCTCTCTTTGTCTCTCTTATTCTTTTTCTCTCTCTCTCTCGGTCTGCCTGCCTAATTTACAGTCTGACTATATGTTTGCTTATCTGTCTGTATGTCTGCCTGCCTGTCTGTAATTCTGCCTATCTGTCTCTGCCGGAGTGACTGTCTGCGAGGCTGTAGGTATTCCTGTATATCTGTCTTCTTGACATTCTGAGTATCTCTCTCTCTCTTACTGTGTGTCTGTATGTCTGCGAGTCTGTGGGACCGTCTGCCCATCTTCCTATCTGTCTGTCTGTCTGCTGGTCGGTCTGCCTGTCAGTCTGCTTGTCTGCCTCTCTCTCTGTCCGTGCGTCTGACTGTCTGCGGGAATATTGGTCTGCCTTTCTGTCTGTCCATCTGTGTGCCTGTCTGTCTATCTGCCCGTCTGCCTGTCTCTCTGTCTGCAATTCTTGCTGTCTGTATATCAGCCTGTCTGTCTCTGCCGGTGTGTCAGTCTGCGAGGCTGTAGGTATTCCTGCCTATCTTTCTGCCTGTCAGTTTGTGTATCCCTCTATTTCTTCCTGTGTATCTGCGAGCCTGTGGGTCTTCGTGTCTGTCAGCCTGTTTTCTTATCTGTCCGCCGATTGGTATGCCTGTCTATCTGTCTCTCTCTCTGCCCGGGCGTATGCTGTTTGCGAGCCTATTTGTCTGCTCTTCTGTCTGCCTATCTGTGTGTCTGTCTGTCTGTTTGCCCGTCTGCCTGACTCTCTGTCTGCATGTCTGTCTGTCTGTATATCAGCCTGTCTGTCTCTGCCGATGTGTTTGTCTGCGGGGCTTCAGGTATTCCTGTTATTTTGTCTGCCTGCTAGTCTGTGTATCTCTCTCTCTCTTTCTGTGTTTCTGTATTTCTGTATGTCTGCGACTCTGTGGTTCTGCGTGTCTGTCTGCCTGTTTTTCTATCTGTCTATCTGTCTGCCGGTCGGTCTGCCTGTCTGTCTGTCTGTCTCTCTCTCTCTCTCTGCCCGTGCATCTTACTGTCTGCGAATCTATTGGTCTGCCTTTCTGTCTGTCTATCTGTGTGCCTGTCTGTCTGTCTGTATATCAGCCTGTCTGTCTCTGCCGGTGCGTCTGCCTATCTTCCTATCTGTCTGCCTGACTGTCTGTATATCTCTCTCTTCCTGTGTGCCTGTACGTTAGCGAGTTTGTGGGTCTGTGTGACCGTCTGCCTATCTTTCTATCTGTCAGTCTGTCTGCTTTCTGTCTGTCTATCTGTGTGCCTGTCTGTCTGTCTGTCTACATATCAGCCTGTCTCTCTCTCTCTGTCTGTCTGGGGGGCTTAAGGTATTCCTGCCAATCTGTCTGCCTCCCAGGCTTTGTATCTCTATCTCTCCCTGAGTTTCTGTATGTCTCCGAGTCCGTGGGTCTCCGAGTCTGTCTGACCGTCTGACTATCTGTCTGTCTGTCTGTCTATATAACAGCCTGTCTGTCTCTGCCGGTGCGTCTGTCTGCAATGCTGTAGGTATTCCTGCCTTTCTGTTTGCCTGCCTGCCTGTGTATCTCTCTTTTCTTCCTGTGTGTCACTATGTCAGCGAGTCTGTGGGTCTGCGTGTCTGTCTGCCTGTTTTTTTATCTGTCCGCCGGTCGGTCCTTCTGTCTATCTGTCTCTCTCTCTGCCCAGGCGTTTGACTGTCTGTGAGTCTATTGGTCTGCCTTTCTGTCTGTCCATCTGTGTGCTTGTCTGTCTGTCTGCCCGTCTGCCAGCCTCTCTGTCTGCATGTTTGGCTGTCTGTATCAGCCTTCAGTCTCTGCCAGTGCTCTCTGTTTTTCTCTCTGTGATTCTGTAGTCTGCGTCGTGGGTCGCGTGTCTGTCTGCCTGTTTTCTACTTCCGCCGGTCGTCTACCTGTCTGTCTGCCTCTCTCTCTCTCTGCCTGTGCGTCTACGTCTCTCTATTGGTCTTACTTTCTGTCTGTCTACTGAGGACCCTACCCGTCTGCCTGCCTCTCTGTCTATGTCTGTCTGTCTGTAAATCCCTGTCTCTCTCTGCCGGTGTGTCTCCTACCTGTCTGTGTAACTTCTCATCTCTCTTTCTAGGCTGTATGTCTGTGAGTCGTGGGTCTGCTTCTTCTGCCTGTTTTCCTATCTATCTGTCTGTCTGTCCCCAGTCGGTCTCCCTGTCTGTCTGTCTTCTCTCTCTCTGTCCGTTATTACTGTCTCGAATCTATTGGTCTTCCTTTCTGTCTGTCTATTGTGTGCCTGTCTGTTTCCCGTCTGCCTTCTCTCTGTCTGCTCTGTCTGTCTGTATATCAGCCTGTCTGTCTCTGCCGGTGCGTCTTCCACTGTCTGCCTGACTGTCTGTGTGTCTCTCTCTCTTCCCGTGTGTCTGTATGTCTGCGAGTCTGTGGGTCTGTGGGATTTTCTGCCTATTTGTCTGCCGGTCTGTCCATCTGTGTACCTGTCTGTTCATCTACCCATCTGCCTGTCTCTCTACTAATATCTTCTGTCTGTAAGTCTACCTGTCTGTCTCTCCGGTGTGTCTGTCCAGCAGTATTCCTCCTATCTGTCTTCCAGACTCTATTATCTCTCTTCTACCTGTGTTCTGTATGTCTGCGAGTCTGGTTGTAGACTCTCCTATCTTCCTAATTCGTCTGTCTGCCGTCTTCTGTCTGCCTTCTGTCTCTCTATCTGTGTCCTTCTGTCTGTCTATATATCAGCCTGTCTCTCTCTTCCGGTGTGTCTGTCTGCGAGGCTTTAGGTATTCCTTCAAAAGTCTGCCTCCAGTCTGTGTACTCTCTCTCTCTCTCCCTGTGTAGTAGCGAGCCGTGTGTCTGCGGTCTGACTGCTATTTCCCTTTCTGTCTGTCTGTCCACCGATCGGTCTGTATCTCTCTCCCTCTCTCTTCTCTCTGCCCGTGCGTCTGACTGTCGGCAGTCTATTGGTCTGCCTTTCTGTCTGTCTATCTGAGTGCCTGTCTGTCTGTCTGCCCGTCTGCCTGCCTCTCGTCTGAAGTTTGGCTGTCTGTATACAGCCTGTCTGTCTCTGCCGGTGTGACTACCTGCCTGTCTAGTACTTACTCTCACGCTCTTTCTGTGTTTCTGTATGTCTGCGAGTCTGTGAGTCTGCGTGTCTGTCTCCCTTTTTTCTTATCTGTCTGTCCGTCCCCGGTCGGTCTACCTGTCTGTCTATCTCCCACTCTCTCTCCTGTATCTTACTGTCTCAGTCTATTGGTCTCCTTTCTGTTTATCTATCTGTGTCCTGTCTGTCTGTCTGCCCGTCTGCCTGTCTCTCTGCCTGCTTGTCTTCTGTCTGTATATCAGCCTGTCTGTCTCTGCCGGTGCGTCTGTCTGCAATTCTGTAGGTATTCCTGCCAATCTGTCTGCCTGCCAGTCTGTGTATCTCTCTCTCTCTCTCTTCCTGTGTGCCTGTACATCTGCGAGTCTGTGGGTCGGTGTGACCGTCTGCCTATCTTCCTATCTGTAAGTCTGTCTGCCGGTCGGTCTATCTGCTTTTCTGTTTGTCTATCTGTCTGCCTGTCTGTATGTCTGCCTGTCTGTCTGTCTGTATATCAGCCTGTCTTTCTCTGCCGGTGTGTCTATCTGTGAAGCTTTAGGTATTTCTGTTAATCTCTCTGCCTGCCATTTTGTGTATCTCTCTTTCTCTGCCCGTGCGTCTGACTTTCTGCGAGTCTATTGGTCTGCCTTTCTGTCTGTCTATCTGAGTGCCTGTCTGTCTTTCTGCCCGTCTTCCTGCTTCTCTGTCAGCATGTTTGGCTGTCTGTATATCAGCCTGTCTCTCTCTGCCGATGTGTGTGTCTGCGGGGCTTTAGGTATTCCTGCCAATATGTCTGCCTGCCAGCCTGTGTATCTCTCTCTCTTCCTGTGTTTCGAGTCCGTGGTTCTGCGTGTCTGACTGCCTGTTTTCCTTTCTGTCTGTCTGTCCACCGGTCGGTCTACCTGTCTGTCTGTCTCTCTCTCTCTCTCTCTCTCTCTCTCTCTCTCTCTGCCCATGTGTCTGACTGTCTGCGAGTCTATTGGTCTGCCTTTCTGTCTGTCCATCTGAGTGCATGTCTGTATGTCTGCCCTTCTGCCTCTCTGTCTGCATGTTTGGCTGTCTATATATCAGCCTGTCTATCTCTGTCGGTGTGTTTGCCTGCCTGTCTGTGTAACTCTCTCACTCTCCCTTTCTAAGTTTCTGTATGTCTGTGAGTCTGTGGGTCTGTGTGACTGTCTGCCTATTTGTCTGCCGGTCTGTCCATCTGTGTACCAGTCGGTTCATCTGCCCATTTGCCTGTCTCTCTGACTACATATCTGTCTGTCTGTAAGTCTACCTGTCTGTCTCTGCCGGTGTGTCTGTCAGCGAGGCTTATGTATTCCTGCCTATCTGTCTTCCTGACTGTCTATGTATCTCTCTATCTACCTGTGTGTCTGTATGTCTGCGAGTCTGCGGGTCTGTATGACCGTCTGCCTATCTTCCTAATTGTCAGTCTGTCTGCCGGTCTGTCTGTCTGCCTTTCTGTCTCTCTATCTGTGTGCCTGTCTGTCTGTCTATATATCAGCCTATCTCTCTTCCGGTGTGTCTGTCTGCGGGGTTTTAGGTATTCCTTCCAATATGTCTGCCTGCCAGTCTGTGTATCTCTCTCTCTCTCTCTCTCTCTCTCTCCCTGTTTTTCTGTATGCATGCGAGTCCGTGTGTCTGCGTGTCTGACTGCTTGTTTCCCTTTCTGTCTGTCTGTCCACCGATCGGTCTGTATCTCTCTCTCTCTCTCTGCCCGTGCGTCTGACTGTCTGCGAGTCTATTGGTCTGCCTTTCTGTCTGTCTATCTGAGAGCCTGTCTGTCTGACTGCCCGTCTGCCTGCTTCTATGTATGCATGTTTGGCTGTCTATATATCAGTCTGTCTGTCTCTGCCGGTGTGTCTGCCTGCCTGTCGATGTATCTGTCTCTTTCTGTGTTTCTGTATGTCTGCGAGTCTGTGGGTCTGCGCGTCTGTCTTCCTGTTTTCCTATCTGTCTGTCTGTTCGCCGGTCGGTCTACCTGTCTGTCTATCTCTCTCTGTCTCTCTGCCCGTGCATCTTACTGTCTTCGAGTCTATTGGTCTGCCTTTCTGTCTCCCCATCTGTGTGCCTGTCTGTCTGTTTGCCCGTCTGCCTGTCGCTCTGTCTGCATGTCTGTCTGTCTGTATATCAGCCTGTCTGTCTCTGCCGGTGCGTCTGTCTGCGATGCTGTAGGTTATCCTGTCTATCTGTCTGCCTGACTGTCTGCGAGTCTGTGGGTCTGTGTGACCTATCTCTCTCTGCCCTTTCGAGTGACTGTCTGCGATTCTATTGGTCTGCCTTTCTGTCTGTCTGCCTGTCTCTCTGTCTGCATGTCTGTCTGTCTGTATATCAGCCTGTCTCTCTCTGCCAGTGCGTCTGCCCATCTTCCTATCTGTCTGCCTGACTGTCTGTATCTCTCTCTCTTCCTGTGTGCCTGTACGTCTGCGAGTCTGTGTGTCTGTGTGACCGTCTGCCTATCTTCGTATCTGTCAGTCTGTCTGCCTGTCTGTCTGTCTGTCTGTCTCTCTCTCTATCTATCTCTCTCTTTGCCCCGCGTCTGACTGTCTGCGAGTCTATTGGTCTGCCTTTCTGTCAGTCTATCTGAGTGCCTGTCTGTCTGGCTGCCCGTCTGCCTGTCTGTCTCTGCCGGTCTGTCTGTCTGCCTTTTCGTCTGTCTATCTGTGTACCTGTCTGTCTGACTACGCGTCTGCCTCTGCCTCTGTCTACATATCTGTCGGTCTGCAATTCTACATGCCTGTCTCTGCCGGTGTGTCTGCCTGCGAGGCTGCAGGTATTCCTTCCAATCTGTCTGCGTGTCTGTCTGTCTCTCTTCTGGATGCCCATGCGTCTGACTGTATGCGAGTCTATTGGTCTGCCTTTCTGTCTGTCTATCTGTGTGCCTGTTTGTATTTCTGCCCGTCTCTCTTACTCTCTGTCTGCATGTTTATCTGTCTGTTTATCATCCTGTCTGTCTCTGCCTGTATGTCTCTCATCGAGGCTGTAGGTATTCCTGCCTGTCTTTGTATCTCTCTCTCTCTCCCTCTTCCTGTTAGTGTTTGTCTGCAAGTCTGTGGATCTGCGTGTCTGTCTGCTTGTTTTCCTATATGTCTGTCTGCCGTTCGGTCGGCTTTTCTGTCTGCCTGTCTGTCTGCCTCTGTATCTGGCCGTACGTCGGAATGTCTGCGAGTCAATTTGTCTGCTTTTCTGTCTACTTGTCTACCTATCTGTCTGTCTATCTGTGTGCCTGTCTGTCTGTCTGCTCGTCTGCGTGTCTCACTGTCTGCATGTCTGTCTGTCTGTATCTCTGCCTGCCTTTCTGAATCTGCCGGTGTGTTTGTCTGCGAGGTTGTAGGTATTCCTGTCCATTTATCTGCCTGGCTGTTTGTGTGTCTCTCGCTCTTCCTGTGTGTCTTTATGTCTGTGAGTCTGTGGGTCAGCCTGTCTGTCTGCATATCTACCTATCTGTCTGGCTGTCTCCCGGTCTGTCTGCTTATTTGTCTGTCTCTCTCTCCCTTTATCTGTCTCTCTTTCTTTCTCGCTCTTCCTGTGGGTCTGTTTGTCTGTGAGTTTGTGGGTCTGCCTGTTTGCCCACTGCAGGTTGGTCTGCATGTCTTTCTCTTCTTGCCTGTTTTCCTAATTTTCCGTCAGTCTGCGGGTCTGTAAGGCTGTCTTCGTGTCTGTCTATTTCTACGCATGTCTGTCCCTCTGTCTGATTGTCTGCCTATTACCTTGTCAGCCTCTCTATGTCTGTATACGAATATGTTGTTCTACTTATATGTCTGTGAGTCAATAGGTCTCTCTCTCTCTCTCCCTCTCTCTTCATCTCTCTCCATCTCTCTCTATCTCTCTCTTTCTCTCTCTCAATTCTCTCTCTCTCTCTCTCCCTCTTTCTATGACTATCTGTCTGAATGTATGTCTGTTTGCCTGTCTCTCTATAGCTTTCTCAGTCTAACAATCTTTATGCCTGTCTGTCTTTATGTCTGCTGGCTGTCTCTGCTGGTGTGTCTGTCTGCGAGGCTGTAGGTATTCCTGCCTGTCTGTGTTATTTCTCTCTCTCTCTTCCTGTGTGTGTATGTCTGCAAGTGTGTGGATCTGCGCGTCTGTATGCCTGTTCTCCTATCTGTCTGCCGTTCGGTCTGCCTGTCTGTCTGCCTATCTGTCTCTGTCTCTGCCCGTATGTCTCACTGTCTGCGAGTCAATATATCTGCTTTTCTGTCTATTTGTCTGTCTATCTGTATGCCTGCCTATCTGGCTGCTCGTCTGCCTGTCTCACTATCTTCATGTCTGTCTACTGGTATATCTGCCTGTCTGTCTCTGCTGGTGTGCCTGTCTGCGAGGCTGTAGGTATTCCTGCCAATCTGTCTACCTGCCTGTCTGTGTATCTCTCTCTCTCTCTTCCTGTGTATCTGCATGTCTGCAAGTCTGTGGATCTGCGTGTCTTTCTGCCTGATTTCCAATCTGTCTGGCTGTCTGCGGTTTTTCTATCAGTCTGTTTGTCTGTCTCTCTCTTTCTCTGCCAGTGCGTATGACAGTTTGTCTACCTGCCTGTCTTTGTATACCTCTCCTTCCTCCTGTGTGTCTGTATGTCTACAAGTTTGCCTGTTGCCCTATCTGTCTGCCTGTCTGCTTGTTTGATAAGCTGTGGGCATTCCTGTCTATCTGTCAATCTGTCTACCTGTCTGTGTATATCTCTCTCTCTCTCTCTCTTCCTGTGTGTCTGTATGTCAGCAAGTCTGCGGATCTGCGTGTCTGTCTGCTAGTTTTTCTATATCTCTTGCTGTCTCAACCTCGCAGACAGACACACAGACAGACATACAGGCAGATATTCAGACAGGCAGACCAGCAGACAGACATAGAGGCACACAGGTTGACAGACAGATGGACAGACCTATAGACTCGTAGACAGAAAAGAAGTACAACATATTCGCAGACAGACAGACAGAAGGGCTGACAGGACAATTGTCAGTCAGACAGAGAGACACATGCATGTGTAGAGATAGACAGACAGGAAGACGGACTTCCAGTCCCGCAGACTGACGGAAAATTAGGAAAACAGACAGACAGTTGGGCAGAGTGAGAGAGAGAGAGACAGACGGGCAGAAAAACCCACAGACCCACAGTAAGAGAGAGAGAGACACAGGCAGAGAGATAGACAGGAATGCCTACGGCTTCGTAGACAGACACACCGGCAGATATACAGACAGACAGACAGACAGACAAGCAGACAAAGATACAGGCCTACGGGCAGACAGACAGACAAGCACGCAGATAGACAGACAGAAAGGCAGACTTATAGACGCGCAGACAGACAGTCACATATGCAGAGAGAGAGAAAGAGAGATAGGCAGACAGACAGACAGACAGGCAGAGAGAGAGAGAGCGACAGACAGATAGACAGGCAGACAGAAAGCGAGAGAGAGAGGGAGACAAACAGACAGGTAGGAAGACTCACAGACTCGACCACTGACAGAGAGACAGACAGACTGCAGAAAGACAGAGAAACATGCAGTCAGAGAGACAGGCCGAGTCAGCCAGACATCCAGGCAGAAATAGAGAGAGACGTAGAAACCGGCAGAGATTGAGATAAATAGGAAGACAGGAAGGCAGACTGGAAGAACTACAGACTCGCAGGCAGACAGACACAAAGCCAGAGAGAGAGAGAGGCGGTAAGTCAGGCAGTCAGACAGACAGACAGACAGGTATACAGACAGATAGACATACAGACAGAGAGGGCGACAGACAGATAGAGACACAGACAGATAGAGAGAAAGACAAAAAGACAGACAGGAAGACAGGGAAACAGATAGACAGACATACAGGAAGACAGATTAGTAGAACTCCAGATTCGCAGACAGACAGACAAACAGGCAGACAGAAAGGAAGACAGACATGCAGACCGACAGACTCGCAGATAGACAGAAACACAGGCAGAGAGTGGGACAGGCACCTACACAGCAGACACACAGGCATACGAACTGGCAAACAGAGAGTCATACTGGCAGAGAGAGGCAGATAGGCAGACCAACAGACTTACGGTCTGTAGAGAGTCATACAGGCAGAGAGAGATTGGCAGACAGGCAGCACACAGACAGACAAATATAAATTAAAAGAAGACTCTTTGATATTCATTTAAAGTACCTTTATTTTATAATAAAGGAAGACTCTATGATATTCAGTCAAAGTATCTTTATTTTATAATTCGTTTTTAATTCAAGCTCGTAAGAACTTTAAGAGAACAAATTCCAAACTGAAACTTAGGGCAAGCCATGAAGCCACCGCTGCCGGCTGGAATGCCGGCTGAATGCTGAGTCGGCGTTTCCAGCGGGCGATTAGGCTGCAACTTTGTCGCGACGGCATCCGGCGCAACAACGTTGTCAGCAAACTCAAGCTTGCGCGTGTTAGCTCCTCCCCTACTAGGCTGAAACATGTCCTCGGGTTTCTTCTTTCTTATTCTGCGCTGGTAAAGTTTCCAGATGACCACAAGGAGCAGGAATAGGGCGATGAGTGTCAAACAGCCATATGATCGTGAAGATAATCCCGATCTAAAATCCCCAATATGTCGGAGATTCTTCATGGTTAGGTCATGTAAAAATGGGAGGCTCAGATGTTCTCTGAAGAGGGTGACGTTGACCACGGCTGACGTGGATACCGCAGGTTTCTTCTTCAGGATGCCTCGGTGGTCCACGTAACGGGTGCCATTCAGTGAGACGTGATCGTCGTAAGTTACGAGGAAAGTTCCGCGACTGTCTGTCTGTTACCGGTGCTGTCCACTACATTCATGGTCGCGCTGTTTATTACTGCAATGCCTTGGACGATTACTACCACGGGCGCTAGGTGTCCGGGGTATTTAAGTATAAGTATTTTGTAGTCTTCTGCAGAAAGTGGTGCTCACAGTGGCGCAGTCACGTACAGCGAAGGTCTTTGTTCCGCAGTCGGCCACCGTTTTTCCTTCTTCTAGATCGAATATTATGTTATTATGCTGAACAGGAAGAATATATATTTTTTTACAATTTAACAAAGGTTTGTGATATTTGATCAGAAAGTACAATAATTCAGAATTTTGGAAAGCTTTTATATGGGAGACTTCTAAAAGGTCGGTTATACTAGTATTGGTGAGATGTTCATTTATTCTTTTATGTCGATGCTATCTAGTATAAGGGGACTGATTAAATTTATTTTAGCAAGTGTAACAGTGAGAATTAAGTCCTCAAGGTTTGTAATTATCATTATATTTTTTGCCAAAATTGTTGCATAAAAATGTTCGACCTCTGCGTCTGGTTTCAAAATTTCATTGAGAGCCCTCGAAACGTCATTAAGTCTTGCCTGGAATTTACCATTGATTTCTATCTATTTGTTCTCGGATTCTATTAACTGACTTTGCTTGAATTTTATTTGTTCCCAGTCATCAAATTCTGGGGTTCCTGCAATTGCCTTAAGGGCATTACCTATCATGTTAATGCTACGTACTTGTCGGTGGTGAACGGTCGAAGAAGCTATTAAGGTGGCTATGTGTTGTATGTCAGTTCTCAGTACCAGTTTCATGTGGTCCTTGGGTAGATTGTCTATCAATTTCCATGTCTCGTCGATGTAAGCTTCAAAAGCTGTCAAGTTCGTCGTGTGTCCCATGTAAGTGTACGAGTCCCAGATTGTCACGTCTCCGTCAACTATAGGTATGTAGTCCGCGTGGGAGTAGTCGTTGAGTCTCAATGTCGCTTCGGTCAAAGTCATGGTTGCTTTTGTTAAACTGAAAAAATATCTGAACCTAAAAAGGAATTTGTTAAAAATTTACGTCTATGGGTCTCTCGTTTGTCACCGAATGGATTGACCTGTTGTACTTTATGGTTGCAAGGAGAATGTTCTCAACAGTGTCCTCTACCTGTGTCTCCAGCTTATAGGAGCGTGCTATATCCCCAAGAGTGCCATGGAACCGCTCGACTTGTCCATTAGAGGAGCTATGCAAGTGTGGAGCGTTTGAAATCTCAATGCCAAAGTTATTGTTGAGCATTGAGGATTGAGGATGATCAAGGATTTCTCGTTGTCGCAGTAAATCGCTTTTGTTTTGGGAAACATGTTCAGAAGTTGCAGAAGTGGAGCATTTATATCCACGATTGCGCGAGACCGTATAGGCTGTACTACCGCAAACTTGGAAAACTTGTCGTTGCAAGTTAGAAAGTATTTACTAGCCGTGGAGTAAACATCTATATGTAACATTTCTCCGGCATACGATGGTATCGGGGTTTTCCCTATTTCTTGTTTTTTTGGGTGCCGGTCATGTTTACTCATAACACAAATTCTACAGTTTGCAGCTATTTCCGACGTTAATTGACCTATTTTTGGAAAAAATTACTCCCTAAGTATCTGTTTCGCATTTTCTTGCGCTGCTCTGTGTGCGCGATTATGTTCAGCTGTCACAAGTTCCCTCTGATCTGCTGGGCTCACAATATCTGTAACCAAATTCTTGCAGTATCTAAAGATGGTAGAAGGAAACTCCTCAACTAGTCCGTGTTGGATAAAAGCCAGTATAGGTAGCTCGCAATGAATTGCGTTGGTTACGTCAGTGTTTACTGCATCTTTAATGCTTTGTAATAATGTGCTTTGATCGGAAAAGTTAATAATGTGACGAGTTTTCGTCTTAAACAAAATATATGTCTTCTGTTGCTGGATAGTCCCTTCTTCCAGAATAATCTGGTTCCGAAAGCAATTTACCGGTTTGTCTGTGGCTTCAATGGTATATGTGAGGGATTCCTCACTATGGATAGTGGCAGCATCTGAGTCTGCTGAAACCTCTAACGCATTGACATTTTGGCGAGACAGAGCGTCTGCTACCAAATTCTCTTTTCCGGTTTATAAATAATGTTTGCGTTGTGCTCATCAATGAAGGCTTTCCAACGCTTTATTTAGGCATTCGAGTTTTGGTCCGATACCGAAAAAGTTAATGGCTGGTGGTCTTTATGAATGTTCAGATTCTTAACACCATACAAGTAATATCTGAGGTTTTTGAGTGCCTATACAATGGCGAGAAGCTCACGCTTATTTGTGGCAAAATTTACCTCGCTGCCTCGCAATGTTCGCGAGATCATTGTTATCGGGCGGCCGTTTTGAGGCAGTACTGCTCCCAGTCCGTAGCCAGACGCGTCTGTTGTAAGGTCAAAAGGCTTTTTGTAATTTGGGTAGGACAACAGTACATCTTCAGAGGCCAATATATTTTTTAGTCTATCGAAGGCTTCATTTTGCTCTAGTGACAAGTCGATTATCACCTTTCTTGTGTAATTGTCACTTACTTTGTCGTTTTCGCCTTTCAAGATATCTGTTAGGGGCCCTGCGATGCTGGCAAAACCTGTTATAAAGCAGCTATAGTAGGGTGCTAGACCTTAAAATGACCTAAGAGCGAATAGGGTTTTTGGTTGGGGAAAGTCCTTAATAGCTTTCACTTTAACGGGCGAGGATCGAGTCCCGCCTCTGCACACTGTAAATCCCAAATATTCCACGCTTTTTTTGAAAAACTTGGATTTTTCTTGAGACACTCGCATGCCTGCCTCCCTAAGTTTTCTCAAGACCCATTCAATGTCTCTGACATGGTCTTCTTTTGACTTGGATAAGATTATTACGTCATCAACGTAAACATAACTTATCCCACCAATTTGTTCGCGGAGCACATCATCAATGGCTCGTTGAAAAATACTTGGGGCATTTTTCAGCCCGAAGGGGAGTCTACAAAACTCATATTTCCCGTTGTTGACAGAGAATGCTGTCTTATTCCTGTATCTTTCAGACAATTCAATTTGGTGAAACCCTGACTTGAGGTCTAGCGTAGTGAAATACTGAGCCTCGCCCAAGTTTGACAATATGGTCGAAATGGATGGGATATGGTATTTGTCGTCGGTTGTCTTCTGATTTAGTTTCCTAAAATCAATAACCAGACTCTTCTGTTTGTGCCCCGCTTCGTCGATGGTTTTTTTGTTGACAACCCATATCGGGTTATTATAAGGGGACTTTGACGGTCGTATTATGCCATTCGCTAGAAGTTGTTTAACCTCTGCATTGACAAAGTCAGACATGCCCTGTGGATACGGATAAAGTTTTGAGTAAACCGGTTCGACATCCGTTGGTACAGTAGCAACCGTATTTATGTTGTACGGTACGGATTCGTTAACGTCCGCAAATGCTTTTACCATTTTGTTGATCATACTATCAAAGGTGGATCTGACAACAGGAGGGATATCCGTGTCATTAATCCGAATGGTTCACCTGTTGACATTAGGTGAACTCGATTTTTTCTATCCCATGGTCATGTTTAATGACGTTGTTTGTCAAATCTATTGAGACATTAACCTGTTTTAACAGATCAAGGCTAATTATGCCGTCGAAGTCATTAAGTGACTCTAGCATGAAAAAGTAGGACTTTACGCTGAATTGATTTGACTTCAAAAAGGTTGTTAACTGACTCCCAATGTGCCAGTTCGGGAAGGGGTTTTATATAAGTTTTTGAGGCCCCTGTGTCTATCAAAAGTCTCATAACCCGCCCTGCAACCATTCGTCTTATAAACGGAAGCAGGGAGCTAAAAAATTACAACTATCGGACAAATCGTCTTCAACTTGTGTCATTTCCTGCTGTGACCGTGACTCGTAGTGTCCGTTAATCTCTTCCTGTGGTAGATGATTTAGTTTTTGTTGCGTCCTCATAGATTGGTCCCCGTTACCTTGGTTGTTTCTGTAGCCTTGTGCAGTTTCCTGCTGTGACCGTGACTCGTAGTCACCGTTACTCTCTTCCTGTGATAGATGATTTAGTTTTTGTTGGGTCCTCATAGATTGGTCCCCGTTACCTTGGTTGTTTCTGTAGCCTTGTGCAGTTTGCGTAGTGCGCGAGGATGGATCTACTTCCATCGGCTCGAGCCCCTGCCCTTGGGACTTTTGGTTGTTATAGCGCTGTTTCGTGCTATTTGGGGTTTGTTGGTCGTTTTTGTCTCTTTGATTATTCTGGAAGTAGGGATTCTTGCTTTGAGAATTGTCCTCCTTTCCCTGTTGGGCGTTCTGACGCCAGTTTTGAGACTTTTGCGAATTCTGTTTTTGGTTATTCTCCTCAAGGTGTTTTGCAAAATTTGCTGCAAAGATGCCTCTTTCATTGCTTGATTCGCCCTCTTGGGCTAAAGCTAAGGCTGAGAGGAGGTCTATGGGTTGTGCAGGGAAGACTGCCCACTTCAGTGACTTTTTCAATCCTGAGACGAAAACATGAAGCTCGTCGCTTCTAAACTTTTCATTTAACACAGCCGCTGCAGCGGAATCGTGCGTCATTAGTGTTTTATTTGTTAACAAGGTGAGCTTTTTCTCGACCTCGTCGAAATATTGAAGCAGTAACCTGTCACTGCTGAAGCGTGTTTAGTTGCTGGTGGATTACATGTACCGGTGTTTTGTCGGCGTAGGTAAAATATAGCCTAGCAATAATGGCTTTAAAATTCAACACTGTGTTGAATGAGGCCAGCACAGCATTTGCTGATCCCCTTACTTTATTTCTGATTATAGCTACTGCCTGATAGTGTCTTGAGCTGCTGTTGTGTGGCTCGAACACTTTGCAGGCTGCGGAGGCGGCTTGCCTCCATGAAACATAGTTTTCTATTTTCCCGTCAAACTCTAGGGGCTCGTTGCAACGGGCCCCTGGCTCGATTACTATTTCGTGAAAAATTTCTATCTGCGGTGCAGAAACTCTAGTTTTATTAAGCTGGTCTGTCAGAGAGGCTATCTTTTGTTCAAATAAGAGGGCTGGTTGGTCAAGGGCTGCCTGAACCTTTGCCTCCAAATGGGCAACTTGTTCTGCATTCATTTTGTTTGCTTTTCCTAAAGACTGCTGCTCTAAGTACGAAGTTATCAGTTCGTCGCCGCTACTGTCGTCCGCTTTGGTTTGGTATTGGAATGGGCGCAACATAAAAAACAGACCGTTTCGGAATAAATTTTAATTCTGACTTATTAAAGGGTTTTTCTCTACACTTTACTGCAACAGGCAGAATCTTGCTTAAGTTTATTTTGTAAATAATAACATCTCATACTAAACAGCTCTTAGAATTTTATTTAATTTATTTGAATTGTAAACAAATGAACATCTCACTTACATTTTGAAATATGCTCTTAAATCAAGTAGTGTGGTGGTCGCTGCGATATGTTATTTTCCAGATGAACACTGCTGGCCGCTCGTATTTGTTGATTTGTTGTTGTTGTAACTCGCTCAGCTCTCTTGGCTGGGGCTTTTTTTTTTTACTTTAAGCTTTGTGGTGCGTTAGTGTTTTTTTTATTTTCCACTGTTTTTGTTGTAGCATTCAGTTTATTGTTGTATGTTTCTGTTTTATTTGTTGATGCTTAAGTCACAAAATTGTTTTCATTGACATCGTGAGTTATGTTCACTATTGTTTTTGTTATAATATTAAGTTTATTGTTTAATATCGCGACTTTTCGCGCTTGCTCAGAGTTATTCTCTGTGTTTTGTTTTAATTGTTGTTATCAAGTCACAAAAATTCCCATTGAGAGTTTTATTCACTGTTGTTTTGTTATACTACTCACTTTATTTCGCGTTTGCTCAGAGTTATTCTCTGTGTTTTGTTTTAATTGTTGTTGTGCAAGTCCCAAAATTGTTCTCGTTGAAATAGTGAGATCTATTCACTGTTGTTTTTGTTGTTCCCCGCGGATTAATGCACCGCGGCTCTTAGCGTTTAGTTCAAAGAGTTATTTCGGTGGGCGATTGAACGATCGCTCATAAAACAATTGGTTTATTTCCGTTTGCGCGCCAATTAAAAAAAGACTCTTTGATATTCATTTAAAATACCTTTATTTTATAATTGTATAATTATAATAAAGGAAAACTCTATGATATTCAGTCAAAGTATCTTTATTTTATAATTCGTTTTTCATTCAAGCTGAAACTT
>JAWNOR010000192.1:0-45165 GCA_035045885.1 Drosophila borealis | reverse complement strand
GAACGAAGTATAATTTTTTTTTTTTTTTTTTGTTGGAGTTTTTGGGAAAACAAATTTTTTTGAATTTTTTTATTTGTTTGGTGGAAGATAAAGACTTATCAAAAGAAAACTAAAGGAATAAAAGTGACTGAAAGTAAAGATTAAAGACACCAACGGATCAAAAAAAAATAAAGAGGAGAAAAATACGGGACCGAAGGAACCACCGAAGAGAGGGAGACGTCGGCTGCGTCAAGAAGGTATTAGGCACAGGATGGAGGCAGGAGTTGCAAAACTCCGGGGGTAGGGCGTCCCGGCAGAGCAAGAGCAGTGGCGATCGCCCATGGGGTTGGCGGAGCGCGCTGCGCAAGCGCCGTCCACCTTGCTGCAGGTTCAACTCGGAGATTGGGGCTCGGCTGGCCGAGCTGGAATCTCAGCAGCCGCCGTCCCGAGCCGCCACCGTGGGCGTCCCACTCGGCGGGCGACGTCAGGTCAGAGCGACGGCGGACACTTTTGTCCCAGCGAAATGGCCGTGGACGAGACGGTCATGCAGAGGGCAGGAAGTCCCAGAGGGTTCCCGGGGAGGCCCCAGCGGCTGCGGAACGAGACCGCCGTCCGGTCCCCGTCCCCACCCGCCATGGTCTCCCTCACGCAGAGGGCCCATCGGGATGATGGTTAAAGAGGTGCCGGGCCGGATACAGGATCCCGCATGCACAGGTGTACTACCGCGAGGGGAACGTCCTACGTCCCGTCTTATTTTACGGTATGGAGCAGCTTTGTCAGGAAGTCCTAGGTTCCAGTGTCGCCCCGGTCAGATCGGGAGAATATCTCGCGGCTCAACTCGGACGAGAGTTCGGTCCGAGAACGCGATGGCAACAGCCCAATTTGACGTTCATTACCGCAGGAGCTCAACGTTCGAAATGATGCGCTATCGAGGCATCCTCTATGTTCCCCACGTGAGTGTGCGCCAGAACACAGCCAAGTCTCGGATTACACCGAAGTCCTGACAGTTATATAGGCATTTGGGTCACCGGATACACGACAGGCGTAGGCAGGTTAACGCCCGAGGGTACCGCGCTCCGCGCCCCATCGTCGTCCACGGCAGTCAGGTATTTGGGTGTCGAGGTTATCTGTGGTGATATCTCGGCTACCTGGTGCCGACAAATCACGTGGCCGCCAGAAGACTGCCAAAAATTCAAGAGTGAGCATGTCTGGTTGCCGAGGCAGGTGGCAGCCGATGGCGGCTTGGCGGATTGCCGGAGCTCTTCCACGGTCGAAACATACATTGGTGTTCAATTTCTTCTCGAAATGGAGGAGTTGTCCCCAAGACGGCACACCTGTACGTTCTGGGCGGTCAGCAGCGAGTGCTTGCGTGCGATTGCCGCTCCACGAGTCGGAGCTCGTCATTTTTGGGGTCCCGGGTGTAGAGATCCATATGTCGCCCCGTAATAAGCAAGAGAATCCCACTGAGAGACTCAACTGAGACCAAAATATCGAGGGCCATCAGGAAGGGGATCTTGTTTTTGCCCGAGATATCGCTAACGGTCAACACCAGTGTTTTAGGATTCGCGGATAGGCCACCTTTTATGTCGTTCATTAGCGCGCATCGTAGTTTAGAGGGCCGGCATTACAACTTGCGGGAATTTCTAGAAAATTGCCAAGTTGGATTTCGATGGTCATGTTGAAGGGAAACCAGTGCTCGCCGAAGTTTTCGCCGCAAGTTGCACTAAAAATTGACGGTCTCTACAAAATGTCCAATTTCAATGTAGCCAAAAGTACACCAGGCGAGCATACAGGTAGCGGCCAACATCTCGCAACTGACATTCTATCAAAAGACGACGGGCGATGAAAATTTTGGAGCGCATGGATGCCGACGAGTAGCGGGAAGAGCTCAATTTGCTTTGTACAAGTTGACAAGGCCAACACTAACAACATAAATAAGAATAGGTTTAGAAAATGTGGAGCCGCACTGAAAAGAATAGAGCTACTCACAACTAGCAACTTGTCAAGCAACAAGTTGAATTTGCTGGAACTCCGAAATTCCCGCAACATGTCGACGAGCGCGGAGCATACTCGGTTTTCCCGCTATTTCCGAGGGTGCGCGCCGGGGGCGCGAGGCCACCAAAGAGAAGAGGGGCCGTCTTCGAATGCCGGCGCACTGTCGCGTCTTGGTGAGCGTAATTGTATACACTCGGAGGCGACGTGACCAATTTCTTCGAAGTGGGCTGATCCGCCGCCCCATCAGTTTCACGAAGCTTCAAATCACGGCGGAGCCGCTTATGGATTGGGGTTACACATTACATATTTTAGTATATACATTATTATGCATTGTTATGTGCGGCTTCACAAATGTACAAATCTAATAAGAGCGTATTTGAATTTAACCGTTACCGCCGCCAAAATGTGTTGTCGATCGGTTGTTGCCGAGCTCCTCGTGCCATTCGAGGCGAAGTTGCGAGCATCGCGGCGAGTTTTTCTGGTTTATCGGTGACACGGCACTTGGAATGACGTCAAGGGCAGATGTGCATTTTATGACGAGAAAGAGCGCGCAGTGTACAGTCTACAGTGCGGCAGGGCTTGTGACGCTTGATATTATAGCAGTATGGTAATAAGAATGAATAAAGTATATGTGTTACGAGAACTGGGATGGGGCCTACCTTCTCTGGTGACGGGTTTGCCCTAATGGAGTTAACCGATGTTCGACCTAACCCGGGAGTCGGAGAGGGTGGGTTACTGGTTGGTAAAGTTGATAGTGCAGCTGTCACAATTCGATTTCGGTGAGAGTGGCAACTGATAAGGCTGGTGCATCACGGTTCAGAGGCCAATGGGCCCAGGATAGATGGCGAGGCCACGTCACAAGGCGTGGGCTCCGCGGTAGTTGGTACGAGGCCGGCCCGATAGTGCGGTCACGGCCCGAGCGAGCAATTAGGGTGAATACCCGGCGCGCTTGGCAGAGGCCACGCCCGAGCAATACACAACCGTGCGCGTGCCGAGCCGAGCCAGGCATGGCTGTGTCTGCAGCGCCGCCCCCCCCCAAACCCCTCTCACCCAACGAATTTGCACATCTTGTAATATTAGATCTGGTAGGCCACATTTTCACATGTGTTTTACACTTCTTGGTACTAGAATTGTTAGCTTGTATTTTAAGTTAGGTTTTTAGTTGACCATACCCAATTATTCAAATTTTTAACTTTTCCGCATACAAAATTTTGCATTTTGGTGATGTTGATTGTCAAGTTGCAATTTCCTGCAGAGTAAATGAGAAACGAAGCAGAAGTAAATCAATTCCAAATTCTGCATTGCATGCGGGTCCCCAAATGAGCCGCATCACGGGTTTAAAACGTCTACAAAAGCGTTTGAGGAGCGTTGCTACCACAAACTAAACGGCATCACTTTTGTATTGAAATAATGGACGATTAGGGACTACATTTTTTTCTAGTATCTGCCAGAATGCCATATCGAGGCCCGTTATATTTTTTCGGCGGCAGACGAGGAATTCCGTCGGGGTGGAAATTTGCCGACAATTTATCAGAATATTGTTAATCCTTTTCTTGCAATTGCAGTTACTCCAGGGGTTATGCGATTCCTCTGTTGTTTAACGCTAGCATTTCGATCCGTCGAACATTAGCTTTTCAACGTCTGCCTACTCCAAGTTGGTCGCGATGTTTGATACTCAGTGCAAATCCTAATCCTTTCATAAGAAAAAGAAAACGATCGATTTAACAATATATCGACGACAAAATGCTCCGGTCGCCACATATCTTTCTACAGTACAAGCGGTTAGTCTGAAATATTGAACGGCTTCTTACGAAGACATTTTCCAAGTAGTCGAACAGCAGTAATTTTGGCGTTTTCAAAAATTCGTTCGTGTGTCAAGATATGTTTTACGGTACGGTACGGTTTTTCAATATCAGTTTCGTTGCGTCTCGGCGATGTATTTGCCATATGTTTAGGTATTTTGGAAGTTGAAATCTACAATATGACTGAAAATTGTAGCGCGACTTTGAAAACAAACTGGTTTTCAGTTTCCGCCTTCAAAAGATTGCATTTGCTACAATTAAGATTTTTTAGTAATGCAACTGTAGCAGAACAGCACGTTTTCTCCCCAGCCACCGAACCGGTGAACCACTTTGCAATTGCACCACTATTTCTGTTCTGTATTTCTGAAATAAGTATTATCTTCTATATCGCTTTTACCAGAGAAAACATATTACCGTATTTTTGGTCTCGATTTGGAACGGTTGTTTTCACAGAATTTTTCATGTTTTTGAACTTTCCAATTTCGTTGAGTTCAAATCGGCCAGTTCGTACCTGAGCGCAAAGCTCGTCTTCGCTTATTTCGGCGGCATCACGATTAGGGGTATATCAGCACCTAATCCCTTGGAGACTGAACTAAACTAGTGGGTGTTGCTCCAAATCGCTCATCTCGTACATTTATCGTTGCCAGCTTCGCAGTGACAATTCAACAGAAGCTTTAATGTTGAGTTCTGCTATTAAAGTCCTTTTTGCTGATTGCATTGTTAATATAACATTGGACCATTGTCCACGGACGGCTTCCCATTGCTGCCTAGAGACATGCAACTACCTAAATATTCTATGATTTCGATTCATAGACCTAGTTTGCACAATTTCCCGCAGCAAAAGGGTTTCCTCGCCTTTTCCGAATCGCTGATCTCTCTGTGTAGTAGTCGAAATATCTTGGCAGTTGTATTTTCCGCGATTTCGCCTGTTTGTTGCCAGTTGATCTTCGCTGCCAGTGTATTGTTCATGTGTCAATTGTTCTGGCCGTGGACATTTTGGGGTTGTCTTTATTGCTTTGCAAAACGTCGCGGAAACGGCTTGAGTAGTCGCAGACAGTTGTTCTTGCCGGCAATTGCTAATGCAAATGCCACAAAATGGATCTTTGCATCAAGTTGCACTACTTTCTGTGTTTCGTCTCGGTTGCGGTAGGCCATCGTTGTTTTGTTTATTTTGTCTGTCTTTTTTTTCCTACATGTTATCGATTACATCTTCTAGTAGTGGAATTTGTAATTTTGCTTCTTATCAATTTTTTCTGATATTTACCGAACATCCGAAATGTTTAAAATTCAGCACCAACCCGTTCTTCACATTCCTTCTTTCCGATTCCAATTCGCTGCTTAAAGAACTAGTTATTAATTGTGGTCGATTCAATAAAGAATGTTCGAACAATCGCAAATTCTACAACTAACTACTGTCTGGAACACAACATATTTTCCTGAGAAAAGTAACGTCAATAGGTAGTAGCGATATGGTATAACTTCCGAGTTTCGATTGGGGATTGCTTACGCAAGAGCAAAACCACCGGGTTGGGCGCCAAATGACGGTGATGAGATTTGAAGTTTTGTTTGGCCATCTACCGTGTCAGAACGGCCGTGGCTGTTGCCTAACTGGTATTAGATTACTCGGACACAATTGACTGGTCGGGGTTTTCCTTCCTCTCTGTTCCACATAAACACATAGTTTAAGTGCGATAAAAAATAAAAAATTATTGATTTAAGTGCAAACTATTAAAACAAAAAGTTTGCATGGGTACATTGTTCCGACCGAACATCCAAATTCAAACTATTTAAGAATTCAAGGTGTTGATCTCTTAAGCTCCCTGTTTGACAAGGTTGCACGTGGATGCTTGTCCCTTGTCTGTAGTTCTTAAACCATCACTAATTGCAAGTTTTTCGGTATTGACAGACAAAATAATTCTGAATTAGTGATATCATATCAAATAAAAGCTAATATAATTCAGCATTCACGTACTGTTCATATTTTTGCCAATTAATAGAAAGTTGTGGGTATAAATTTGTTTGGGGCCATACAGTTTCAAACAAATCCAAAGTTAATATGATGAATGCGTAATGGGTCCAAGTTTAAATCCCATAAAAGAAATTGGGTGGAAGGAGAACACCAACATATTTTGAGATTTGACGATAGTAATTTACCGTCTTGTTTCGGGCTGCATTTGAATGTTCATATGTGTATTTAAAATACATATATCTAAGTAGCGTTAAGCTTTAACTCTTACCACGCGATAATTTTTCTCGAGCAGAATGTTGGGCCCATATACGACGATTATGACTACAAAAGAAATTTGAGTAAGTATATAAACACATGTATATATATATATATATATATGAGCAGCGGTCAAGCGTCGGCAATTTTCCCGCTTTGCACTTATTTAGGCATATTCATTTATTATTTTTTTAAAAATTAATAAAAGAAAAATTAAATTAAATAAAAATTAAAAACTAATCGATCTTGTCGTCCATCTTGGTAACGTTAAATAATTAATGGAATTACGGCACAGCTTCTAAGCAGCGAAAAGTGGGTACAATCAGATTCACTTGCTACTTCTCGTAGGTTACGCCAGTTTTTGGCGGCTCGATGGTGCTGCATGTAGTGTTGACGCGTTGTTCTTCTGCAAGACAGCGGCCGATACCAGTTCCAACAAATTGGTACTGTTGCAGCTAGCGACACGTGCTCTTCGGTGTCGTTCTTGTCTGGCTGATTCTCTGGCAAGTACATGTTCCAAATTCCAAATAATTGGCAAGCACGTGGTGGAAGTAATTAAATTCCAAGTTCCACTAGCACATATACCTTTTCTGAAACAATTTCTAATTAGTGTGCGAAGGTTTTTTGGTTTTATTAGCGTACCAAAAGAACACTTCCAAACTGTACACAATTCGAATCTTGTCAATTCCAGCTATTTGCAAAGAAAATAAATGTTATGAACTTAACTGTTCAAGTGCTTCAAATATACAAAATGACATGCTGAGCTGTACTTTAACCTTTACTGTTTTCCCAACGACAAAAAAATAAGGAAGTTGTGCAATGCGATTTTGGTGTTATGGCCTGATCTTAATAATTTTTTTCTCTTATCGTTCTCATTGTTCTGCCGCGCAATGTGCGCGCGGTCGGTAGCATCCAAACTAGAAGTGCCGATCAACAAGCAGACACTGGGGATTGCAGCGTTGCCAGAGCTGTGAATAACAACTCTTCATAGAGCAAAAGTACATCCTATTTTTAGCTTTCGGCTGTGAGAGCGCAATGACGTTTTTCGTCTCAAATTTCGTCCAAGTTGCTCTAACATTTTGTTGTGGGCGGCGTTACCACTAGCGTTTATATTGTCTTTGGTTTGACGTTGATACATTTTGAATATGTAAGAGCATATAGAGATTAGGTTCCGAATCTTGGGGTAGATTTCTTGAAAAAAAGTTGTTTATATGTTTCTAGTCTATTTATAGTTTAGGTTCCGAGCACGGTATGAAAAAAAAATTTGTTTATAAAGAAAAGAATAGCTACAATATAGGAACGGTACCTACATGGGTACTTCCGATAAGATTTTTTTTTGTCGGGCTTACTGCAACTTGGGGTCCGCATTTTGGTCAGATCTGAAATTAAAAGTTTAATTTCCGACCAGTCGATTCAATACAGCTTACTATAATTGCACATGTAAAGGTTGCTGAGAAACATTTCGGCAAACTCCGTGCGTAGACATCGGGATAAAAGAAAAGTTGTAAGCAAGTCAAAGTCTCTATGGTATAAATTTCTCGAGGCTGACAAGATTTGTCGTATTGGCAAGAGGGACACTACTGAAAGTAGACAGCGAGTTTGGGTCAGATATTCATAAATTTAAAAGCGACCAGCTGATCGGGCGTTAAGATGCTTGATTATATAATGGTTCGATGTTAAGAGTTTGCATATGTACTAAATTCCGACCTTGTAGATTTCTGAAAAAAAAGCCGATTATATAAGAGACTATTTTGTCCGTCGGCAGTTACAGTAACACAAAAGTGCTCCGACTTTGGCAAGATTTGTCGTATATGCAAAGAGACATACTAAAAACTTATAAATTGCGAAGTCTGGGTCAGACAAAACGCCTAATTTCGACTGCTTATCAGTTGCCGGCAATATATAAGTACTCCGATGCTTATAAAATGTAGAGGGCATACGGAAATTATAAATTTCGAGTTTGACTCAGATATCTTGATAATTAAAGAAGTTGCAAGTTGACTGGTCGACTTACGACAGTTTACTATATAATGGTATGATGCTGATAAGATTTTCAAAGTGTAAATACATGTAGATTCTTAAATTCCGAGTTTAAGGTAATTTCTTTGAAAAAAGTTGTTTATATAAGAGCCTATTTATCCGTCTTTATGGCAGTTGGCATACACAGCGTCTCGATGCCGACAAGAATTTGTCGTATCTTGTTAAAAAACTTCTAAAATGAGTTTGGGTCAAAGACCCAAAAATGCTTAATTTCTGACTAAGATTTTCTGATTACAGTCCGATGTCGATGTGAGATACCTATGTACTTCGGAGCATAGAGAGACTTATATATTCCGAAGTTTGGGGTAGACAAACAAAGATGTTGCTTATACAGTTTTCCGCCAGCCGGCAGCTAGTATTATATAGTGTTCCGATTTTCGCATTTGTAGAAGGTACTCCCGAGTTTATCACAACTTACATAAAAAATGTTTAACACACGGCTGCTTGGCACAATTCGATTTTTGATGATTTTGGGGTGCATAGAGAAACTTATAAATTCCAATTTTAGGGCAGATTTTCTGATAAAAAAAAGTTATTTATATAATAACTAATTTAAAGTACCGTTCCTATGCAGCTATATTGTTCGAGCTGATAATAATTAAAAATAATTATTTTCTGACTGGGCGTTAAGACGGCGTTAAGAATATTCCGAGTTTTCGGGTAAACATTTTAATAAACAAAAATGTCTTCTTATGGCAGTTATATTTATAAAAATGCTCCGGAGCCGATACAATTTTTCGTATATGTAGAGGGCACACTGAAACTTATAAATACCGAGTTTGGGTCACAATCTTTATATACTAAATATGTTTTATTTCTTCTACCGGCAGCTTAATTATATATTGTCTCGATGTTAATTTGATTTTGGCATATGTGTATGAAAGAGCAGAAACTCAGTTGATAATAAACAAAAGGTTGTTCATACAAGAACTTTTAGTTCAAGCTCACGCAGCTATTCTACAGTGCTCCGATGCTAATAAAATTCGCGCATATGAGGACACAAAAACTTATATTCTGATTTGAAATTCGGATATCTTGATACTTAAAAGCTCGATGTTGATAGCATTTTGGGCGTAGGGAACACAGACAAACTTATAAATTCCGTATTCATGCAAAAACAAATATCTTTTGTCTGCTTCAGTTTTATGGCAGCTATATGCTGACAGATTTTTCGTATATATAGACCGCATACTGCCACTTATAAATTGCGAGTTTGGATCAGATATCTACCCTAAACTCGAAATTTATAAGTTTCTTGAAGCTCCCTACATATGCAACATATTATGAACATCGGACTATTATGTAAATAAGCTGTCATAGGAGCGACCGGTCAGAAACATAAACTATTGTATTTATTAAGATATCTGATCCAAACTCGCAATTTATAAGTGGCAGTATGCGGTCTATATATACGAAAAATCTTATCAGCATATAGCTGCCATAAGAACGAGCGGACTAAAAGTGTGTTTTTGCATGAACTTGGAATTTATAAGTTTGTCTGTGTTCCCTACATATGCAAAATCTTATCAACATCGGACCATTATATATTTAAGCTGCCATAGAATCGACCGCTCAGAAATTAAACTTTTTTAAGTATCAAGATATCTGGCTCAAACTCAGAATTTATAAGTTTTTGTATGTCCTCTACATATGCGCAAAATTTTATTAGCATCGGAGCACTATATAAAATAGCTGCCATAAAATCGAGCGGACTAAAAGAAAGTTCTTGTATGAACAACCTTTTTGTTTATTAATAAATCTACCCCAATCTCGGAATTAATGAGTTTCTCTATGCTCTCTACATATGCAAAATCAAATTAACATCGAACTATTATATAATTAAGCTGCCATAGGTTCGACCGGTCAGAAATTAAACATATTTAATTATATAAAAGATTGTGACCCAAACTCGGTATTTATAAGTTTCAGTGTGCCCTCTACATATACGAAAAATTGTATCAGCCTCGGAGCATTTTATAATATAGCTGCCATAAGAACATTTTTGTTTATTAAAATGTTTACCCCAAGCTCGGAATATCTTAACGCCATCTTAACGCCCAGTCAGAAAATAATTATTTTTAATTATTAAGATTATCAGCATCGAAGCACTGGGTAATATAGCTACCATAGGAACGAACTGACTTAGAGTGGGTTATTATATAAATAACTTTTTTTATCAAGAAATCTGCCCTAAAATTGGAATTTATAAGTTTCTCTATGCGCCCTCCATTTACAAAATCGTATCAAAATCGAATTATTATATAATTAAGCAGCTTTAGGTCAGTAGTTAAACATTTTTAATAATAAAAGATTGTGACCCAAACTCGGAATTTATAATTTTCAGTGTGCCTTCTACAAATACGAAAAATTGTATCAGTATCGGAACACTATATAATATAGCTGCCATAAGAACGAGCGGACTAAAAGAAGGTACTTATCTACCCCAAACTCGGAATATATAAGTCTCTCTATGCTCAATACATATGCATTATCTCATCGACATCGGACCATTATATAATCAAGCTGCCATCTTAACGCCTAGTCAGAAATTAAGCATTTTTAACTATGAGATATCTGACCCAAACTCGCAATTTCTAAGTTTTAGTATGTCCTCTTTATATACGACAAATCTTATCAGCATCGGAGCACTGTGTAATATAGCTGCCATAGGAATGAACGGACTAAAAATAGGCTCTTATATAAACAACTTTTTTTTCAAGAAATCTACCTTAAACTCGGAATTTATAAGAATCTCTATGCTATTTACATATACGAAATCTTATCAGCATCATACCATTATATAATTAAGCTGTCATGGGATCGACCGGTCAACGATGTAACTTCTTTAATTATCAAGATATCTGAGTCAAACTCGAAATTTATAAGTTTCCGTATGCCCTCTACATTTACGAAAAGGTTTATAAGCATCGGAACACTATATAATGTAGCTGCTATTAAGCCCAGTCAGAAATTAGGCATTTTTAATTATTAGATATCTGACCCAGACTCGCAATTTATAAGTTTTAGTATGTCCTCTTTATATACGACAAATCTTATAAGGATCGGAGCACTGTGTTATATAGCTGCCATAGGATCGAACGGACTAAAAATAGTCTCTTATATAATCAACTTTTTTTTCAAGAAATCTACCCTAAGGTCGGAATTTACAAGTACATATGCAAAATCTTATCAACATCAGACCATTATATAATCAAGCTGCCATCTTAACGCCCAGTCAGTAATTAAGCATGTTTTTTTAAATTATGAGATATCTGACCCAAACTCGCAATCTATAAGTTTCAGTATGTCCTCTTTATATACGACAAATCTTGTCAGCGTCGGAGGGATATTGGGATATTGCTACCATAGGAACGAACTGACTTAAAGTATGTTCTTGTATAAATAACTTTCTTTTTATCCCGATGTCTACCCCAAACACGGAGTTTGTATGTTTCTCTATGCTCTTTACATGTGCAATTATAATTAAGCTGTAATTGGATCGACTGGTCAGAAATTAAACTTTTTAATTTCTAAGATATCTGACCAAAACTCGCAATTTACAAGTTGCAGTAAGCCCTCGACATAAAAGAAAAATCTTATCAGCATCGGAGTACTATATTATGTAGGTACCGTTCCTATGGTAGCTAACAGACTAAAAGTAGGTTCTTGTATAAACAAATTTTTTTTTTCATGTAAGCTACCCTTAACTCGGAACTAAACTATAAATAGACTAAAAATAGTCTTTTATATAAACAACTTTTTTTTTCAAGAAATCTACCCTAAGGTCGGAATTTATAAGTATCTCTATGCTCTTTACATATTCAAAATCTTATCAACATCAGACCAAAGACAATATAAACACTAAGATGAGTAACGCCATACAACAAAATGTTAAAATGCAACTTGTTTTTTTGAAATTTGAGAACGAAAATGAAATCAGTATCATTGCGCTCTCACAGCCGAAAGAGCGAAAAGCTAAAAATAGAATGTACTTTGCTCTATGAGAGTTGTTATTCACAGCTCTGGCTTTAGCTTGTAGTGGCTGCTTTGCAATCCCCAAATGAATCTGCTTGTTGATCAGCTGCTCTAGTTTGGTTAATGCTTTACCGACCGCACTGGAAGTCAATTCTTCGTTTATTGCACAGCTGAGGGCATGCGCAACCGAATAGGGCGAATAGAGAGAAAAAAAAAGGTGATAAGATCAGGCCATAGTACCGTTTTAAAATATAATCGCGGTATGTAGAGCTTTTGAAAGCTTCCTTATTTTTTTTGTCGTTGGGACGTAGTAAAGGTTAAAAGTACAGCTCAGCATGTCATTTATATTTGAAGCGCGGGCGAGTTAAGTTCATAACATTTATTTTCTTTGCAAATAATTTTTGCAAAGACATCAAAGACCAAGATTGCAATTGTGGTACAGTTTGGAAGTGTTCTTTTGGTACGCTAATAGAAACCAAAAACCTTCATAACAACTCGACCCACTAACCTAATTGTGATTCGGGGTGACCCTTAAAGAAAAGGTATATGTGCTAGTGTTGAGACTTGGAACTAATTAAGGCTTCCACAGTTTCCGTGCCTGCCCAGTTGACTAGATTTAGACGTACTATTCGGCACTACCAGAGGGTGAGATCGGACCAGACAAGGGCAACACCAAGAGCACGTGTCGCACTTAGCAACACAGCAGTACCAATTTTGTTGCTAATTTACTTATCAGCCGCTGTCTTGCGAAGAACAACGGCGTCAAGCGGGTGAAACGCTTACTATTTATGCAGCACCATCGGGGCCGCATGCACTAAGCATATAGCGTAACCTGCAGAGAGTAACAAAGGAGCTGAATCTGTATTAGTTTTGGTGTACCCTTTCGCTTGCTTAGAAGCAATGCCATATAATTCCATTAATTATTTAACGTTACCAAGATGGACGGCTAAAAGATCATTAGTTTTAATTTTTATTTAATTTAATTTTTCTTTTATTAATTTTTTAAAAGAAAAATATGCAATGAATATGCCTAAATAAGTTAAAGCGAGAGGAAATTCCCAAACCACCGACCTTGACCGCTGCTCATATATATATATATATATATACATGTGTTTATATACTTATAAATTTCTTTTGTAATATTTAGCAACAGCGATCATAATCGTCGTATACATTGGGCCCAACGTCTGCTTCGAAGGATATCGCGTGAGTAAGAGTTTAAAACAACGCCTATAGATATATGTATTTAAATACACATATGAACATTCAAATGCAGCTTAATTTAGCAAGACGGTAAATTAATTACTATCCGTCAAATCTCAAAATAATGTTGGTGAATTTCTCCTTCCACTTAATTTCTTTATGGGATTTAAACTAGTTATTGCACATTCATCATATTAACTTTGGATTTAAATTTTGTTTGGAAACTGTATATTTTTTCTAAATAGAGTTATACCCACCTTTCTATTAATTGGCAAAAATATGAACAATGCGTGAATAAACGAATTATATTAGCTTATTTGATATGATATCCTAATTCCATAATTAATTTTTTTATCTGTCAAGTACCCATGTTAGCCGCTTGCAATTTATAGTGATGGTTTAAGAACCTGAACAAGGGACAAGCATCCACATTCCATTGTTTTTTTATTGCTTGTCAAGGTAGGGAGGGTAAAGAGAAAGAGAGACGATCAACACCTTAGTTCTTAAATAGTTTGAATTTGGATGTTCGGTCGGAACACATTAATGGTACCCATACTAGAATCCGTTTTTTTTTTTGTTTTAATGGATTTACTTAAATCAATAATTTTTTTTTTTTATTTTTGATCGCACTTAAACTATGTGTTTATGGTAAGTGCAGAAGGGAAAGGAAAAAACCCCGACCAGTCCGACGAGCTATTGTCCGAGCATTAGCAAGAAGTGCGAACCTCCAATCCCTATGCAACCAGTTAGGCAACAGCCACGGCCGTTCGTTGTTTTATTTTGGTAGATGGCCAAACAAAAGGCAAAAACTGAACCCAAATCTCTCCACCGTCACACATTTGGCGCCCAACACGTGGGAACGGAAAACTTTAACTTCTTGCGTAAGCACGACTAACACCTAGTGCACAACAATCCCCAATCGAAACTCGAAGTTATACCATATCACTTACTACCTATTATTTTTGAATTACCTTGTTAGGCCCCTTTCTCGGGAAAATATGTTGTGTTCAGACAGTAGTTAGTTGTAGGAATTTGCGATTGTAATTCAGGCATTGCTGGATTAGTCGACCACAATTAATAACTAGTTCTTTAAGCAGCGGGTAAGATCGGAAAAGAGGGAATAATAATCAAAATTTGGGTTAATTGTATCAATGACTATTTGGAAGTACAACAAACTGGAAATATTTCGGATGTTGTCTAGTAGTCCATGAGCAGTAAAAATCCAACTCAGAAATAGATTCCAGTAAAATAAAGAGTACAAATTCCACTACTCAGATTTGCTTAGAGATAGTAATCGATAACATGTAGGAAAAAGACAGATAGAATAAATAAGCAAAACAAGCAATAGTTTGCATTCTATATGGCAGTGAGACGAAGCACAGAGAGCATAGTTGCAGCGATTAACGCGCAAGATCCATTTTGTGGCATTTGCCATTAGCAATTGCCAGCAGAACAGCTATCTGCGACTACTCCTTGTCAACACCGTTTTCACGACGTTTGCATAAGCAATACACTAAAGACAACCCCAAAATGTCCAGTATGTGAGGCAGACTGCAACCCAGGGCAATTAATATTTATGAACAATACACTGGCAGCGGAGTTACACTCAGCTGGTAATGCTGAAACAGACGAAACTCAATCGCGAAATACTCTACCTTGCCAAGATGGTTCGACTACTACACGTATCAGGAGAGGTCAGCGATTCGGAAAAGGGCGAGGAGCCACGCCCAAGCGAAGTATGCAAACTAGGTCTATGAATCGAAATCATAGAGAATATTTAGGTAGTTGCATGTCTCTAGGCAGCAATGGAAATAAGTCCGTGGACAATGGTCCAAATGTAGATACAATTAACTATATTAACGAAGCTCTACAATCTCAGCAAAGGACTTTAATAGCAGAACTCAATAACGTTATTAAAGCTTCTGTTGAACAATCACTGCAAGGGAAGCTGGCAACATTAAATGTACGAAGTGAGCGATTTGAATCAACACCCACTAGTTTAGTTCAGTCTCCAAGGGGATTAGGTGCTGATACTCTCCCTAATCGTGCCCAGAATTCTGATATACCGCCGAAATAAGCGAAGACAAGCTTGCGCTCAGGTACGAACTATTGCATTTGAAGATTAAGACTCGAGCAGAATTAAGAGAGAAAGTTAAGAAACATGAAAAATTCTGTAGAGAAACTGGCTCGTTTCCCAATCGAACCAAATACGGTAGAAGTAATGTCTCTGAGTTACTGGAAAAAAATGATATAGAAGATAATACTTATTTCAGAAATACAGAACAAGAAAATAGTGTGGTGCAATTGCGATAAAGTGGTTCACCGATTCGATGACTGCATGGGAGAAAGGCGTATATTCTGCTACGGTTGCGGTGCTAAAAATACTTTTAAACCCAATTGTAGCAAATGCAATCTTTTGGGAAACCGGAAGCGGGATGCGCTGACCAACACCAGTTTGACGCATCCCACAAAAGAATAAAGTCCTTGCCAGTAATTCAGTCATATTGGAGTTCGGAGCAATCAACTCCAAATACTATATTTACAACTTATATGGTAAATACATGTTCAGTCGCCGAGACTGCAACTGAAACTGATATTGAAAATAAATACGTACCGTACCATATTAGAGTAAAACACTATCTTGACACACGAAGACGAATTTTTAGCAGCATAGAACCCATCGAATTTCTCAGTCGGCCAAAACGCTCTACTGTTCGACTAAGGAAAATCTGGAAAAATATTAAGTGTCTTCGTAAGAAGCTCGTTCAATCAATGAGCTCAGATAACCGCTTGTACACCGAGTTAAGCCTAGAGGGAGAAAGATATGTAGCATTATTAGATTCCGGAGCGACGATTAGTTGCGTCGGTAATGTTGTTAAATTCGATCGTTTCTAATTTCTTTTCTTATGAAAAGTAAGGATTAGGACGCACTGAGTTAATCAAACATCGCATTGAAATAGATAATGTGACCCCCGTCAAACAAAGACATTGGCCTATTTCGACAGACGTTGAAAAGCTAATGTTCGACGAGATCGAGAAAATGCTAGCGTTAAATATAATAGAGGAATCGCATAGCCCCTGGAGCAACTGCGTCCTTGTGCAAAGAAAGGATAACAACAGGCTGTGTCTAGATTCTCGAGTCATAAATAAGTACACTCGTAAAGATGCGTACCCTCTACCCCATATTGACGGAATTCTTAGTCGTCTGCCGCCAACTAAATATATAACGGGCCTCGATATGAAGCACGCATTCTGGCAGATACCCCTAGAAAAAAAATCACGTCAGTATACCGCTTTTACAGTCCCTAATCGTCCATTATTTCAATACAAAGTAATGCCGTTTGGATTGTGTAACGCTCCTCAAACGCTTTGTAGACTAATGGAACGCGTGATACCAGCTCATTTGAGGACCCGCGTATTTGTCTACTTAGATGATTTACTTCTGCTTCGTTTCTCATATGTTGCTTCTGCAGGAAGTAGCGTTGCACTTGCGAGCTTGACAATCAACATCGCAAAATCAAAATTTTGTATGCGGGAAATTAAATATTTGGGCTTTATAATTGGGTATGGTCAACTAAAGACGGACCCTAGCAAAATACAAGCTAATAACGAATTCCCTGTACCAAGAAGTGTAAAACATGTAAAGAAGCTACTGGCCGTGGTATAACTCTCAGTCTTACCAGGTCTAGCGAGTTACAAGATATTTATAAATTCGTTGGGTGAGAGGGTTTAAGGGGGGGGGGGGTGAGCTCCTGACCTAACCATGCCTAACTCGGCTTCGGTACACCTATACTACCGGAACGTGGCCTCACCCTAATTGCTCCTTCGGGCGTGGCCTCGTACCAACTACACTAGCGGGCCGTGGCCTCACCCTAATTGCTCCTTCGGGCCGTGGCCTCGTACCAACCACACTATCGGGCCGTGGCCTCGTACCAACTACGCTAGCGGCCCGTGGCCTCGTACCAACTACCCTCTCGGGCCGTGGCCTCGCACCATCTACACTATCGGGCCGTGGCCTCGTACCACTACTCTATCGGGCCGTGGCCTCGCACCAACTACACTATCGGGCCTTGGCCTCGTACCACTACTCTATCGGGCCGTGACCTCGTACCAATTGCACTATCCAAACACCAACCAGTAATGCCCACCCCGTACTCCTACTCCAGGTTAGGTCGAACATCGGTTAACTCCGATGTTAGGGCAAACCGAGTCACCAGAAAACAAAGAACTATCCAGTTTCCTCTCGATAATTACAACACATATACTTTATTCACTTCTTATTTACCACTACTTTATAATATCTAAGCCCGATCTAAGCCCTGCCGCACTGTCTTGGAGCCCTAGCGCTCCGCTACACACTCTATGCTCTTTCTCGTCTCGCGATGCACGTCTACTCACCCTTAACGATCATTCCAAAGTGCCGGCGCACTCGCCAGCGAGCCATGCGCTTGCCTCGGTCGCTCAACTTCGCCGCGATCTTTCGCAACTTCGCCTCGGAGCTTTCGCTCTTCGCCGCGGAATTGAAGTTGCGCTCTCGAAGACGGTGTTGAACAACCGATCGACAACGCACGGTTGCAGCGGCGGCCGGCGGTTAAATTCAAATACGCTCTTATTAGGCTAATGATAACATTTGTGGCTCCTTGCCTCTTACATAACTAATGCATAATAATAATATATACTAAAATATATAATATTAGTAACTAATCCCGCCAGCGGCTCCTTGCCGTGATTTGGCTTTCGTGAACGATGGCTCTTTGATGAAAACTGTGGGGCGGCGGATTTCAGTAGCCGCCTCAAACCCCCCCCCTCACTTCGAGAAAGTGACGGTCACGTCGCCTCTCGCGCTCAGTGTAACGCTGTAATTACGCTCACCGTCGGACACGTGGAAACGGGTGCGCCGGCATCGGAACCGGCGGAACTGGTGATGCGGCCCCTCTTGCCTCTCTCTTTGGTAATACTCGCGCCCCCGACGCGGGTCACGCGGGTGGCCTCCGGCTCCAGGCCCGGGGAAAGGCTCGGTATCTCCGCTGCTGACGTCTTCGTCTGACGAGATGTCCATAATTTCGGGTTCCATCTGTAAATTCAGCTTATTTGTTAACTTATTCGTTACTTAGTTGTTAATGCTCTATTCTTTCAGTGCGGCTCACATTTTTCTAAACCTATTCTTATTTATGTTGTTAGTGTTAACCTTATCTAAACTTAATTACAAGGGTTTCGTTGGGCGACGGGTGTCGCTCTCACCCTTTGCCTACTCGTCGGCATCCATGCGCTTCAAGTCTTCCCCTTCATCGCCCGTCGTCTTTTGATAGAATGGCTTCAGTTGCGAGATGTTGGCCACCCTTTTCTTATGCTCGCCTGGTTTCACCAGCCGCACAACATTGGGGGATATGAATTTGACGACCCTGTAGGGACCGTCAAATTTGGGTGCCAACTTTGCGGCGAAACCTTCGGCAGCGTTAGACAACTGGTGCTGCCTCAACATGACCATCGAGTCCAACGAAGGCCGCCACTCTCGTCTCCGCAAGTTGTAATGCCGGCCCTGGTCCTTTGATGCGCGCTGGAGGTTGCTGTGGACGACATAAAAGGTTTCTTTTAACCTATCCGCCTTAGTCCTAAACACTGGTGTTGACCGTTAGCGATATCTCGGGCAAAAGCTCGTCCCATGAACTCTGATAGCCCTCGATAAATTTCGCTATCATGGTCTTTACAGTCCGGTTAGTCCTCTCAGTGGGATTCTCTTGCGGACAGTACGGGGCGGTATACTGGATCTCTACACCCAGGGACCCCAAAAATGACTTGAAGCTCCGACTCGTGAATTGTACCCCGTTGTCGCACACAAACTTTCTAGGTACCCCGAACCTACTTAGAATCCTCTCTCGAAACGCAGTTTGCAGGTGTGCCGCTGTGGCTCTTCTGAGAGGGACCAACTCCTCCCATTTCGAGAAAGCGTCATGGAACACCAATAGCATCGTGTTTCCATGTTTCGACCGTGGAAGGGGTCCGACGAAGTCCGCGCAAAGTACCGCCATCGGCTCTGCCACCTGCCTCGTCAGCATGCGACCAGCCGGTTTGAGTTGCTCACTCTTGAATTTTTGGCAGTCTTCGCAACATCTCACGTATTTGGCGGCATCGCGGAACATACCCGGCCAGTAGTACCGCTGGGCTAACCTCGACACCGTTTTTCTGACACCTTGATGTCCGGCCGTGGGAGCACCATGACATTCCCGCAGTACCCTCGGGCGTTGACTACTGCCTACGCATAGTTTCTAGGGGATGTAGTCTTCATCGTCTATCCGGTGACCCAAATGCCTATATAACTGTCCGTTTTCTTCGGTGTAATCCGGGAACTTGGCTGGCTCTTCGGCGATTCTGGCACACATACTCGCGACCCATTTGCAGGGGGCCTCGGCCACCACTGCTTGCTGACAGGTCTCTAGAGGATGCCTCGATAGCGCATCGGCTACGACGTTGAGCTTCCCTCGACGATAATGGACGTCAAATTGGAACTGTTGCAGTTCTAATGCCCATCGCGCGATTCTTCCGGACGGACTCTCGATCGAGTTGAGCCACTTGAGTGCGAGATGGTCTCCCGATCCTGACCCGGGCGACGCCGTTGCCCGTTTCCGCCTTGCGTGGCGACAACACTCCTGACTACTTCTGCCCCGGCTTCCACATACCAAGCAAAATAAGACGGGGACATTAGGGCATTCCCTAGCGTAGTGCCCCTCTTGCCCGCACCTACGACACGCTCGTCGCGGATCATATCCATTCCCGGCCTCTTGGCTCATCATCCGATGGGCCACCTCTGCGTGAGTTATGGCGGGTGGGGCGGGGACCCGGTTGTCCACAACGGTCGTTCCGCAACCGCTGGGAGCAGATCGGAACGAGTTGACATGTCCCCCCGGGGGCTGTGCCGCCCTCGCCCATTCAGCACTGTTCGAACTCGAGACGCTCTGGCTCACAAGTTGGCTTCCTGAGTCTTCCACCCTCTGCATCATGACCGTCTCGTACTCCACGGCCATTTGCGTAAGCTGGGACAAAGTTAAAAAATCTTGCCGTCGCTCTGACTTTTGACGTGATCGCCCGCCAATGTCGGGTGGGACGCCCCATGATGGCGGCTCAAGAGTTTTGGCGTACTGAGATTCCAGCTCGGCCAGCCGAGCCCAAATCTCAGTTGAATGACCGCCATCCTGAACGTAGGTGGACAGCCGCTTACGCAGCTCCTCCACGCGCCCCTCCTTTTCCAACCCAAACTCATGGGCGATCGCCACTTGCTCCTCTTTGCGTCGCTGGTGAATCCAACGGACGCCTACCCCCGGGTTTTGGCACTCACCTGCCTCCATCCTTTATTATATACCTTCTTGGTAGCCGACGTCGCTGTTTCCCTCTCTTCCTGTTTTAGTGGTTCCTTCGGTCCCTTATTATTTTTCTCCTCTTTATTTTTTTTTTTGATCCGTTGGTGTCTTTGTCACTTTACGCCGATCTTACTCAGTCACTTTTATTCCTTTTAGTTTTCTTTTTATTAAGTCTTTATATCTTCCACCAAACAAAAATAAAAAAATTCAAAAAAATTTGTTTTCCCAAAAACTCAACAAAATGTACTTAAATTTTTCCTTTTCACTTTTCACTTTTAGGCCGTTCCTCACTTGGTCACTGCCTTCGTCTTTATTGTTTCCCTTGTGTAGTTAATTGTTTGTTTTATTTCTTTTATTTATTTTTATTTAATTAATCTTATTTATAAAAATTTTATTTTTATCCACTTATTTTTATTTATCTTTGGCCACTTCACAAAAATTAAAAAAAAAATTCTCTTGACTTTCTTTACACTTTTACCCGCGTTCATTTGATTCGTTTCGTGCTTGTTTTGTTATTATTGTTCACTTCGCTCGCACTCAATCTTAAAATGCGACCATCCTCACTGCCCTCGACAACTGTACTCCCGAATACAACTTTCCATTGCGCGCGGATTGAATTCGTCCCACTGTACAGTCGCTGCCGCGACGAATTAACGGCCCTTCGACGCCGACGTCGACCCGTATGCAAGCGTGATCTCGGCGTCGCCCGTCTGAGCATCCTGACCTAACCATGCCTAACTCGGCTTCGGTACACCTATACTACCGGAACGTGGCCTCAACCTAATTGCTCCTTCGGGCCGTGGCCTCGTACAAACTACACTACGGGCCGTGGCCTCACCCTAATTGCTCCTTCGGGCCGTGGCCTCGTACCAACTACGCTAGCGGGCCGTGGCCTCGCACCAACTACACTATCGGGCCGTGGCCTCGCACCAACTACACTATCGGGCCGTGGCCTCGTACCAATACTCTATCGGGCCGTGGCCTCGCACCAACTACACTATCGGGCCTTGGCCTCGTACCACTACTCTATCGGGCCGTGGCCTCGTACCAATTGCACTATCCAAACACCCACCAGTAATGCCCACCCCGAAACCACAATCCCGTACCACATGCTCCTACTCCAGGTTAGGTCGAACATCGGTTAACTCCGATGTTAGGGCAAACCGAGTCACCAGAAAACAAAGAACTATCCAGTTTCCTCTCGATAATTACAACACATATACTTTATTTACTTCTTATTTACCACTACTTTATAATATCTCACGATCTAAGCCCTGCCGCACTGTCTTGGAGCCCTAGCGCTCCGCTACACACTCTATGCTCTTTCTCGTCTCGCGATGCACGTCTACTCACCCTTAACGATCATTCCAAAGTGCCGGCGCACTCGCCGGCGAGCCATGCGCTTGCCTCGGTCGCTCAACTTCGCCGCGATCTTTCGCAACTTCGCCTCGGAGCTTTCGCTCTTCGCCGCCGAATTGAAGTTGTGCTCTCGAAGACGGTGTTGAACAACCGATCGACAACGCACGGTTGCAGCGGCGGCCGGCGGTTAAATTCAAATACGCTCTTATTAGGCTAATGATAACATTTGTGGCTCCTTGCCTCTTACATAACTAATGCATAATAATAATATATACTAAAATATATAATAATAGTAACTATCCCCGCCAGCGGCTCCTTGCCGTGATTTGACTTTCGGGAACGATGGCTCCTTGATGAAAACTGTGGGGCGGCAGACTTCAGTAGCCGCCTCACAAACAACTGAGACGTTTTCTTGGACTCGCTGGATGGTACAGACGTTTCGTTAATCATTATGCAACAGTTAGCTTTCCGCTTACAGAGTTGTTAAAGAAATTGAAAGTATTGAAATGGAATACTGATGCTGATTCCACTTTCAACACCTTGAAAACACTTTTAAATTCTGCACCTGTACTGGCTACACCCGACTTCTCAAAACCTTTTAGATTAGTTTGCGATGCTAGCACAACTGGTTTAGGGTGCGTTCTAGCTCAACTAAATGAACAGGAAGAGGAGGCTCCAATAGCATACATGTCAGAGAAACTGTCAAAGGCCCAACGGAATTATAGTGTGACCGATCTGGAATGCTTAGCCGTAATAAGAGATATTTTAAAATTTAGAGCGTGTATAGAAGGACAGGACTTCGAAGTAATAACTGATCATGCTTCCTTACAGTGGCTCCTGAGACAGAAGGATCTCAGAGGACGTCAAGGTAGATGGGTGATCAAATTACAGGGTTTCAAGTTTAAAGTCTCGCATCGTAGCGGTACACAAAATGTTGTCGCTGATGCGCTATCGCGTCAAAATGAGACAGAGCTTGCGGAATTCGAGGAGCAAGGTCCCATAGTTGACCTGTCTTCACCTGAATTCAAATCGCCAAACTATCTGGATCTGATAGACAATATTTCTTCTAATCAATCCAGATTACCAGATTTACAGATAATCGACGGTTTTATATATAAACGTACTGAGCCAGCGACGGGATATAGCATTCAGGAGAATCAATCCTGGAAACTCTGGATACCTTCGTCTCTCACCCTACAAGTGATAGAGAGAGCTCACAATCCCCCTAACGCTGCACACTGTGGCATCGGGAAAACAATAGAGAAACTCAAGAGATACTTGTTTTGGCCAAAAATGTCGGCCCAAATTCATGAATATATAGTTAATTCTAAAGTTGTCGGCAAACGAAAAGCCCCAATGTAGTGTTGAGACCTCCAATGGGCAAGCTCTACATGGATCTTCTAGGGCCATATCCTCGGTCAAAGAACGGCAATATAGGTCTCCTGATGGTTGTAGACCAAAATACTAAATTTCATTTTATGTGGCCTCTTCGCGCGTTTACTACCAACAAAATTATCGACTATCTAGAAAACACACTGTTTTGCACTTTCGGCGAGCCAGAAACTATTCTGACCGACAATGGCTCTCAGTTCATTTCTAGTGTCTTTTAAGCTTTTCTTACCCGGTATGGAATCATCCACATTTGAACGCAATATACTCGCCACAAAGTAATGCGAGTGAGCGAGTAAATAGATCAGTGTTAGCGGCTATTAGAGCCTATATCGGAAAAGATCATTCAAATTGGGATAAAAAGCTGTACGCCATTTGTGCTGCCTTGAGAGCCAGCGTTCACCAAAGTACAGGGTACTCTCCATATATTTTAGCGTTTGGACAGAATATGATGTTAAACGGTAAAGACTATGACTTGCTAAAGCGACTTTACCTCTTGTCCGAAGACACCGCTATTGAGAGGCCCACAGCTTAACAAGTAATCCGTCAGATAGCTAAAGACAATGTAGCTCAGTCACATAATAGAAATGTTAAGATATATAATCTGCACAGCCGAAACATAAGTCTTACTGCCGGTACGAAAGTCTTCGCCCGCAATTTTTAAACTGTGGTGTAGTAGCTGCTTTGCAATCCCCAAACGAATCTGCTTGTTGATCAGCTGCTCTAGTTTGGTTACTGCTTTACCGACCGCACTGGAAGCCAATTCTTCGTTTATTGCACAGCTGAGGGCATGATGAGGTGATAAGATCAGACCAAAGTACCGTTTTAAAGTATAATCGCGTAATGTAGAGCTTTTGAAAGCTTCCTTATTTTTTTGTCGTTAAAAGTACAGCTCAGCATGTCATTTATATTTTTTTGGTTTGCAAATAATTTTTGCAAAGACATCAAAGACCAAGATTGCAATTGTGGTACAGTTTGGAAGTGTTCTTTTGGTACGCTAATAGAAACCAAAAACCTTCATAACAACTCGACCCACTAACCTAATTGTGATTCGGGGTGACCCTTAAAGAAAAGGTATTTATATGTGCTAGTGTTGACACTTGGAACTAATTAAGGCTTCCACAGTTTCCGTGCCTGCCCAGTTGACTAGATTTAGACGTACTAGTTGGCACTACCAGAGGGGGAGATCGGACCAGACAAGGCCAACACCAAGAGCACGTGTCGCACTTAGCAACCCAGCAGGACCAATTTTGTTGCTATTTTACTTATCAGCCGCTGTCTTGCGAAGAACAACATCTAGCATAGCCTCGGAAAACGGCGTCAAGCGGGTGAAACGCTTACTATTTATGCAGCACCATCGGGGCCGCATGCACTAAGCATATAGCGTAACCTACAGAGAGTAACAAAGGAGCTGAGTCTGTATTAGTCTTGGTGTACCCTTTCGCTTGCTTAGAAGCATTGCCATATTATTCCATTAATTATTTAACGTTGCCAAGATGGACGGCTAATAGATCCTTAGTTTTAATTTTTATTTAATTTAATTTTTCTTTTATTAATTTTTTTAAACAAAAATATACAATCAATATAAATAAGTTAAAGCGAGAGGAAATTCCCACACCACCGACCTTGACCGCTGCTCATTTATATATATATATACATGTGTTTATATACTTATAAATTTCTTTTGTAATATTTAGCAACAGCGATCATAATCGTCGTATACATTGGGCGCAACGTCTGCTTCGAAGGATATCGCGTTAGTAAGAGTTTAAAACAACGCCTATAGATATATGTATTTATATACACATATGAACATTTAAAGGCAGCTTAATTTAGCAAGACGGTAAATTAATTACTATCCGTCAAGTCTCAAGATAATGTTGGTGAATTTCTCCTTCCACTTAATTTCTTTATGGGATTTATAGCCTTTCTCCACTGGGCTTAAAAATGTCACATTTTCAAGTTTTACATATTGGTGTTCCACCGGTTTTCGGTAACATGTGAGTGGCAAAAGTACCGCTTATTTAAATAAACAGCTGATCGAGTTGCCTTAATTTACATAAGCGCCACACAGATTTCCTTCTAAAAGTCAAATAATACGGCCCCGAAGTAGGGGCTCCATTTAATGGACTCTTTGCGGAATTTGGCCAACTTTAAATGTTAAAAACTGTGGGAATATTAAAATTTAAAATTAAAATTTAAAGTTACCGCTTGCCTTTGTTGATATATCAGCTGTTTATGGTTATGATACTTTCACATTTTTCACAACATCGATAGAAATCTCGATTAATCATCGCAAAATACACGAAATGTTCGGGCGAATTTACACATTTTTTAAAAATGTGACATTTTTGAAAAATGTGTGAAATGTGTTTTCTTATGGGGAAACGTACACGCCGCATTTTACCCATTTTGCAAAAATGTGACATTTTCAGCAATGTGTTCAGTGGGCAGAGGCTATTAAACTAGTTATTGCACATTCATCATATTAACTTTGGATTTAAATTTTGTTTGGAAACTGTATATTTTTTGTAAATAGAGTTATACCCACCTTTCTATTAATTGGCAAAAATATGAACAACGCGTGAATAAACGAATTATATTAGCTTATTTGATATGATATCCTAATTCCATAATTAATTTTTTTATCTGTCAAGTACCCATGTTAGCCGCTTGCAATTTATAGTGATGGTTTAAGAACCTGAACAAGGGACAAGCATCCACATTCCATTGTTTTTTTATTGCTTGTCAAGGTAGGGAGGGTAAAGAGAAAGAGAGACGATCAACACCTTAGTTCTCTCACTTACGCGAAATTGAATAGTTTGAATTTGGATGTTCGGTCGGAACACATCAATGGTACCCATACTAGAATCCATATTTTTTTTTGTTTTAATGGATTTACTTAAATCCAAAATTTTTTTTATTTTTGATCGCACATAAACTATGTGTTTATGGTAAGTGCAGAAGGGAAAGGAAAAAACCTCGACCAGTCCGACGAGCTATTGTCCGAGCATTAGCATGGTGCGAACCTCCAATCCCAATGCAACCGGTTAGGCAACAGCTACGGCCATTCGTTTTTTATTTTGGTAGATGGCCAAACGAAAGGCAGAAACTGAACCCGAACCTCTCCACCGTCGAGAGCTAACAAAGAAATAAATGTTTGTTAGTTTTCTAGCGCTGCTCATGCACCTACAAATTTGTATTCATATACTAATGAATGTTTATTATAATTATTTATTATTTTTTTTATTTTATTAAAAAATAAAAGAGTGCCAAAAAATACAAATAGGGTAAATTGAATACGTCGGTAGCTAGTTCGACTGGCGAGGTAAAAAATAATTTGAACAAACAAAAAATTGATAACATGAATCTTTGGAAACACCAAATAATAATATTAATAAGTTAATTTAAAGAAGTTATATAAATATTTGCATCGACTTTAAAAACCGCAGTACATAACATGCATTCACATGTGAAAACTAATTTGGGATAGGTGCATGATCAGCGCTAAAACACTAACAAAATTTATTTCTTCACCAGCCAAAGCCAAGGCAGTGAATAACAACACATATACATATACATATTTTGATATAGCTATGCATGCATAATTCACACATACAAACATAGGTGCTTGCACGCCGTTGGCTGAGAGAAGAACTTCTCTCGAGCATACACTGTCCAAAAACAAAAGTGAAATAAATCTATGCGTGATATTTTCTTAACGTAGTTGTTGCACAAGTTGTGCCTTGTTAAAAAATTATTTTATTCTTAAATTTTCTTGCAAATTTATAGTTAGTATCTAGGGTAATGTGACATTTAAATAAAGCATGCATTTCATGGATAAAGCAGAAGTACTTAGCGTCGATCGTAAATCTAAAATGTGCTTCGAAAACGAATTAGCGCAAAGCAGCGCAAAGCAAGGCAGGCTGGCGACTAACTTCGTTGCTCGTATCAGCGCATCAGCAAGCCGCGACTTCGGCATTCATTCCTATAAACGAAAAGCCGTCGGCAGGCATGTCGTATGAAAACTCAAACGCCAGATGAAACGCCAGGCATGAAATTTTTCGTCGCATGCAAATGTATTGGCGTTAATCATGCCAAAAAGATGACTGGTCAAAAGTTAAACTTTTTAAATAATTAAGATATCTGACCCAGATATAATATACCTGCCAAAAGAACGAGCGGACTAAAAGTAGGTTCTTGTATCAACAACATTTTGATTTAGTAAGATATCTACCGTAAACTTGAAATTTACAGGTTTCTTGAAGCTCCCTACATATGCAACATATTATGACATCGGACTATTATGTAAATAAGCTGTCATAGGAGCGACCGGTCAAAAACATAAACTGTTGTATTTATTAAGATATCTGACCCAAACTCGCAATTTATAAGTGGCAGTATGCGGTCTATATATGAAAAATCTTATCAGCATATAGCTGCCATAAGAACGAGCGGACTAAAAGTGTGTTTTTGCATGAACTTGGAATTTATAAGTTTGTCTGTGTTCCCTACATATGCAAAATCTTATCAACATCGGACCATTATATAATTAAGTTGTCATAGGATCGAACGCTCAGAAATTAAACTTTTTTAATTATCAAGATATCTGACTCAAACTCAGAATTTATAAGTTTTAGTATGTCCTCATGTAGAGAGTTCTCAGTTGAGAGTGTTTTACTTGTGCTCCAAGATTTTTATATCTATTTGCGCTTAATTCCTGCTTTTTATTTCCAAATTATGCATTTTTTGTGCGTTATTTAAAAAGCTTTTATAACTTGTGCAAAGTGTTATCTGTTGTGCAGCGTAAGTCTGTTAATTATTGCATTTATTAAACACGGCGTCAGTTCCGTATTGTTGTTATTGCCTGTTTTGATTCTTTTGCTTTGGTGCTCTCCTGTGCAAACACTTGTTTGTGCGTGTGTTCGCTGCTGCAAATTTCTTCTGCATCGCGCTCTCGCAAATTTTTTCTGTTGCTTTTCGCTCCAAACAATTTGTTTGTGTACGAATATTTATTTTTTGAGCGTTTACTTGCTCTATTCTTGTCCACCGTGTTTCGTTTTGCTCTGCGCTCTCGCAACTTTTGCTTATTCTTCTAACGCTGGTAGTAATTTCGTCGTGCTGTAAGAAACCTTGCACGTTCAAGCAGGCTGATGAATCTGCATTGCCGCAATTTGTTAATTGCTGGCTGTGTGAGAATAAATGTGCAGGTCTCACTGGGCGTGATTGCGACAAGATCGCTGCAATTGCCAAAAAGGGCTGCGGCGGCTTGCGTTGGTCGTGCCCAGAATGCATCGACAAGCAAATTGATTTCTCCAGAATGTATAAGTCTGTCAGAAATCAATTCTTAAAACTTAATAACGTGGTTAAGCAGCTCTTAAGTAGTATTGATTCGAGTTGTGAGTTGCTTAGCAAATATAAATTCGAGTCTCAAACCAATCACCGGTTGAAGCCTCAATTTTTGCAGTTGCCCTCTCCGTCTGTCCAGACACCTTTGCCTCTGTTGTCCCTGCCGAGAAACTTGGATTCATCTCCAATGTTGTCATTATCGCCTTCTCCGAGCGACTGCCCAAATATTACCCTAGTTTTATCCCCTGTAATAGTCCCATTAGTCCCCGTACCTGAACCTGTCCCAGTTAGCCAAACTGCCTCAGCTCCTGGCCGCAAAGGTAGACCTGCGCGCAATCTTGCCCAGATTGTTAAAAACAATCATGGTGCCTCTTTGACCCCACCAAATCCTGTTCTCCCTACAGCCCCTTCAGCTCCTACGTTAACTGTTGTTGCGCCTCGTAGGCAAGTTTTTGTGTCTCGACTTTCGTCGGTCACCACCTCTGAGTCATTGGCAGCCTATATTGCTAGCAAATCTTCTGCTAGCGTGTCAATTACCAAACTTAATTTCTCAACTCCTCTTGAAATATCATCTTTCAAAATAAATGTTTCACATGATATGTTCCCAATCATTTGTGATCCCAAATTTTGGCCTTCACATATGATTGTCCACGAGTTCAAGACAAAAAAGCGTAACCAGCCTGTCACCCTTCCAGTCCCTTAAATACAGGGTACCATTTCTGCCCCAAAAAACTAACTTTTTCTTCTGACCAAGTCTTTATTCATTATCAGAATGACAGAGGTCTTATTTCAAAACTTAAAAATCTTTTCATGGCCAGCACTTCCTTTGATTCGGATATAATCGCATTTTCAGAAAAATATTGATCTGATTTTGAGGTTTTTTCGAATAATTTTATTTTGCATAGAAATGATCGGCCGATTTGAGGTGGTGGGGTATTAATTGCCGTTAAAGCCACTCTCCAGTCAGAACTTTTCTGTTTTAGTACGCCTACTGACGCTGAGATTGTCTCTATTTCATGCTCCATAGCCAAGTCGAACTTCTTTCTTCTGAATTCTCAATGCTATAAGAACTATCTAATTCGTTGCAAAAAGCAATTTGCCCTAAATCCAAGACAGTTTTACAATTTTGTAAACTCGAAGCGTAAATCTTCAAGTTTGCCATCTTCTTTTTCTCTCGGGATGGATAAAGCTAGCAATGACTCTGATTCTGTTAACCTATTTGCTAATTTTTTTCAATCAACTTACTCTTCAGTCTGTCCTAATAATAATTCTTACCTTTATACTATTACATCCTCTAGTTCTATACCTCCCCCTATTATTTCCCATTCCTCTCTCCTTTTAGCTTTAAATTCTTTAAAATCTTCTTTCTCTCCTGGGTCTGACAATATCCCTAGTTGTCTACTCAAGGAGTGTAGTTCTTCCCTTGTTTATTCATTTCTAAAGCTTTTTAATCTATCCCTTGAGTCTTCTGTCTTTCCATCTCTTTGGAAAGAATCTTATATCATTCCTCTCCACAAGAAAGGTGGAAAGTCTGATATACAAAATTACAGGGGCATTGCAAAACTGTCTGGTATTCCTAAATTATTTGAAAAAATAATCACTTCGAATTTGCAGCATTTCTGCAAATCAGTTGTTTCCCCTGGTCAACATGGATTCGTAAAGAATCGGTCAACTACGACCAATCTGCTTGAGTTTACTTCCTTGGTAAATGATGCTTTCCTTTCGAAAATGCAAACTGATGTCATTTACACTGACTTCAGTAAGGCGTTTGACTCCGTGCACCATGACATTTTACTTTTTAAACTTGACCGAATAGGGTTTCCTCCGCCTCTTTTGCTTTGGATTAGTTCTTATTTAAAAGGTAGGACCCAAAGAGTAATGTTGAGGCTGACTAACCTCTAAACAGGTTCACGTTACTTCTGGTGTTCCTCAAGGTAGTCATCTTGGACCCTTACTCTTTACTCTTTTTATAAATGATCTTCCCTCTGTTATATCCCATGCCCGTGTACTCATGTATGCGGACGACGTGAAACTTATTCTATCAAACACCAATCCCCTACATCATTCTCGTTTTCAAGACGATTTGAGCGCTATGTAACTTTGGTGCTCGGCCAATCAATTGCATCTGAATTGTTCAAAGTGTATGTTTATGACATTTAATCGTACTACACCTTATCTTGTCAGTTATACAATCGACAATACCCCATTGCAACGTAAACTAACAGTTAAGGATCTAGGAGTTCTTTTTGATTCTAAACTCTGTTTCAATCTTCACATAGATACCATCGTTAATGAGGCAAAAGGTGTACTTGGATTCATTAAACGATGGTCTAAAGAGTTCAACGATCCTTTTATAACGGAACTTCTGTACATCTCTCTTGTTCGCCCTATCCTTGAATACTGCTCTTGCATCTGGTCTTCGCAGTATAACAATAGCCAGGATCGTATTGAATCTGTTCAGAAGCAATTTCTGCTTTTTGCCTTACGAGGTTTAAATTGGGACCCTAATCTTCGGTTGCCATCCTATTCCAGCAGGCTGATTCTTCTTAATCTTCCGTCGTTAACCAACCGTAGGACAATTCTCGGAGTTGTCTTTCTACTAAGGTTGGGTGTTGGCGATATTCAATTCTCTGTTCCGGCTAGACCAACCAGAAATTACCGTCCCTTATTCCTATCGACGTGCACAACAGACTACGCTATGTACAATTCTTTTCGCGTGCTATGTAAAAATTACAATAGTTTGCATCACGTTTTCCCTACCGAACTTTCTCTACCCCTAATAAAATCGTTGCTTTCAGGATACCTTCGAGAAGTCACTGACCATTCCCAGCTATGAGCAGGCGCATGGCTAGCCGGACTGGCTGTAAATTTTCCCACACCGGGTCGCTGATTTCCCATTACTTTCCCAATACTATCTCTTTATTCTATCTACTTAACACTCTGTATATCTAGCATATAGTTCTATACCTTATTAACAATCTTCCTCCTTTCTTTTCTCCTATTTATGGTATATTCTTAAATAATATAGCAAATTAAGATTATTTTTAATTTTACGTAAGAACACAAACAAATAAAACACCAAGAAAATTTGTGCAGAGCAGAAACGCTCCCCCAATGATGCAGCAACTTCGTAAAGTTCATCTGGAAGCCCTGCGGACGCCCTACTACAACATTTGGTCCTTCGAGCCGGATCACTTCTTCAACATCTAGCATATTCAGCTCGCCCCAGCAAGCATTGGTGGATCTGCAATAGAAGGTTCCAGGAACAGCTACTAATTCAAACAAGATAAGTAGCAGTGCACCTACCTCAACTCGTCCATTGCAAAATTTCCGGCAACTCCAGTCCGATTTATTCATATTTGTATGTCTGAACATATTTTTTTGCTTCACATTGTCCGTGGTTAAAGCGAGGGACAATTTTATTTAAAAAATCCAAAAAAAAAAACCCTCAAATAAAATATTGCTTGTGGCCATAAGGGCATCTAAAAAGTGAGATATTAAAAGAATTAAAACAGAAAGTGACTCCAAAAAAGGTCGCAATATTGGTGTCTGTACATATGTTTGTATATATAACGATCGCCATATTGATGTTCGCAAGTACATCAAGACATATCTGCACACATAGGCTTTCGCTCCGTTGAACAATAAGCGTATGCGCTTCTATATTCTAGACTTCCCCAAATAATCACATACCTAAATATAAAAAAAAACACACAATTCTGATTGGTATTTAGTTAATTAAAACCACACTTTGCAAATTCACCTGCATGTACACACACACACGCACATCAAATTATATGTGTATCGTTTGTTATTTATCCTCCACAGCAGCTTCAAGATCAATTTATATTTATTTTTATAAATTAATTGGCAAGTGCAAAAGGTAAACAAACATCAGGGTTGTAAAGTATCAAGATCGGTTTTCGATAAACTGATTCTGAGCCACTTTTATACTTTTGTATGTTTCCACTTTGCCATTGAGCTGCGTTTACCTAATAAAATACAAACATATGCATTACTTTTTCTTTATCCTTATAAAAATTTATAATAATAATTATAAGTTAAGTTTCCACTGAGCGGCGTTTGCGTAATAAATCGAAATTACGTGCGATTTTTTCTTAAAACAACAAATTGTACTAATAAATATATGTTAAAAAACTTTCCATTGAGCTGCGTTTAGAATAAACGTGCTTCTTCTTGAGCTCAACAATTAATAAGCAATAAGCATCAGTTTTTTTTTGCTTGATCCGTTTCCACTACACGGCCGCCGTGCCAAAAAAAATTAATCTTTTTCTCTGGTGTTTTAATAAAGAAATAATTAGATTGTTTTCTCAAGTAAAGAAACTAAATAAGCATCAATTTAGTAAATTATTAGTACAATTATTAATTTAGCTAAATTTTCCGATTCCGTTGGACTAAATAGTGCACACCATTTCGGTCATTCTAATTTATTCTGATATCTAGATTCCGTCGTCCCTGTGCCATTTCTTATTCCGTTTTCGCTCGGCTGATTCAAATTACTTGTATTTGATCACATCTCACCTGGTTATTACAATTTTTGTCTCTGTGAAGGGCTTAGTATGCCAATCGATGGTGATCGAAACAGCCACAAACGACTCACAGCACTGTCCGTTAAGGAGTCAAAGCGACCTTTAACCTCACCTAGAGCGGTTTTCGGGAAACTCAAGTTCGAGAGTACCAGCACAACCGTCCGCAAGACTGTGATTCCGATTCCAACAAGAGATATTACCCCAAAAATTACCCGTTCGACTACGAAATAGATGCAGAAGTCAAGCGAAATGGCACTGAACGACTTCGTTTCGATAACTGACCGAGTAGGCCAGTTTGAAGTGAAGATCAATGACGCAGCGGACAGTGACGTGTCACTGTTCACTCTCCAAGTTCGACGAGATCAGATTAAGACTTTATGGGAAAGGGTAGAACGCGAGTACGAGTTATGTTCCAAAGCTCTCAACCAAGGCGCTTGCAGCAGCAGTGACCTGGTGGCTATGCAAGCTAAATACTTTCCGAGACTTGTTTACAGCGGTTTATATAAACAATCCAAGATTGACGCCGGTGGAAAAATTGTTCCATCTAAATTCCAAAACCAGCGGCGAAGCTAGGGCAATTGTCTCCAAGTCCCCGCTCACGAATGACGGCTTTCAGTCAGCGTGGGCGAGCCTGACGGAGAGATTTGAGAATAAGCGACTGTTAGTCAATACTCAATTGAAAATTCTTTTCAATCTCCCCTCAGCAACACAAGAGTCTGGAGCCGCCCTTCGCCAACCAGCACCAGTTGAAAGACTGCACTAGCGCACATAGTTGTTTCACGTGCAAGGGACGTCACAACACGCTGCTCCACCGTGACAGCCCCCAGGTGCCCTCAGCTTCCACAATACCAATAGTTTTGAGCCCTCCTTCGTCTATACAGTTTACTTCTACTTCGACCCAAAACTACTTTTCCGGAAACTCACATAGTGTTCTCCTCGGCACGGCTGTCATCCAAGTGTGTCATTTGGGCACAAAGTATACAGCTCGGGCATTAATCGACTCTGGGCGAGGGACCTTTATATCAGAGCGTTTGTTCAAAAGGGTTAAACTTCCTTATCAACCCGTCGACGCGCAGGTCTCCGGTTTGAATCAAGCTATTTCGTCTCAACCTCAAAAACTTTGTCATTTTAATATTGGCTCTCCGATAAAGCCCAGGGTTCATATTGAAACCTCGGCTTATGTTCTTCCAAAGCTAGCAGGCAATTTGCCCTCCTATACCAGCCCCCAAACTGCTTTGAAAGAACTTCCAAAATTACACTTGGCCGATCCCTCTTTCTATAGGAGCTCACAGATGGACGTGCTTCTCGGCGCCGATATCCTCCCATCCATATTGTTAGGTGGCTCCTATCCCAACATATGTGGCACTCTCCTTGGTCAAGAAACGATTTTCGGCTGGATCCTTACAGGCCCCGTTTCTAAGACCAGTGCCAAATCTATCGCATCCTTTTCAACTCAAGGCTCGCTGAATACAAATGCTAGCTTGGATAAACTGCTCACAAAATTTTGGGAGGTGGAGGATATTCCAGTAAAGCTGGAAAAGGAATCCGACCTGTTTTGTGAGCGCAACTTCCAAAAAACCACTAAAGGGGATAAAAACGACAGATACTTGGTCACACTGCCATTCAAGAATTCCGATCACATCCAGTTAGGCCATTCAAGGTCCATCGCACTAGCTCAATTTCTACGAAATGAGAATCGTCTGGCAAAAAATTCCCCCTTAAGAAGCAGTACGATGCGGTGATCCAGGAATATCAGGACTTAGGTCGCATGCGACAAGTCCCTCCAAGCAATGGCTCGGATAACTTTTATCTACCCGTTCTGCAATTAGACTTAACCATTCAAATTCTAAGATGGCGCTTCTTCCGATATGTCTTCAATGCCGACGATGTACTAGCGGGAGCCAATTCCAAATCAACGACAGGTCAAGCAATTGCAGAACTCCGCAAAGCCCTTGAATCTGCCGGGTTCCCCTTGCGAAAATGGACATCCAATGAAAAGGACTTGCTAAGAGCGATTCCTAAGGAGCACTTGCTTCGCGCCGACTTCTTAGAGATCGAGGTGGCGTGTTCGGCAAAGACTCTCGGGATCAGATGGAAAGCTGACACCGATGAGTTCTTTTTCGCTCCATGCGAGCTAGCAACCAAACAGTCCGTCTTCAAACGTGACGTCCTTTCACAGATTCCCAAACTGTTCGATCCAGCAGGTTGGCTGGGTTCAGTCATTGTTCAGGCAAAAATATTCGTGCAGGAGATCTGGCTCCAAGAACTGGGCTGGGACGATCCGCTACCTGAGAGTCTTCTCAGTAAGTGGATGCCGTTCCGATGCCGAGTATGCCGAGGAGTCCACGCGCTGTCCTGTCGTCCTGTCGCCGCAAGGACAAGTACCGCAAGTGCCAGGGCGACCATCACACCCTGCTTCATTTCCCAGAAGCGCGTCGCATGCCATCAATGCGCACCCAGACAATGCGCACCACCAAGGCCCAAGCTCGACGCTCCGCGCCGCCTTCATCCGCTGGTTCCATCTCCCTGTCGACTTTGATGGAACACAAAAGGACAACCTTGACAGATAAAAAAAAAAAAAAGGAATTAGGATATCATATCAAATAAGCTTATATAATTCTTTTATTCACGCATTGTTAATTTTTTTGAGCATGATGCCAATTAATAGAAAGATAGGTATAACTTGATTTACAAAAAAAAACAGTTTCCAAACAAAATTTAAATTCAATGTTAATATAATGAATTTACAATAAGTAGTTTAAAGCACATAAAGAAATTAAGTGGAATTAGAACTTCACCAACATTATTTTAAGATTTGACGGATAGACGGATTATTTACCGTCTTGCTAAATTAAGCTGCATTTGAATGTTCATATGAGTATATAAATACATATATTTATAAGCGTTGTTTTAAACTCTTACTCACGCGATATCCTTCGAAGCAGGCGTTGGGCCCAATTTATACGACGATTTGGATCGCTGTTGCTAAATATTACAAAAAAATTTATAAGTATATAGACATATATATAGTGACATATCCATAGTCGCACCCACCCTTTAACATAACTTAGCACACAAGCATAAGTATAAGTATAAACATGTCCAATACTGTAAACAAAAAGCCTGATGATAACATCGACATTGGTCAAGATCAAACTGTCCCCCTTTGGTAGACATAAACAATTCACCCTAAAAATCACGCCACTGTCAATGTTCCCATCAGAGTACTATCCCACGCATAATTGCTGACGCAGCTCAAACTTCACTCAATTTTGACTCAAGCTCTCTCAAACCGAAGTTTGCTAAGCGACAGCAACAGATAGATCAGTCAGTCAATATTCGGGAAGCAAATCTGAATGTACTCATTATAAGAAGTAACCGTTAATGAAAATAAAGAATTGAAATATATTTTTTTAAAGTAATTAAACGTGTAAAACTTAATTGGCGCAGCCGGTAGGATACGTCGGGAAAAAAATAAAGATCGCTAAAGGATAATTAATTCCTAGATCTAAAAACACAATCCGAAATTGTTGTCGGTTGTTTCTCGAATACGTATCCGCAAAAGAACCTTCGAGTCATTAGTACTCTAATAACATTGACCCTTCGGGCTATAAAACTACTACAGTTAATAACGACTGGCTTTGCATATCTTTTGATCCCTGCAATACGTTATTACTGGGTCTTATCAATAAGACACACACACACACAAAAAAAAAACATTAAAACAATAATAATTAATCACAAATTAAAAACAAAGTGCAAAGAAATAAAAGTGCAAGAACAAAGTGCAAAGAAATAAAAGTGCAAGAACAAAGTGCAAAATCAAAGAACTAAAAAAGTTCAAAGAACCACAAACTCAAAAAAAAAAAAAAAAAACTATTTAAAAAAAAAGCACCAAAAAGTGTATTACACTAAGATTATGACGATGGAATTATCAGAACAACACCTCAACCAGGCCCTTTCACAACTTAGACAGGTGCCAAGTTTTGACGGATCAACAGAAAATCTGAATGCTTTTATTAAAAGGATCGATTATATCCTACATCTTTAACCAACCCGAGATGTCAGACAACACAGCATCCTATACGGAGCCATCGAATTGCAAGTTGCTGGAGATGCACAGAGAGTTTCACAAAGGACAGCAGCTAACACTTGGCAGGAGTTGAGGAACGCACTTATTGAAGAATACAAAGTACAAACACCATTTGAAGAACTCCTTCGACGCCTTTACAACACGAATTACCAGGGAAACGTCCGTAAGTTCATCGAGGATCTCGAAAATAAGTCTTACGTTATATTAAACAAGTTAGCTTTAGAAAACATACCTAGCAATACGACCCTTTATACTAATGCTATGAATAACACAATTAAAGATGTTATTACAAAAAAATTACCCGATAGGCTTTTTATGATGTTAGCCAGATACGACATAACGTCGATACAGAAACTCAAACAAGTAGCACAAAGAGAAGGTTTATACGAAAATAGCGTAACTGATAGACCTAAAACTAATAACGTTCAGGGAAATCAAAATAACAATCGTAGGAACACGGGAAATTATCAGCAAAATGTCAACCCAGCCACCAGTTCAAGTGGCTATTCCAACACGAATCAGAGTTATCATGTAAAAAATAAACAACATACTAATTCCGAAGAAAATCAAAAGGCTCACCACGAGTTCCAACAGAAATTAAATCAAGGTAGAACCCAAAACCCTTTAAACTATCAAAATCAGCCCCATTCACGCTTCAATGCGCCAAACCCTCCGACTAAACGTCAAAGAGATAGTAACAGTGGGCAGATGAAAATGGACACATCCGAAAATTTTCATCAGCAAGCCTCGGAACAAACAGAAGAAATCCATTCATAAAATTGATTATGAATGACGAAGTTTTAAAATGTGTCATTGACACAGGTTCAACTATAAATCTAATGAAAACAAACCGCTTAGATTTTCCAATATACAACGAAACACTTAAGGTTCACACCATAAATGGTGCTATTGAATTAAAACAAAGCATAATATTAGGAGCAAGCAAAATTTGTCCGAGTAATCAAAAATTCTATATTCACGACTTCTCAGAGCATTATGATGTTCTGATTGGGAGAGAATACCTTGAAGCATGTCAAGCGAAAATTGACTATGCACAAGGATCCGTATCCTTAGGAGAGTTTAACTTTTGTTTTAGATATAATGACGAAGAGGTCGAAGAGGACATGACCGCACAAGAGTGCCTTGATCCACCCTCAAAAGAGGACAGACCATTTAACTTCGCTATTAATAATGAATTGACAGAAAACAATGAGTTTAGGCTAGAGCACCTAAACTCAGAAGAAAAAGAAAAAATTAAAAATGTTTTACATAAATTTCGTGATATCCAGTACCATGAAGGTGACAATTTGACTTTCACTAGTACAATTAAACACAAAATTCTAACAAAACATGAGGACCCAATTTACAAGCGTCCATATAAATATCCACAAATATACGATGAGGAAGTAAATAAACAAATAAGCGATATGATAAAACAAAATATCATACGCAAATCCAAATCCCCTTACTGCTCACCAGTAATAATCGTTCCAAAGAAAAACGATGCATCTGGAAAGCAAAAATTCCGGTTAGTCATAGATTACCGCAATCTCAATGAACTAACTATTAATGATAAATACCCTATCCCGATCATGGATGAAATATTAGACAAACTTGGAAAATGTCAATATTTCACAACCATTGATCTAGCCAAAGGCTTCCACCAAATTCAAATGGATCCTGGTTCAATACCCAAGACCGCATTTTCGACTAAACATGGCCATTACGAGTACACTCGCATGCCATTTGGTCTTAAGAATGCACCTGCAACGTTCCAACGTTGTATGAACAATCTCTTAGAAGATTTAATTTTTAAGGATTGTCTGGTCTACCTAGACGACATTATAATTTTTTCCACTTCATTGGAGGAACACATATTGTCGCTACAAAAAGTATTTGAGAAGCTTAGAGAAGCTAACTTAAAACTACAGTTGGATAAATGCGAGTTCATGAGAAAAGAAACTGAATTTCTCGGTCACATCATCACAACTGAGGGTATAAAACCAAATCCCAACAAAATACAAGCAATTGTCAAATTCCCAATTCCAAAAACCCCAAAAGAAATTAAATCATTTCTAGGATTAAGTGGTTTCTATAGGAAATTTATACCAAATTTCGCCAATATAGTAAAACCATTAACACTTAAATTAAAAAAAGGAGCAAAGATCAATATAAATGACAAAGACTACGAATCAGCGTTTGAAAAGCTAAAAGTACTCATAACATCCGACCCAATTTTAATATACCCTAATTTCGAAAAACCATTTTCATTAACTACAGACGCGAGTAATATGGCATTAGGGGCCGTCCTTTCGCAAGAGCATAAGCCTATATGCTATGCAAGCAGAACTCTCAACGAGCATGAGATAAACTATTCAACGATTGAAAAAGAATTATTAGCAATCGTTTGGGCCACTAAATACTTTAGGTCCTATCTTTTTGGTCGACAATTTCAAATCCTTAGTGATCACAGACCACTCGTCTGGTTAAATAACATGAAAGAACCTAACATGAAATTACAACGATGGAAAATCAAGCTAAATGAGTTTGATTTCCAAATTAAATACGTCCCAGGAAAAGAAAACTATGTGGCAGATGCTCTGTCCAGAATCCAATTAAACGAAAACTTTTTAGGCGAAGATACCATTAGCACAAGAGCAACTATACATAGTGCTCAGGAAGATAACAGTAATCATTTACAAATCACAGAAAGACCCCTTAATTATTATAATCGGCAAATAGAATTTGAAAAAGGAACAGAGAACGTAACAAAAGTTACAAATTAATTTCATAAAACCAACATAAAAATTACATACAAAGACATGACTAACGCACATGCCAAAGAATTAATAAAAGAATATTTATGCACAAAGAAAAGTGTACTATACTTCCACAATGAAGCAGATTTTCCAATTTTTCAAGAAGCCTACTTAGAAATAATAAGCCCGAATAATTTAACAAAGGCAATGAAAACTAGTAAAAAATTAATAGATCTTCAAACATTTGCGAAATTCAAGGAACTAATATTAAAAAAACACAAAGAATTATTACATCCAGGAATTGAAAAAACTATAAATTGGTTCAAAGAAACCCACTATTTCCCAGATTATCAAAATTTAATTCAAAATCTAATAAACGAATGTGAGATTTGCAACATCGCAAAAACAGAACACAGGGATACAAAATTAACTATTGAAATAACTCCGGAAATCGCTAATATCCGAGAAAAATATGTAATGGATTTTTACATAGTAGGAGATAAACAATTTTTATCTTGCATTGATCTATTCTATCTATTCAAAATTTGCATCATTAATAGAAATAAAAAGTAGAGACTGGTTAGAAACCAAACGAGCTATAATACAAGTATTCAACCAAATGGGTAAACCCATCGAAATAAAAGCAGACAAAGACTCAGCTTTTATGTGCACAGCTTTACAATTATGGTTAAAATCAGAAGCAGTAATTATTAATATAACCACTAGTAAAAACGGCATATCCGACGTAGAACGATTTCATAAGACAGTTAACGAAAAATTAAGAATCATTAACAGCGACTCAGACGTCGAAAATAAACTTACAAAAATTTTAAACAATACTTTACACATACAATCATAAGACAAAACACAAAACGACTAATAGAACACCAGCGGACATATTCATATACGCAGGTACACCAGAGTATGACACTCAAGCTAATAAAGAAAAACAAATCAATAACCTCAACAAAAAACGAACAAATTATGAAATTGACACAAGATACAAACATTCACCGTTAGTTTAATCAAAGACAACAACAACCCCGTTCAAGAAAACAGGAAAACTAAGACAAATCAACGATAAACATTTTGAGGAAACAAACAGAGGCAGGAAGACAATACATTACAAAACCAAATTCAAAAAGAAAAAGAAGACTTATCAAAGTAAATATAACAATTACAGGTCAACAACAGACAGCGACCAGAACATACAAGCACCAGCTTAAACTAATTATTATAATATTGCTATCAATAACTATAAACCATATAAATGCACAAAGCATTGAAATTAATCCTATTAAAGCCCATTACGGTTATCTCATATTCAAAACAGGAACCATAGACATTCCGACAGATTACGAATACCATTGTTTAACGGTTAACATAACAAAAACCGAAGAAACTTTTAACAATTTTATTGAACAAACTAAAGAATTTAATAACCTAATACAAATCCAATACCTAGTAGAAAAATTAAACAGAGAAATAAACGGCTTAAAAATAGCCAAACGCAGCAAAAGAGGTTTAGTAAACAGTGTAGGAACAGTATACAAATACTTATTTGGAACATTAGACCAAAAAGACAAAACAGAAATTGAACAAAAAATAAGCAGCTTAGCAGAAAACAGCGTTCAGGTTAACGAATTGAATTACATAATAGAAGCTATAAACAAAGGAATAGAAGTCATGAACGAACTAAATCAAGAGACAGAAAAAGGAAAGAAATTAGATATCCTTATATTTAACTTACAACACTTTACAGAATATATAGAAGACATAGAGATGGGAATGCAGCTCACAAGATTAGGCATTTTTAACCCAAAATTATTAAAACATGACTATTTGTTGCATGTTAATTCAGAGAAATTGTTGAATATAAAAACTTCTACTTGGCTTAAATCAGATACAAACGAAATACTGATAATATCCCTTATTCCTCGAGAAATAATAAAAAACCCGGTATTTGAAATAATTCCATACCCAGACGAAAATAATAACATTTTGACAGAAATAGCTCATGAAAAATATTTTACACAAGACAAAAAAGTTTATAGCATATATTTATATAGTAAAACAAAAAAATTAATTAATAATGAATGCATGACAGGAATTTTAAACCAAGTAACATCAGAATGTAGTTATACTAAAACTTTCAAAAATTTTCAAATCAACTATGTAGAACCAAATATAATTTTAACTTGGAATTTACCAAAAACTATATTAAACCACAATTGTATAAATAACGAAATAACAATAGAAGGAAACAATCTAATAAAAATCTTTAATTGTTCACTGCAAATTAATGAAATTGCAATTTCAAACAACATGTTAGATTATACTCAAAACATTTATGTAAGCAATGATGTTATAAAAATAGAACCACTTTCGTTTGCACAAACGAAACAAATTATAAACGAACACACAAAATTTAACAATGTATTCCAGATAATTACAATAACCATATTTGTAATCATATTAATAAGTTTAACACTTTATCTAACATATAAGTTCAAAAGCATACCTAAGAAATTAATAATAAAATATAAAAAACCAATAGTAGAAGAAACACCTACAAAAATAGAACATACACCAATTGTAAAAGAAGAAAATATTACACTATACCCAAACTTAAACACCTGAGGACAGGCACTTTTCTAATGGTTGGGGGAGTGACATATCCATAGTCGCACCCACCCTTTAACATAACTTAGCACACAAGCATAAGTATAAGTATAAACATGTCCAATACTGTAAACAAAAAGCCTGATGATAACATCGACATTGGTCAATATCAAACTGTCCCCCTTTGGTAGACATAAACAATTCACCCTAAAAATCACGCCACTGTCAATGTTCCCATCAGAGTACTATCCCACGCATAATTGCTGACGCAGCTCAAACTTCACTCAATTTTGACTCAAGCTCTCTCAAACCGAAGTTTGCTAAGCGACAGCAACAGATAGATCAGTCAGTCAATATTCGGGAAGCAAATCTGAATGTACTCATTATAAGAAGTAACCGTTAATGAAAATAAAGAATTGAAATATATTTTTTTAAAGTAATTAAACGTGTAAAACTTAATTATATATATATGTATATATATACTAGCGGGTATAACCCGGCATTGCCCGTGGCACGTATGTTATAAAATCAATGTTCTCAAACAAATTTGAAATGATTTTGAAACTTCATACAAACGTTTTCCGCCAATTTACCACTGTTGCGAGTGGAATTTCCCAAATCGCTGAAACCCGTATTTATTACATTCTTATGTAGAGCTTTGAAAATAAGTTTGAAGCAAATCGGACACAATTTAAAACATCGTACAAAAAATCTTTGCGCCGCATTCCACCCGAAAAAGTTTGGATTCTGCAAAAAGTGTGAAACACGTCTCAAATGATTTCTTATAGATCTTTGGAAACGAATTTGAGCGCGAAACGTCACCAAATTTTTGACCTCCATTTCCACCAAGGAATTTAAACAAAGATCTTTGAAAATAAGTGTATGGCCGATCGGATGGTAAACAAAAACCTTTCATACAACCGTTTTCCGCCAATTTACCACTGTTTCGGGTGGAATTTTCCAAATCGCTGAAATACGTATTTAATAAGTTCTTATGTAGAGCTTTGAAAATAAGTTTGAAAAAATCGGACACAACTTAAAACTTTGCTAAAAAAATCTTTAAATCGCATTCCCCCCGAAGAAGTTTTAAGTCCGCGAAAAGTGTATCGAATCAAATGAATTTTTTTATAGATCTCTGGAAATGAATTTGAGCGCGAAACTTCACCCACCAAATCTTTGACCTCCATTTGCACCAAGGAGGGATGGATTTTTCAAAAAGTGTGAAACACCCCTCAAATGAATTTGAACAAAGATCTTTGAAAATAAGTTCGAGGCCGATCGGATGGTAAACAAAAAAGTTACATACAAACGTTTTTCGCGATTTTTCCACACTTGCGGGTGGAATTTCCCGAAACCAAATATATATATATCTATATATATATCTGTTTGTCCTGACTGACTGACTAACTGATTGGTGATCATCGCACAGCCCAAACCGTAAGAGCTAGGAAGCTGAAATTTTTAACTGTAGCTACCTTATGTGATGTAGGTGCACGTTAAGACGGGGTTTCGGGAAATTCCACCCGCAGCGCAGCGGTCAACGTCGGTGGTGTGGGAATTTCCTCTCGCTTTAACTTATGTAGGCATATTCATTGCATATTTTTTCAAAAATTAAAAAAAAAACTAAAGGAAATTAAAAAAAAAAAGGATCTATTAACCGTCCATATTGGCAACGTTAAATAATGAATGGTATTATATGGCAATGGCTTCTAAGCAAGCAAAAGGGTACACCAAAGGTAATACAGACTCAGCTCCTTCGTTACTCTCTGCAGGTTACGCTATATGCTTAGTGCATGCGGCCCCCGATGGTGCTGCATAAGTAGTAAACGTTTCACCCGCTTGTCGCCGTTTTCCGAGCCTATGCTCGATGTTGTTCTTCGCAAGACCTCTGCTGATAAGTACAATAGCATTAAAATTGGTCCTACTGGGTTCCTAAGTGCGACACGTGCTCTTGGTGTTGGCCTTGTCTGGTCCGATCTCCCCTTCTAGTAGCGCCGACTAGTACGTATAAATATTCCCGCTGCTCTTTGTCAGCAAGCTACTAACGAGTGGAACGGCTCTAGCCCACAGAACAGGCACGAAAACTGTGAAAGCTTTAATAAGTTCCAAGTCTCAACACTAGCACATATAAATACCTTTACTTTAAGGGTCACCCCGAACCACAATCAGGTTTTTGGGTGGCGTTGGTTTGAAGGTTTTTGGTTTCTATTAGCGTACCAAAAGAACACTTCCAAACTGTACCACACTTCCAATCTTGGTCTTTGTCGTCTTTTGCTAAAATTCAAAATATCTACATCACGCGATTATACTTTAAAACGGTACTATGGCCTGCTCTTATTACCTTTTTTCTCTCTATTCGTCCTATTCGGTTGCGCATGCCCTCTGTTGTGCAATAAACGAAGAAAAATGGCTTCCAGTGCGGTCGGACTAAACAAACTAGAACAGCTGATCATCAAGCAGATTCGTTTGGG